>CM062296.1:12151779-12515312 GCA_031216915.1 Pictodentalium vernedei | reverse complement strand
CGATATAAATAAATTTATGAGGCGGGATAATTGTTGGAACTGATGATACATCTAACACTTACCCTTGATTGATATAAAAAAAATACAATGGTATGTCAAAATGAAACGCATATTATTAATTTATGGGCATTCGAGTTGGGCGATAAAAACCGCAAAGATTTGATTTTGTGTGTTTCTGATTTTCCAAAAATATTTTTGGCTTTTTGCAATTGATTCGCTCCTTCAAATGAGTTGCGGTAATTTTTAATCTCTCAGGAAAAAATTTCCGATTCATGATTTTCTAAGACAGGTTGTGAAAGAAATTTTCTTCTTGGCAAAATAAATGTAATGAAATCCGGTTATTTACAGCAGTTGGAGACGTTTTGTCCCTGATATTGGAAATTGGTAGGTGTGTGAGCAGACTGCAAAATTATTGACAGGTGAAACTGGTGAGTGGCGAGATGTTTGGTGATTGAGTGGGCGTATTTTCCGTGCAAGTGTTGGAGACTGACAATTGTCGTGGGCGTTAACGATGCTCGATGTTCAATATTTGACAGATGTTTTCCTGAAGTAACCTTACTGCGCAGGTGTAAGAGATACTTCCTTTGAAAGTGTTTACATTTGAAAAAAAGCCAGTGTTTAATACTGATCAAACCATGAGGGCCTGTGATTTGGGGTAGATAATGTTGGCCTTGGACATTTGGACTGTCTATTTTTATTTGCAAGCGCTACTTTTTGAACGGCTACGTGCGCCCAACATAATGCGCTACCATCGGCATTTACCTGCGCACTGCGTGCGCCAGCGCACGCTAAAATCGAAGGACTGCATATTCGCGGCAGGTGGGTTAGTTTAGATTGTAGTTCGCGGATCGATCGCGGCCGGAAAAATGGCCTCCACAACAACCTTCTCGCGGCTGATCTCGGGGCCGGTGCCGATCGGCCGCGACAAAACACAAACCCTGAAATGCGTCATGAATTCAGAAAAAGGTATGGCTGCTATTGAATGTGATGAGAATAAAATGTCACTGTAAGTACACTGAACTGAAGAAATGCAGAGCGTCGGGGAAACAATACACAAGTCGGGAATGGATTAATTAATGCCATTCTCAAAATATTTAATTCAATTGCACGAATACTTAATTACTTTTTGAGGCGCATTGTGAGATCCAGAGCATTGTTTTTTGTAAACAATAACTTTAGAAGGCCTGCACAATACACTTAAAAACATGAAATGCGCACAAATAGCACGTTGATATGCGCGTTAATGTACACATTATGGCCCAAGTAAAGCTATCAAATTCTGTACATATGGCCTGTGTACAAGCAGTGTTTCAGCCAATGGACCTCCGGGTAACCCGGAGGTCCATTGGCAGAAACATTGCATGTGTTTGCTATGAGTAACCAAGCGAACATGCCGTGCTTTGGATGCCATTCGATATGGCAATTGCGCGCAGTTCCAACACGCTATTAAGCCTAGATACATGTAAGCGCACTATTCGTGACAGGACTTCTAGTTTTAACTGTAAAAGGAAGCTGATTGATTTGTATGCCCGGCTCTTAATCCAATTTTGGTGAGTGTCTAATTGCCACCAGTTTAATTACAAAACAAACTACTGTAATTAACCACCTGTGGAAACACGAAAGGGGGACTGTTACTGCTATTCTAAGAGTGCTTTTTCCTTTGTTTTTTTTCCTTTTTATCTGAACTACCCACTATTTGAATGGCAAAAGGAGATCTGCTGCATTTAAATGATTGACATTTTTTAAAATGTTGGCGTTAAAATGTAAATGCACTCAGACATTGAAACATTCTGTAATGTACAATGGAAGTATTGTATAAAACTCAGAAAACATCGACAATGTTATTTTCACTGATAAATCTACGATCCAAATGAGAAACTCTGCAAACAAGTGTTACAGAAAATGGGGTGAAACGACAGTACCAGTTGACTCCTCAACCCAAACACCCTTATTCTGTGCATGTTTGGGGTGGAATCTGACAAAAGGGTGCCACTACGCTCGCAATATGCAGTGGCAAAATTTTCAGGGAGAGTGGGAGGAGGGGACAAGTTCTCTAGATGAAGAAACTCAGTTTGTTTCATTATTCCAAATGAAAAATTCAAGTGAAAGCCATGCAGAATATGGGTCAAACTGAATAGGGATGAATTGTCTTTGTTCCCAGGCGCATGTGTCGAGCAACGATCTTGTCTCGTTCAATTGACATGTGCGTTATTTTTTTTTTTTGCAATCTCTACCCTTAGAAATTGGCACATATTTTAAATATTATGGCGAATAAATAACTAAAACTCATTATGTTGTTTTTTGTTTTTATCACATAAACATCTTCGTCCAATGAAGGAAAGCAAACAGAATATCAGTTTACCCCAAATTGACATCCATATGATACGGGAGGAACATGTAAAAACCTGGGGTTTGCACATGCATGTGTTATGTTTGGAACTGTCCTTAGTCCTTCAGAGTTCAGAATGAGAGGGTGGGGTGTGCATGGAGAGGAGAGGGATGGGGTGTCATATACCGGGGCACCGAAGCCTTTATTAAGTGGTAAATGACATCCGACGTAGCTAGGCGTATTACGGCATCAAGTCATTTAAGACAAGACTGAGGCGATGAAATAGAAAGTATTTTTTTTCTATCAAATTGCAAACGTCAGGGCATTTAATCGCCAGAGTTTTGGTGAGTGGCGCAATAGAGGCCGGAGAAGTGAAATGGGGTATTGGGAGGGACAATTGATGGATAACTATGTTCATGTCATTTTGAATTTGAATGGCAAATTTTCCATATTGCGTTGGCTATTTTTTAGCTAGCAAGTGGTTCAGGTGACCTCGTCCGTGAATATAACTAATAGGTACATGTAGGCAATTGGCATTTTGGGTGCTGGGGATGGAGGGGGCCCGGGATGGGGGCACATTGCAAAGTGGTGGTTTTTGTAAGGGGCGGGGGATAGTGTTAAGTGATGAATGGGGAGAGATGTTTGGAGATAATTTTTGTGAGATAAAATAGCTACATGCTATGCATGCGATTTCTGTGCTGCTGTCTTTTCTTTTGGTTTGCTCTTGTACATTCAAGTTGAAGCACATGTGCCAATGCTTGTTATTTGCCGAACGGATGAATGTTTATCTTCGTTTACAATCGGGAACAGAAACGAACTGTTACATGCGTTTATCTTCGTTTACCACCAGGAACAGAAAAGAACTGTCAAACGATACTCCTGGAGAATAACCGCGAAAAAAACGAACGCGTTTATTGAAAGTTTACAACCATATTTCGATTCCTGATTATACCGCGGTTGTTCCTACAACTACTTCCGACTCGTAGTGTAACTCGAAAATGCTTCAAGCAATTTTTGTGATTTTTTAGTGGAAAGTATATGTTGATGGAAGGAAGCTCCCATTCGATTTGTGTCACTGTTCAATGTGTCATTCCAGAGTTATGGGACTTTATTCATCAAACTATAGGCAATTTTCCACATGTCGGACAATAACTTGAAAATGCTTTGAGCAATTTTCATGATTTTTTGGTGGCAAGTATATATTGATGGAAGGACTCTCCCTTTTTATTTGTGTCGCTGTGTGATATGTCATTCCAGAGTTATGGGACTTTATTCATCAAAATATAGGCAATTTTCCAGATGTCGAACAATAACTTAAAAATCCTTATATAAAGAGCAATTTTCACGATATTGTAGTTGCAAGTATATGTTGATAGAAGGAATCTCCCTTTCAATTTGTGTCGCTGTCTGATTTGTCATTCCAGAGTTATGGGACTTTATTCATCAAAATATAGGCAATGTTCCACGTCAGACAATAACTTAAGAATGCTTAGAGCAATTTTCATGATTTTTTGGTTGCAAGTATATATTGATATTGATAGAAGGAATCTCCCTTTTGATATGTGTCACAATCAGAATTGTCACTCCAGAGTTATGGGACTTGATTCATCAAAATATAGGCAATTTTCCACATGTCTGACAATACTAGTAACTTGAAAATGCTTTGTGCAATTTTCATGATTTTTTGGTTGCAAGTATATGTTGATAATTGGAATCTCCCTTTCGATTTATTTCCAAATTAATGAACACAGTATGTTGTTGGTTATGATTATTGTACAAGAATATAAAAAAAAACCTGACAAGTACACATGTATACTGATATTGTGTACTTCCCTCTTGTAATTAATAACAGGCGTATCATGTGCTCATGGTGCAGCTGTTTATTAAGTATACATGTCTGAACATAGTTTCATGCTGAATAATTTCATCCTTTGTCAGCAGAAACAGAATGGTTAGAACATAACAAAATCTGGAAAGGCAGTCAGTATAGTTATGTCCCTTTGCTTCAAATTAATGTTTTTTTTTGGAGAGATATATCAATACTGGTACTAGAATTAGTGCAGGTTATGTGTGGTGAGGTTGAAATGGTATGTGGTACTGCTGCTGCTGCTGCTGCTGCTGCTGCTGCAGGTGTCTCCTTTTTAACGGGATTGTCAACAATGACACTCAGGACAGGGTGGGGGTGATCCTCTTCCCTTATGGGTTGAAAGAATGTGTTTATAATATTTTTTTCAAAAATGTGTTTTTTCAGTAATGATCTTCGGGTAAATCACCATCTCTTTTTTCGCTTCGCCTCACATGTCAAACTTTGTTTATTTTGCCATATGTTTTTGCTCATCCTCGTAGACTCATATCGAAAGTTCAATTCAAACACGTGCTGACACGAAAACTTTTGAATTATAATTGGAATTTCCGTATCTACAATTCTACATCAATATTTGCATTCATAAAATTGTTACAAAGACTGCACAGAAGAGCTTGTCTGGTGAGTTATCTGTCATAGATCAACATCTTAACGATAAGATTAACTTACAAATCTATTATCACGATAGCAACAACTTATAAATTATAAAAATATGATGATGGGACGTATTTGAGCAAATTTGTTACATTTTGACATAATTTTTCGAGATAAATAGCCTTATCTTAGCTCAGATTGGCGAAAATTTGAAAACCGCTTTTCGTAATTTGGGCGCATTTTAGTATTTTGGGCACAGCGTTCAACGTCGTGAATTTGGGGTGATCTAAAGGCCTGACATTGGGTAAAGGGTTACACTTTTTTTGTTTGTTGCATTGTTTGATTGCGTGCATTGGTGAAAGTTGAACAAACTAGATCTGAATTGAGCATTGCAAAACTTCAAAAAAAAATTGAACGCAGCATAATTTGGGCCCAATTACATTTTTGGGCACAGTGTTTACCCTACATGTAGCTATTTAGTGGAATTTAGAGGTTAGAGAAAAGGGGTTAAAAAGAAAGGGTTGTTGCGCATTGTTTTTTTTTAAAGGAAACATGAATGTACCATTGATATACAAAAGGGTTACAAATTATGACGTGCCAAGGAAAACTGTAGTAAAGAAATTGCCAAAAATCCCCAGGATTACATGTAGCTGCAATTCTATTGTTCCTTTTATATCCCACTGCCCCCTCCACCTCCCCCCCCCCCCCCCCACCCCCCCTTCCCTCCATGCACACACACACACACACACATTATGGCTCGTCCCACAATAATGTGTTTTCATATATCTGGTGATCTTTTTTTAATCTATTTGCTGAGTGCTGAAGTTTCTGTAAAACAAATTTCTGTGGTGGATGAGCAAACAGTACAGTTAAAACTAGAAGTCCTGTCATGAAATGCACACAAATAGCACGTTGATATGCGCGTTAATTTGCACGTAATGTCCCAATTAAAGCTATCATATTCTGTACATATGGCCTGTGCACAGGCAATGTTTCAGCCAATTGACCTCCGGATAACCCGGAGGTCCATTAGCAGAAACATTGCATGTGTTTGCGATGAGTTACCAGGAGTACCTGCTGTGCTTTGGATGCCATTCGATATGGCAATTGCGTGCAATTCCAATGTGCAATTAAGCCTAGATAAGCGCACTATTCGTGACAGGACTTCTAGTTTTAACTGTATGAACATTGAACAAGAAATACTTAAGGAGATTCGGCAACATTTTAAATTAATCTTTAAAACCACAATTCACTAATATATTGTGGTCTTGCCAGTATGATTACCATGAAATTGAAATTACCAATAAATAAACAGTGGAGCCATTTTTTAAGAATTACTTTTTCAGACCTCTACTCATTGCGGTTTTTTGACCCTGTAGAGTTTTTCTGGAATGTATTGCTCTTACTTCAGTCCTGCATAAACCTTTTATATAATTAATGTTGAGATTATCACCCTTGTCATCCGATTACCACCTTTGCAGTGCAGTACCTTGTTTGTGGTTTAAAAAAGACGGAAACGGTTGAAGGTAGGTGTCATAAAATATGGTATAACTGCTATTAACTTGCGTATATCACTAAAAATAATTTAATCTGGCGATCTATGGAATGTTATTGCATTCTTGTACATAGTGTCAGTGTGTTTTATGAAGTAATTTCCCCGTTGGAACCCCGGGAAGTAAGCAGCACTTGTTTACTGTGGTAAACCAGTTCCGCTTTACTAGTAAAATAGGACCCAGTCACCAATGCTTGGGGTGAAAGTCCTCTAAAATGGGCAACATGTTGATCAACGATTGACTAAACTTGACTTCATCTCCATGTTGTGTCACGATTAGCCATGGTGCATAAATATGTGACGTTAACCACCAATAAACAAACAAAATTATGAAGTAATTGAGCTCTGTTATTGAAAATACATTAGCGTTCATCCTCATTCTTTCGGAAATTTTCGACAAAATTTGTTCTCTCCATAAATATCAAGGACATACAGTTAAAATTAGAAGTCCTGTCACGAATAGTGCGCTTATCTACAGTTAAAACTAGAAATCCTGTCACGAATAGTGCGCTTATCTAGGCTTAATTGCGCGTTGGAATTGCGCGCAATTGCCATATCGAATGGCATCCAAAGCACGGCAGGTTCTCTTGGTTACTCATACAGTTAAAACTAGAAGTCCTGTCATGAAATGCGCACAAATAGCACGTTGATATGCGCGTTAATGTGCGCATTATGGCCCAAGTAAAGCTATCAAATTCTGTACATATGGCCTGTGCACAAGCAGTGTTTCAGCCAATGGACCTCCGGGTAACCCGGAGGTCCATTGGCAGAAACATTGCATGTGTTTGCTATGAGTAACCAGGAGAACCTGCCATGTTCTGGATGCCATTCGATAGGCTTAATTGCGCGTTGGAATTGCGTGCAATTGCCATATCAGGAGGTCCATTGGCTGAAACATTGCTTGTGCACAGGCCACATGTACAGAATTTGATAGCTTTACTTGGGCGATAACGCGTACATTAACACGGATATCAACGTGCTCTTTGTGCGCATTTCATGACAGGACTTCTAGTTTTAACTGTAGAAGGTCAAACCTTCGCTCCATTGTTGCTTCATACTTTTGTCTTTGAATTTAGGTCAGCTTCAGCTTTCATAAAAAGTCATGCATTTGCCTTATTTGGCAGCTTCGACGAGAGGTGTTGAACTTTTAGAATACCTGATTTGCGGTGTTGTCCTTTTAAGTACCTTCATTTGCGGTGCACAGTACCTCATTTTGCAGTGTCAATCTTTCAAGATTACTAATGTAACATGACCCTGGCCCTTCAGTTTTATATATACAGACATCATATATACAGACATCTTGAGTTATTTCGACGTGCGTGGTATAAACACTCACACTAATCAATCAAAACCAGTGATCTTATGAGCATTCTGTCAAGTCGAAAGTGTTTGTCAACCATGCCTGGTGAGAGCTGGGAGGAATAACCAGTGTTTCATTTATTAACTCGCCGTGTGTTGATTGGAAACAGTATTACCTTTGGGGACTGGATGGACCGTTGTTTGGACCAAGTTTAGTACTCTTTTTTATAATAGTACATAGATACAGACAACATTGTGTGCTGCGAAATAATTTTAGTTTATGCAATCAAATTAAAGAAAGGTCCGAGGAATTTGAAACAGTTGTGACGTATTGCTTTGATAAGAGTGGTTTATGCGCAGGATGTATTTTACACATTTTATATAAGGTGCTATATATAAGTAATGGAAGTAGTGGAAATCGGTTTACTCTAAGTCTGATATTCCGTTAATATATGAATGACATATAGACAAATAATAAACAAAAATAAAGGTTATGCATAGAACACGAAAAATATATTCAACCAACGCACAACAATGATAGCAGGCATCAGTGATTTCTGGAAGTCTGCAATCCTATTCGTACGAGAACTGACTTATCAAATAAAATTTTGTTAGAATAACTCGTGAAAACAATTCATGGCCAAATATGCTTCAAATATTCAAGAACAAATCTGGGAAATTGAAATACTTCAAAACGCAGCGACAGAGCTGCTTTAAGATGAATGTCAAACCATTTTGTTTGTTCACGTTCATCACAATGTGGAGGTTCAGGTCAGCAGGTCCAAAATACACTGATAAACAATATCGTTCAAAATGAAATAATGGGACTGATCGTCCTTGCCCTACCTACTGTCATGATGTGGAGATTTCACAAATACCACATATAAAATACTTATGTTACCCATGGACAAGGTCTTCAAAAAAAATGCAGGCAGTATTGGCATTTTTGCAGACTAAGTTCTGTTGCTGCATTGTGAGGTGGTTTGATTGCCCAGTGTTGTTCATGTATTTATGAAGCATATGTAGCCCCAAGATGTTCTCGTGAAATATTGTTTGGTTGTCAGTTTTCATACGAATACGATTGCAGACTTCCATGAACCACAGGTACCCACAATCAGCACTTGTGGGGTAAACGAATCAGTTTCCCCTGTTCTATCCACCATAACCTCCATTTTGATGTATATTTTTAATACAAATTTATATTTTGTAATTTATATATGGAATATCAGGCCTCGCAAATTCGGAGTAACCTGATTTTCATAACTTACAGTTAAAACTAGAAGTCCTGTCATGAATAGTGCGCTTATCTAGGCTTAATTGCGCGTTGTAATTGCGCGCAATTGCCATATCGAATGGCATCCAAAGCACGGCAGGTTCTCTTGGTTACTCATAGCAAACACATGCAATGTTTCTGCCAATGGACCTCCGGGTTACCCGGAGGTCCATTGGCTGAAACATTGCTTGTGCACAGGCCATATGTACAGAATTTGATAGCTTTACTTGGGCCATAATGCGAACATTAACGCACATATCAACGTGCTATTTGTGCGCATTTCATAACAGGACTTCTAGTTTTAACTGTATATCGCACCTAAAATAAATCCATGCAAAACCGTCGAGATGGGGGCGGTGTAGTAACACTGGAGTCCGGTGTTATGGGGGCCCGCCGATTTTCCATAATTGCTTTAGAGCAGGATTCCCTTCCGGTATTACCTGTGAGGACAGCGAGGCCTTCACTGCAAGTCAAATCCTGCCTAAGAGAAGCCTGGCTTGAGATAAATCGGCGGGGCTCCTATAATGCCGTGCCCGGTTTCCAAAACTAACACTATGTATGTGCATTCACAAAACCGAAATGTTTTGCTTGCGCACTAAATTACAAACTTTCACTTTCAGCAGCCTTTCCTAGAATTTTAGTCGAACTTGACTAAGATTCTAGGAAAGGCTTCAACAGTAATCCATCCCCCAGGTTATTCTCTCTGTTCCCTCATTACAACACCATTGCTGATTTTGGACAAACAAGGATCAAAATGCTGTTTTGATGCAAAGTGATAATTTTTTTAATTGTTAAGGATGAAAATGTTAATGTGTTTTCACTTGTTCTGTTTGGGAAAATTGACTTTTTTAAACGAAAGTAGTGAGTAAATATTTGGTTACACTGAATTAATTGTAGTGATTGCTCCTGAAAAGTTTCTTTCAGACATCAAGTCGAATTATTGATGATAATTGCCAGCGGCCATTCTGTACAATTACTACCAAATCATGGGAAGGTGGATTTTCCACCCGACAATAGTGTTTTATTACAGGTGACCTTATTTCGCATTATTTGTGATTTGTAGGGCTAATTGAATAAATAAATTCCCATTGCCCTTTATTCCAAAACATTTTTTCTGAAATTATGTCTCCCCTTCCCAGAAGGGAGACATATTGTTTTAGTGCATATTCTTCTTCTTCTTCTTCTTCTTCTTCTTCTTCTCATACAAACTTTGTCTGGGCCATAACATTTTTGTCTTTTGACCTACACCTTAGATACTTGGCATGTGGATGTATCACCATGAGCTGGTGTGCAGTGTACCAAAGTGACCTTCATGTGACCTTGACCTTTGACCAGAAGGTCAGATTTATGTGTTTTTTTAAGGGAAACCTCACACAAACTTTATCCGGGCCATAACTTTTTTGTCTTTTGACCTACACCTTAGATACTTGGCATGTGGATGTATCACCATGAACCGGTGTGCAGTGTACCATAGTGACCTTCATGTGACCTTGACCTTTGACCTGAAGGTCAGATTTATGCGCTTTTTGAAGATAAACTGTCTGGACCAGAACTTTTTTTGTATTTCGAGTCAGGGTTTAGATATTTGGCATTCCCGCATCCCCATGGGAACCCTGGGAGCTAAAAATAGAAATATTTTCAAACGCCCATATTTCCCAAACCCCACGGAACAGAGAGCTTTTATTTGGTATGAAGTATCCTTATGACCAGTAGAATTGAATGGTAAAAAAAAATTGCCATCGGTTTTGTTACGGTGTTCTGTAATGGGCATCGAAAAAATGCTGAGTCAGCATATTTGCAAAAATTTTAAATCTTTTCTCCAGAACCAATCATCAGAATCTTTTGATATTTGGTATACAGCATTCATAGGGGGGTCAGATAAAAGTTTGTTGAAAATTTTTACTCTTTGTGTGCTTATGTCTTATCTTAAGTCCAGTTGTGAAGTGCTGTTATCTTTAGTATATACTTGGGCAGATTTTAAATGCCACATGGATTACCTAGTATGCAAAATGTTCATTTTATGAACATTATTTCCGAAAAAAAAATTGAAATGAAACTGGAAAAATGGGCCAAAATTGCACTATTTTTCACAAATACCCCAAAATCCGATAACACATTATCTTAAGCCTATTTTTTATGGATACTCTATCCAACCTCATCAAACTGGATGTATTGCTGAACATTTTTGTCTCAATCTGACTTCTATAAGTCAAAATTTCTGTTTTCAGGTAAATTTGGGGGTGCAATTCCATAAAAATTCGAAAAAAATATGTTTTCCACCAGTTTTGGTGCAGATACCTCAGTGTTTCACGACCCCTGTATATCACTGTTTATGAAAATAAGCATGAGAATTTCTCACCTTTCCGGTGATACTTACCTCATCTGGGGGCCGGTCTATGTACTAGTCTGTGGAAAAAACTATTTTTTTTGATGGTGAAACTTTCCCATGTTGCAAATTTTGCGAACTTTATCTTGTTTGACAGAGCAAGTTCTGGGAACCCTTTACCCATCGAATCAGCCATATCCGCCCGCGTAATATGCAAATTTAGTTATGGAGCTCATTCCATTGAGGTGTCACATGATATGGCTTTGTTGAAATATTTTGAAAAATTTGAAAAACTGATATTTAGAAAAATTAATTTTGATATCGTCTGCATTAAGTAAAGGGTTAAACAAGAATAGTACATGTACCGTATTTACTCTATGTATTGGGACACTCTATGATTTGTGGCACTCATTTTTTCCAGAAAACTGTATTTTTTTATGCTCCAAAGTTTGGGACATTCAGGAGATTTGTTTCCAGTTGGCCCGTCGCTAGTAGCAGACGACACTCATAAAAAAATTCTTGAGTACAGTTAAAACTAGAAGTCCTGTCACGAATAGTGCGCTTATCTAGGCTTAATTGCGCGTTGGAATTGCGCGCAATTGCCATATCGAATGGCATTCAAAGCACGGCAGGTTCTCCTGGTTACTCATAGCAAACACATGCAATGTTTCTGCCAATGGACCTCCGGGTTACCCGGAGGTCCATTGGCTGAAACATTGCCTGTGCACAGGCCATATGTACAGAATATGATAGTTTTAATTGGGTCATAGTGCACACATTAACGTGCAAATCAACGTGCTATTTGTGCGCATTTCATGACAGGACTTCTAGTTTTAACTGTAACTAAAAGTTTTCATTTTTTGCTTCGAAAACATAGCTTATGATCCCTCATTGGAACGGGCGCAATGCGCTCGTTCCAATGATGGATCATAAGCTATGTTTTGGAAGCAAAAAATGAAAATATAAAAAAAAGAGCACCGCATAGCGGGACAATATACGCCCGTTTTGTATTTTTGAAGGGTTGGGGTAAGGATGGGGGTGAGGGTGAAAATTGTTTGGACCAACCCCATATTCAAACTTGACCTGTATTTTGTTGTGATTAAACAACATACCAAGTTTGGAACCAATCGGAAAACAAATAATAAAAGTTATCATCCGGAAACCAAATATTTGATGCATTCTATGTCCAACAGTTAGGCTATACTAAAGTTATAATCCAGAAAACACAAAATGCACAAATTCAAGAGGAATAACTCTGGAAAGGTACATGCGATTTTGGCCAAAAGTGAACCTGAGCTGTGCTTTGTGGTCATAAACAAAATCATAAACAAAATCTGAGAATTTGAAACAAATTAGTCAAGGCAAACTAAAGTTATCATCCGGAAACCACATAATTCACAAATTTGCAATCATTCAAGGGGAATAACTCTGGAAAGGTGTAGGCGATTGAGGTCAAAAGTGAACTTGAGCTGTATTTTGTTGTCAAAAACAAAAAACTGAAAATTTGAAATAAATCGGTCAAGGCAAACTAAAGTTGGGCTAAATTCCCATAAAGAAATGGCCATAACTCTACTGCAAATGGGCCGCTAGAAACGGAAATCGAACCCATCCTGTATTTTGTCATACTAAATCTACATGCCAAATTTAACTCTGCTCAATCCATTACAACTAAAGTTATCGTCTGGAAACGAAATGTGTCCATGGATCGACAGACAGACAGACAGATGGGTGGATAGACCATTCACATAATACGTCCCATTTTTCAAATGGATGCATAAAATCAATATCTGAAAAATTTGATGTCAAGGCGTTCGGCTTTAAATGAACGGAAACCAATTTTTTTTCAAAAATTGTGTTTTCAAAGGGCCATAACTCTGCAGTGGATGGACTGAGAAACACCAATATCGAACTTGACCTGTATTTTATTGCTACAAACAACATCTGAAAGTTTGATGGTGATCCGTCAAGGCGTTCGACTTTAAATGAACGGAAACCAATTTTTTTAGAAAAATTGTGTTTTCAAAGGGCCATAACTCTGCAGCGGATGGACTGAGAAACACCAATATCGAACTTGACCTGTATTTTATTGCTAAAAACAACTTCTGAAAGTTTGATGTCGATCCGTCAAGGCATTCGACTTTAAATGAATGGAAACCAAATTGTTTACGGACAGACAGACGGACAGACAGACAGACTGATAACATAATATGACCGTTTTTAAATGGGCATATAAAAATTGGACAGCGATTTCCGTATATAGTGATGGAAAACGAATCACACACAACTTTATTCAGCATCAAATCAAGACCAGGCTGTGTTCTTTCCCCATTTTCTAACAATTGGGACACCTGTGAAAATAATTATTTTTAGCTGTCCCAATACATAGAGTAAATACATTAGCTGGGTTAAATATTTATTTCTGCAAGTGCAAAGCACTACAGTTAAAACTAGAAGTCCTGTTATGAAATGCACACAAATAGCACGTTGATATGCGTGTTAATGTACGCGTTGTGGCCCAAGTAAAGCTATCAAATTCTGTACATATGGCCTGTGCACAAGCAATGTTTCAGCCAATGGACCTCCGGGTAACCCGGAGGTCCATTGGCAGAAACATTGCATGTGTTTGCTATGAGAAACGAGGAGAACCTGCCGTGCTTTGGATGCCATTCGATATGGCAATTGCGCGCAATTCCAACGCGCAATTAAGCCTAGATAAGCGCACTATTCGTGACAGGACTTCTAGTTTTAACTGTATATTGTGATGGAAAATGAATCACAACTTTATTCAGCATCAAATCAAGACTAGGCTTTGTTCTTTCCCCATTTTCTAACAATTGGGACACCTGTGAATATAATTATTTTTAGCTGTCCCAGTACATAGAGTAAATACGGTACCTAGGTTAAATATTTATTTCTGCATGTGCAAAGCACTGCATCTGTACAAGTCTCCCGTAAGTGGAAAAAAGCATGATGAGGCAGGTTTTCATTGAAGATGGTGATGCCTGAAAAACAAGAATGTTTTTTCAACCAGTCTTAAATATTTATGTTTTATTTTCATTTTTTTTCAGAATCATTTTCATCTGTAGAATATTTTGCTGTTTTGATACTTCTCAGCATCTGATGAGATAAAAGATTTACCGCTTTATCAATACAGGGAATTCTCATGACAGTTGATTAAAACTATTCAGCTTATTTTAAAGACAATTCTCTTTTGAACTCAAGTTATTCTGACCAGTACTGGAACATGAGGAACCTTGTCAATAGAGTTGATGGGTGACAAAACAAAGATTTTAGACCTAATTGTATTGAGTAAACAATACAGTTCTTTTATTTGTTTGTTTGAATATTTCATTTCAAAAGGTGAACATGCGTGACATTTATTGTGATTACAGGTCTCATTTTTTTATGTGAAACACATAATATTTGGTATTCTCAGCAAGAGAGAAGTAAAATTTGTAATAATGTGTGATCGAACTGAAGAAATGTATTTGAAAGAGGAAGCTCTGAAATGTGGAGTTTGTGATGAAATATTCCCTCACCAGTCGTCACTATTAATGCATTTAATTGTAAATCACTCTGAAGGAAATAATTGTGGTTGTAAGTCGTCAAGTTGTAATAAGTGTAATGCTGGCAACAGTTCAAATCTTCAGAAGATAACCTCAAAAACGGTGACAATTAATGATAAATCATTTGAGTATTTTGAAATTGGTAGTACTTCCAACACACCTGTTGTCATCGAAAATGAAGATATCTCTAAAGAATGTATCATAAATAACCCCGAGGCAATGGAATTACAAACTAGTGATGTTGAACAGGATTTACAGAAAAAGGATGATAGTTCTTCTGATTTAAACTCAACTCCTCTTCAAACCAAATCAGAGAAAAGACAGAAGAAATCTCACAAAGCTCAACCTGACATTCAAAAATGTCCTTACGAATGTGATGTATGTAAAGAAAGGTTTAAAACAAAAACATCTCTCAAAGATCATCGATGGGTTCATCTTGATGAGAAGCCATTTCATTGTTCTACATGTGTTAAAGGTTTTAGTTTTAAATCAAATCTCAACAAACATCTTAAATTACACAAACAAACAAAATTGTATTCTTGTGATATTTGTGATAAACGATTCCGACTTAAGCGATATCTCACTAAACACACTGCATTTCACAAACAAACAAAACCTTATAAATGTGAGATTTGTGGTAAGGGTTACATGAGTAAAACAACATTAACAGATCATTATAGAGTACATACAGGAGAGAAACCATTTCAATGTACCATCTGTAATAAATCTTTTAGAGTTAAATATTATCTTTATGAACACATTCAAACACATCGAGAAAGGAAAAAAATCAAGTGTGATTATTGTGAAGAAACTTTCAGATTTAAACATACTCTCACAGAACACCTCAAATCTCATACTGAATTAATGAAATATCAATGTAAGATTTGTCCAAGTTCTTTTAAAATTAAAAGGGCTTATCTTTGGCATCTAGCAACACATAATGATGAAGATATTCTTGAATGTAAGGTTTGTAATAAATCTTTCAAATCTAAACAAGGTCTTGTTGAACACCAGAAAACACATTCAGGAACCAATGCATATCAGTGTGGTATTTGTGGTACCTTTTTTGAACAGGTTCATATTTTTAACACACATCTCAAAACACACACAGTAGATAATGTTCCTCAAAATGTTGAGCAAAGTGATGCGCTTAATTCCACACACCAACAAAAATTTAAGTGTGTTCTCTGCTCAGAAGAATTTTCTCTTGAATCCTATCTTATTTCTCATCTTTTTACTGATCATAAGGCACAAAATCCTTGTCACTGTAAATCACCTGAATGTAAACTGTGTAATATGTTATCAAATTCACCATTATTGGCGACTGAAACATTACCACATATAAATGATGTTGGTAATGACTCATACCATCAAAAGAACTCGCATGCTATAAAGAAAACCAACAAACGTAAAAAGAAGACAAAAGCTTCATCTGAGAATTCTTTTCTTAGTGAGAGGTTGGAAGATAATTGTGAAGATGGATTTGAATGTACTATATGTAAAGAAACATTTAAATTGAAATCATCTTTAGCCGACCATCGATGGAGTCATATGAAAGACCAGCCTTTTCGCTGTTATATCTGTATTACTGGTTTCACACAGAAATCAAGTCTTGCTAAGCATTTAAATGTACATTCAAGACGTTATGTGTGTCATATTTGCGATAGAACCTTTAGATTACAATGCTTCCTTGATAGACATATCAAATGTCATAAATCTGAGAAGTCATTTAAATGTGAAATGTGTGGTAAAGCTTATAAAAATAAAAATACACTTGCTGACCATCATAGAGTTCATACTGGAGAAAGACCATTTCAGTGTACAATTTGTAATAAATCATTCCGAGTAAAAGGTGTTCTTACTGAGCACATTCAAAGACATAAAGAGAAGAAAAATAAACTACAGTGTACTGAATGTGAAGAGACTTTCAAAACGAAACGAAATCTTGAAGCCCACCAAAGATCACATTTAAAAGAGCAGAAATATCAATGCAAAGAGTGCAGAGAATACTTTGGACTAAAACGACTTTATGATAAACATCTCAGAACTCACAAGGGAAAAACTTCAAGTGAAAGGGATGTTAAAGAAAAATGTCGATTCTCATGTGAAGTTTGCTCTAAGGGCTTTAAATCTAATGCTATTCTCAAGGCTCACATGAGAGTACATACTGGGGAGAGACCATTTTTGTGTGATTTCTGTGGTAAGGGATTTAAAATGAAGAATGAATTGGTAAATCACAAGAGAATCCATACTGGAGAGAAGCCATTTCAGTGCGATATTTGCGGTAAAAAGTTCAGTCAGAATATGACGCTGAGAGAACACATTGCTTTTCACAAAGATGAGAAGCCATTTCCGTGTACGGTTTGTGGTAAATCTTTCAAACTTAAAAAACATCTTACAAGACATCAAAGAATTCATACAGGTGAGAAACCTCATAAATGTGAACTTTGTGGTAAACGATTTCAAGAGAAGAATACTCTAACCAAACATTATCGAATCCACGTCAAACAGAAAGCAATGGCCGATACAACTGAGGTATCTGTTATCAATAATGAAGAAATTAACATTGCTGAGAAACCATACAAATGCGAATTTTGTGATGAACATTTCCAAGATATGGACTCTCTTACAAAACATTATGAGATGCATGTCACACAGGAGAAGACAGAGGAAGATCTGCCTGTAGTATCTGTTTTGTGTAATGATGAAATTAATATTGTTATTGCTCCTTGAATTTGAGATGGGTCATATACTGTAAATACCATTTTCAGGGACCGATCAGGACTATTTAAAATACGCTCTAGCCTCGGAGCCTATTTTTTCAATTCATGCGCCAGATTTCAATTCACGGAGTCACACTGCTGTTTGTAACACACACTGCAAGTATGTAATAGCTCTCATCATTTTCATTTAGTACACTATAGCAAACATTAATCTTCAATGTGGTTTCTGATCAAGTCTTGGCTGCCTATTTAGGCAGCCAAGACTTGATCAGAAACCACAGTGAAGATTAATGCTTGGTAATTAAGACTTGAAGTATTAACTTAAGCACTCTACAACAATGATAAATGATAATCATATATATAATACATGTAAGAGTGTCTCTCTCGATTATCCATCGAAAGAATATCAAAATATGATCTGAGAAGTTACGCGCCAACTGAGAAGCCTATTTCTGAGATTTAAGAGCCAGGTCCTGATGTTTCAGAACCAAATACGCACTGGCGCATGCACAGGTCGGTCCCTGATTTTGTATCAGTTTCGAGTCTTTACCAATTTACCATACGGAGGAAATTTCAGTATACCAAAATTTTGGTATTGAAAAATATTCCGAACATTAGTTACAAAATAAAAGGGCAAACAAGAGAATATTTTGCAAAATTTCTGACTAGAAGGTCCTGTGGACTATGTATTTTGAAAGGCAGTTGCCACTGGTCATTTGATGTAACAAAGAAGCTGAGAGAAAATACCCAGATTGACATTTTCTCTCAGCTTTTTGTTATATCAAATGATGGGTGGCTAGAGCCCATATACAGTACGTGGAGAGTGTATTATCACTAAATCACCCGCAGAGTGGAGATTCCACCCGAGCAATAATTGCAAATTTGTTGCAAAGCATAACCAGCAGAAGCAAAGTTTCAGCCAATCGACCTCCGGGTTAAACCCGGAGGTCCATTGGCTGAAACATTGCTTGTGTTTTTATCGCTGTGTACAACAAAATGAAAGTTATAGCATGGGTGATAACTCCACTCCGTGGGTGATTTAGTTACAATCCACTCTCCACGTACTGTAACTGTCAACATGTTGACAATTTCATAGCTATGACTAACGTATACGTAGAACAGTAGCTTACAGCTGGGTAGTACAGTGGCTCCCACTTAACTGGATCTCTCTTAATTGTAAATCCCTGTTAATTGAATATAATTTCCCAACACAAAACCATTTATCATACCTCCAGTGCAAATTTGACCTGTTAATTGAATTTAGGTTAAAGAGTAAACTACTGTTAATTGAATAAAAATTATTGCAACTTGTCGAGAAATTACCCTGACTCTCCCAGTTTTCCTTTGTTTATAGACCTATTTGGCCTCAGTACATCCAATACAAGCATTTAATCTATTATACCTTGTCTGTCAGAGCTCATGGAGCTATGTCAAACAAGATATAATGGAATATATGCTGAGTTCATCTCTAAAAATACAAAAAAAAACAAGTGACAAAACCCTGTTAATTGAATACTCCTGTTCAATGGATAATTTTTATTGGCAAAGTGGCTATTGGTATTAATGTGCATACTTTTATGTTGCTGACACCGAATACCATACCAATAGCGAGGTAAATCATACTCAAAATACCTATACTGAACTTGAATTTCCAATACTACCCATCCAGGGACAGATTAAGGAATTTTTTTATGACACCTGTTTTCAATTGAGGATGTCCCCAAATAAATTGAGATGTCTTAATCCTTTACCTAACGTAACGGCCAAAACCGGCCAGCGCTATATACGAAAATCTCCATTCAATCTATTTTATATTACCATTTTTTGCTTCCAAAACGTAGGTTATGACCCCTCATTCGAACGAGCGTGTCACGCTCGTTCCAATGAGGGGTCATAACCTATGTTTTGGAAGCAAAAATGAAAATGTTTGCTAACACAATAATTGTTTTCACGAGTGTCGTCTACTCCTAGCCAGGGACCAGCCAAGGGGGGAATTTTAGGGAGACTTCAAGTCTCCCTCCAGAAAAAATAGGGAGACTTCATAGGCAAGTGGGGAAAATTAAGAATATTCATGTACCACCCCCGCCGCCCCTTCATATTTTCAAATTATGGTCCTCCATTAACGTACAAATAATCCAGGTCCAGTTGTCTATGATGCATCTGTGCCAGGTTAAAAAATCACAATGTAATTATTGACTGAAAATCCCCCACTGCTACCTTCTCCTTCATGACCCCTCACCTCTTCTTCGTGCCAATCCCCCATCACCCTCCTGTGGTTGCCTTTCAACAAAGTCTACTAAGCTAATAATTTCCTAAGTCTGAAAGTGTGAACAGGACCAGATGTAAGAAGGTTGCTTGGGAGGTACTTTGTTAGTTAATAAACAAAATACATTCTGGGGTCGAGTATTTTGTGAAAGAAATGTCATTCCGCATCATTTTTATGGCATTCCGGTGTCATTCCGCGTCATTTCATGTCATTCCGATGTTTAGGAGCACCCTTTTTAAGCTTTTTTTCATGTGTTTCAATTCCATTCGTGTTTTTCTTGGAATAGACAGCCCAACAGTTAACAGTCATCAGCAAATCGAAATGAAAATAATGTGTTATAAAATACGTCCGTTGTGTATACATTTTCGGCATCCTAAGCAACGTAACCTACTTTCAAACTGGGTTGTTTTGTTGAGTCGCGTAAGTCACCTATTTTCGTTTCGACACTTGAAGCTCCGACTGGAACGCAACAAAATAGAAATAAAAAAATCCGCCTAAAGCGACAATGGACAATTGCTTGTCGTGTGATTTCAAATAAATGGACGTTTATTTGACGAATTGAAATGCCCATTTATCACACTCGAGCACATTCGATTTTTGAAAATACTCGTTTTCATGTAAACCTCGCATCACTCAGTTCAGCCTTTTCTCATTTTGGCCAATTTTTAGAGGGCGACTTGTAATCGCCCCGACTATTTTTCTAGGCGACTTTGGGCTTAGAAGGCCGACTTAATCACCCTAGTCGCCCTCACGGCTGGTCCCTGCTCCTAGCATTAGGTAAAGGGTTAATACATGTATATTGAAGTGCTTTTTATCAACTGCATGTGTATAGATTTCTACTACACACACAAAGTAGATCTTCTGTTTCTCAGGCCATTATTTGTGAAATTGCATGCGGGCGATCGTTTATTTTATTTTTTATTTCAGTAATTACTTCTTTGCCATCAAATGTTCATGTTCTTGGTTCAAGTTTTAGGCCTCATAATCTACAGACTAGCATGGGTGGTGGTGTATTTCATCCCTTGAGTGCAAGAAGGCTTTGCAATGCTAAAACATTGCAAAGCCTTCTTGCACTCAAGGGACAAATTCATCAATTTTTTTAACTTGGGTAAAATATCAGACATAAACCGTTTAATTTTTATTTTTTTAAAGTTTAAATTGGTTATAAAAAGAGAGCATGCGGCAGCCAAAAGGACCATGCGGGAGGGCCTGAGAAACAGATTTTTTATTTTTTTAGGCCTAATCTGATGCTATTTCTGTTCTCTTGTTTTTGTATTCGGTCTGGATTTTGTGAAATTTGAAGCATTGCAAAGCCTTGTTGCACTCTCAAGGGACAAATTTATCAATTTTATTAACTTGGGTAAAATATCAGACATAAACCATTTAATTTTTATTTTTTTTTAGTTTAAATTGGTTATAAAAAGAGAGCATGCGGCAGCCAAAAGGACCATGCGGGAGGGCCTGAGAAACAGATTTTTTATTTTTTTAGGCCCTAAATATTGGAAATAATTACTTCAAATGGATAGATGTCAAAGTTGAATTATATTTTCCTTTGGAATTTGGGGACATTTGGCCTCCAGAATCTGATTGCCCACACCTGTAACAGGTACCATACTGGCTCTGGGTCCATCATTGCACTAAGCTCTCTGTTGAATGGACATGCATTTGCAGCCCTAGAAATTAATCCTAAAACCTGTAATCAGCTGTCCAGGCCTTAACATATCTTCTGATTCACAAGAAATGCTTTGGCTTTTTTTGTGAAGTCCTACTGTGACAATCAATTTTCAGTTCTCAAATAATTTAAAATCTGGAAGTACTCTTATACCACCTGTGAGTGCAACAGTACATACCTAAGATTAAAAAAATAAAACCTCATACAAAGCTTAAAAAAATTAAAAATCTGTTTCTCAGGCCCTCCCGCATGGTCCTTTTGGCTGCCGCATGCTCTCTTTTTATAACCAATTTAAACTTAAAAAAAAAAAAAATTAAATGGTTTATGTCTGATATTTTACCCAAGTTAAAAAAATTGATGAATTTGTCCCTTGAGTGCAAGAAGGCTTTGCAATGCTTTAGCATTGCAAAGCTTTCTTGCACTCAATGGATGAAATACACCACCACCCATGCTATTCTGTAGATTATGAGACCTAAAACTTGAACCAAGAACATGAACTTTTGATGGCAAAGAAGTAATTACTGAAATAAAAAATAAAATAAAAAACCGCTCGCCTGCATGCAATTTTACAAATAATGGCCTGAGAAACAGAAGATCTATTTTGTGTGGCCCAATTGTATGTTTACTAAAGTTTAACCATTAGAGACTAGCTTCAATTTTGGTGGATTTCTTGTCTCGAATGTACATGTTCCATCATAAACCTTTTTTGGTCTTGCTGATGCAGTACAGGCCTTGCATTTTAAAATAATGTTGGGTTCTACCAAAATGCCTCATAGAAAGAGTTAACAATGTCCACTTCAGCAAATTTGTGGCTTACTATCTTTTCAACTTAATCGTCTGTTATTCTCATGAGGCTTATTGATAGGCCACATAAATTTACAGGGAATTTACACAGCAGATCATGGGGCCTATGAGCCTCAGCCCTGTCAAAATGCAAGGCCTGGTAGTAACTTGGTGGTGGTCTCTAATAAAGTGTTGGCTTCCTCTGCAGGCATCCAACACTTCACTACACTCTGCTGTAAAATCACAAGTGTTGAATTAACCCTTTACCATACTTAACAGCCAAAACTGGCCAGGGCTATTCTAAAAAATCGCCAATAAATTTTCATTATTTTTTTCATTTTTTGTCCCCAAAACATAGGCTATGATCCCTCGAGAGCATTCCGATGAGGGGGTCATAACCTATGCTTTTGAGACAAAAATGAAAAAAATTAGTTATTGAATAATTTTCGTTGCAAGTGTCGTCTGCTTTTCATGTTAGGTTAAGAGTTAAAATGAGGGAGCAAAAAAAGAAGAATTTTCCTCTTTAAGAACACATTCAGAATCAAATCTATGACAAAAACCAAATGAAAATCTTGTGGGAATCAAAGATGTTTCTTTCCATTTTCCTTGTGAGGATCAGGCCTGAAAATAAGCCGTCTTGACATTTGCAGAATGAGGTCCCCAGAGGGTGAATTTGATGATGCTATCCCACAGGGCTGCACGGTATATCGATAAACCGATATATACCGGTATTCAAATCAATATCAATTGAATACCGGTGTAATTATAAAAATATCGGTTTATCGTCATTATTTATTTACACACAATTTAATTTTCAAGATGTCTTGAGTTTTTTAGCTGTAGCCCCAAATGAATAATATTATCCCTTTATCCAAGGAATCGTCTGCTTGTGCCCTCGTAATATACAAATTCAGCAGTAGAAAAAATAATTTTAAAAAATTTCAACAGAACTATATCATGTGACCCCCTCATTGGAACGAGCTCATTGAGCTCGTTCCAATGAGGGGGTCACATGATATAGTTTTGTTGAAATGTTTGGGGAAAATCTGATAAATTAATTTTGAAAATAATAAATCTTGATATCGTCTGCGTTGAGGAAAGGTGTCTTGAACCGCATCATCAAGGCATGCTAATTGGTTCCGACTGTGATGCCTCGAATCTCGATTGTGGTACTTGTGTTCATATATCTAAACAGTTTTCGATATACCGATATACTGCGGTATTTTTTTGAATACCGATACTGGTATTCAGTTTTGAATATCATGCAGCTCTACTATCCCATACAGTGGGCCAATTTATCCTCTGGGTATCTCTTTCTGTTTAATTTTGAGACCCTGATTCAGATTGAGATTCACAGAAGGCAAATTTAGTGATGCTACCCTGCTGTGCAGGGTAGCATCACTAAATTCACCCTCTGGGGACCTCATTTTGTAGATGACAGTCTGCTTATTTTCTGGCTTGGTGAGAATCATTGATTCTGTTTCTTGAATGAATTTTAGGCCCTATCATACAGTCACCATGGATTGGTTGTAATTCTCACGTGGTGTCCATGCATGTGTTTACCAGGTAATAAAAATCATCATCAGTAAAATTTTGATTAATGAAGCATTGGGTTGTACTCGGTGCTTCATTAATTAAATTTTTGATGATTATTCCTATAATTAGTGTTTGTAATCTAATACAGTGGAACCCTGTTAACTGAATAGCCACTTTGCCAATGACAGTTATTCAATTAACATGAGTATTCAATTAACAGGGATTGTGTCACTTTCCTGTATTCTAGAGATGAACTTTGCATTTGACAGAGCTCCACGATTAGATTAAATGCCTGTATTGGATGTCCTGAGGCCAGATACAGTTAAAACTAGAAGTCCTGTCATGAATAGTGTGCTTATCTAGGCTTAATTGCGCGTAGGAATTGCGCGTAATTGCAATATCGAATGACATCCAAAGCACGGCAGGTTCTCCTGGTTACTCATAGCAAACACATGCAATGTTTCTGCCAATGGACCTCCGGGTTACCCGGAGGTCCATTGGCTGAAACATTGCCTGTGCACAGGCCATATGTACAGAATATGATAGCTTTAATTGGGTCATAACGTGCACATTAACGCGCATATCAACGTGCTATTTGTGCGCATTTCATGACAGGACTTCTGGTTTTAACTGTAATTAGTGTTTGTAATCTAATACAGTGGAACCCTGAATAGCCACTTTGCCGGTGACAATTATTCAATTAACATCAGTATTCAATTAACAGGGATTGTGTCACTTTCCTGTATTCTAGAGATGAACTTGGCATTTGACAGAGCTCCATGATTAGATTAAATGCCTGTATTGGATGTCCTGAGGCCAGATAGGTCTATAAACAAAGGAAAATTGTGTAGAGTCAGGGTAATCTCTTGACAGGTTACAACATTTTTTATTCAATTAACGGAAGTTTACTATTTTACCTACATTCAATTAACAGGTCAAATGTTTACTGCTGGTATGGTAAATGGTTTTGTGTTGGGAAATTATATTCAATTAACAGGGTTATTCAGTCAAGAGATATCCAATTGGGTGGTCTTCACTGTACATGCATTATAGCGTCTGTGGAAATATTGCCCTCCATGGAAATATTGCACCCAATTGTGCATTCAATTTTTCTCTGCCTAGATGCCATTGGGAAAGGGTCCAATATTCGGTCCATGCAGACACCCGGAGGAATCCCTGTCCACTGTACAATTTTTGTGGAAAACTGACTTATATAATTAATTGTGCTATCAGGATCTATCCCAGAAATATATGTAGGCCTTTATAGTTAAAACTAGAAGTCCTGTCATGAATAGGCCTTTATCTTCATGTAGAAATGGACAGTATTGGAATTTTGAAGTCGATATTCGTTTTGTTATTTTGAATGGGGTATACCGCTTTGGTACAGTTAGACCTGTCTTGAGAGACCACCTGTCTTGAGAGACCACATCTGCCAGGCACCAATTGGTTTTACTCTATAATGGACCTGCTTCGGGAGACCACCTGTCTTGAGAGACCACTGTGACCTGAAAGAAATGGTTTTGCGTGCCAAAGGCGCGCAGGGACGATTTGGGGAACAGGCCCCTTTCGACCCTCGGTGGCTGTAACTGATTGGTTGTTGTGTGTCTAGGCGTGTTAAAGGAGAAGGAAGGAGGGAAGAGGTTTATCCCTTTCTGCCCTTCTTGCGGCTCTTCTTCTTAGGTGGAGGTTGGCTTGGTGAAGGTAATGGTGATGGTGATGAGGCTGGTGGTGGTGTATAGGTGCCCGCATTGATTTTTTCTTGGAGGTCTCTTGCGTTGATTTTTTTCCCGGAGGTCTCTTGCTTTTGCCTGTTCTGCTCAAGATTGACAGCTCTATTTCTCTCATTATGTCTTCCCTAGTGAGTGGTGGTTGTACCGCCCCCAGGCTTTCCGGTAGTGAAGGAAGGGGGAGAGAGGGGTGGGAGGCGGGGAAAAAGCAACTCCCAGTTCCTCCTCAGTCTCCACTGGACGTTCCTCATCCAACTGTACCAGCTCAGGAGCCAGCAGTTGACTGGGTGTACCAGTGGGATTAGGAGGGGAACTGGCGGCTGCCTCCTTAGCCTCCACCCCCTCTCTCAACTCTTTCTTCCTATTCCGGAAGGCCTCCAAGTGCCGGGCGTCTCAACGCTTGGTCAATGGGCTGTTCTTCTTTTTTTTGTTCTGTCTCTTTTCAGGGCCTCCGTGCCCCTTCAGGTGAGGACCAGTGGGAGAGGGGATCCTCTCGCCAAGGGTACTACCTCTCCCCAAAGAGGTTGGTGATTTGGTGTTCTCTAATTCAAACTCCAGTTTCAGGTGGACGCTCAAGCCTATTTCCTGGATAGTCCAGGAGATAGGGCATGAGACGCCCAGGGCTGAAATGGCTTTCACTAGTCTGTCAGGAAGTTCCATGATGTCCAGATGTTGTCCAGGTGTTCACGCTCTGAAGTCAGATGTGTCAAGTGAATGAAATGGAGGTGAAAATGGCTGCACTGTTTCCTTTGAAGACTGAAACCATGACAAAAAACTTTTTACCTGTTCTGGAATTGGAAAATCCATTGTGGTAATACCAACATAATTAAAAGTATTAAAAGCTCTTAACTGGGTTTCAATTGCTAACTCATTACAGATTGAGATGTTTTTATAAGACCCCTGTGAAAAGATTAGGATTATTGCTGAATAAACAATTTCATACATACCTGAAATGTGACAGATAGGAATAAAAATAAATTTGTGCTGAAAATCTTTTTGTAACGTATTGAAATGGACTGTTATAAAAATAAATTAGTGTTGAAAATCTTCAATGATTTATGAGAGACCACCTGTCTTGAGAGACCACTTTTGTGTGGCCCAAAGGGCAGTCTCTCAAGACAGGTTCTACTGTATTCAGTATCCAACTTGACTGAGATTTGCTGATGTACAGTTAAAACCAGAAGTCCTGTCCTGAAATGCTCACAAATAGCACGGCGATTTGCGCGTTAATCTACACGTTATGACGATGGTAAGGCTATCAAATTCTGCACATACGGCCTGTGCACAAGCAATGTTTCAGCCAATGGACCTCCGGGTAACTTGCTTGTGTTTACTATGGGTAACAAGGAGAACCGGCCATGCTTTGGGTGCTATTCGATATGGCAATTGCGCACAATTCCTTCGTGCAATTAAGCCTAGATAAGCACACAGTTTGTGACAG
This sequence comes from Pictodentalium vernedei, assembly GCA_031216915.1. Classification (NCBI taxonomy): domain Eukaryota; kingdom Metazoa; phylum Mollusca; class Scaphopoda; order Dentaliida; family Dentaliidae; genus Pictodentalium; species Pictodentalium vernedei. The sequence goes on along the minus strand of CM062296.1, from coordinate 12,488,361 downwards.
GACTTCTAGTTTTAACTGTAGTACCAGTTGGAGAGGAATTCACAGCAGGAAAATACTGAATATCTTGTTCTTGTACCTTCGAATGCCTCTGCCAATTAGCTAAAAATTTGCTTTCGTTTTCCAACATAAATCATATCTATTGTAATTTTTGTGACTTGTTCTGAACACACCTTTAACCCTCAGAAGTCTATTTCAGTCCTTTGCGACCTCGGAACATGTGCCATTAACACTCTATCATTAGGAGGTCCTGCTGACAATACAGGGCTCGCCTTGAGTAAAATGGTCGGGGCCTAAAAAAAGTGCCCCACATATTGAGGTCGGGGCCTTTTCGGGGCTGATTTTCCATTTTGTCCGTTATTGTTAGTGCTTTTTTGTGGAAAATGTCGGGGCTTGAAAAAAAGCCCCCATCAAGTGCTCCTCGGGGCTGATCTCGGGGCCTGGGCTGATCAGCCCCGACTCAAGGCAAGCCCTGCAATAATATATAAATCGGGGGTGCGGTGGTGTTGCGGTAACCGGTTCTCACCGAAGTTGAGCATGGTCAATCCTTGGATGGGTGACCATCTGAGCGATCGATTCAGATTTCCGGTTGTGTCCTTGGGCAAGGCACTTAAGGCCAATTGTCCACCAGGGGGCATGATGACACCATGTACTAAGTTGTACTGCATGTTGATGGTGTGCATGCCTTCAACCAATCTAACCGTACCAGTGCTGCAGTGCGGAGTTACGATATTGGGGAGCTGGCAGCTGTGCGTTGTTGCTCTGTTGTTCTCTCCGGGTACTCTGGCTTCCTCCACCCATAAAACTGTCGCTGACACAATATGGCCTTGGCTATTAATGTGTTGTTAAACCTTAATAAATAAATAAATAGATCAATCACCTGAGCAGTAATTTCTAATTAAGTCATGACTGTCTATTAAGGTAACCAAGACTTGACTAGAAATCACTACTAGGTAACTAGATATGTACAGGTTGTAGTCTAGTGGGAATTCAGGACAATTTCCCAGGCTCCTTATATTAGGGTTAACAAAACTGAAAATAAAATCAGTCACTTCTTTCACTAAAATGAACCCTTCAACTGGTATTGAGCCTCAACAAGGTTTTATAAAAAGTTTCAATTAAAACTAGAAGTCCTGTCATAAAATACGCACAAATAGCACGTTGATCTGCATGTTAATCTACACATTATGGCCATAGTAATTATTAGTAAGGCTATCAAATTCTGTACAATTAGCCTGTACACAAGCAGTGTTTCAGCCAATGGACCTCCGGGTAACCCGGAGGTCCATTGGCAGAAACATTGCTTGTGTTTGCTATGAGTAAACATGAGAACATGCCGTGCTTTGGATGCCATTTGATATGGCATTTGTGCGCAATTCCTGCGCGCAATTAAGCCTAGATAAGAGCACAGTTCATGACAGGACTTCTAGTCTTAACTGTAATGCAGGAAAATATAAAAATTCAGAGTGTTTTGGTTTTCGGTGTCCCGTTATCGGTTCAGGTTTTATGATATATTGGCCATCTCAAGCTACATGTTTGTTTAAATTTTTTTTTTTTTTTTTTGTTGAGTTACCGTTGTCCTACTGCTCATTATTTATTTATTTCTCTGAAAATTTCAAGACTTGGATCGATTTCTTAGGAAGCTCTCATACACCTCTTTAGACAATTTTCTGTGTCATGAATCAGGTGAAATAATTTGAAATGCCATATTCTAGAGATTACTGACTCAACATCCAATGTGGTTTGTTGTATGAAAAAAGGACAATAAAGTTTGTCTTGTTTCAAAAGATATGTCAGTTAATGGGTCAACTCTTGCATTTAGCTGTCTATTCTGTAGATTGCAGGATTTTCATATAAAATCTGACCCTGTGGTAGTGAAGCAGTGCTTGTTTGCTGTGTAGTGGTAGTGCTCTAAAATGGGCAACATGCATATAAATGATTTATATCCCATGTTGCAAATTTTCAAACACAAACCAATTTACCATACTTTCAGTACAATTTAACTTGTGAACTAGGTTATAGAGTAAACTGTTAACTGGTAGAGTTCTGGACGCCCATATTTGGGCTTTACACTGAGGTGAAGGTACTACAACTTGAAGGCTTCATACTCAGTGGATGTGCTTCATATTATCTTTGATGTGATATTATTTAGTCTGTAAGGACTTGTCTTGTTACAATTTGCCTGTAGGCACTCTCCCATAAATTGTAACAAGGCAAAATATGTGAACAAATTTTGATGGCCCAAAATAATTTAGCACTCTACCAGTTAAGTGAATAAAAAAAATATTTCACTGTATCAAGTAGGGCTGTCACGATTTTTGTCCCCCGACCCTTTGGGGGACTATTGTAATCAGCAGTGTCCGTCCGTCCGTCCGTCTGTCCATGCGTGCGTCCGTCCGTCCGTCCGTCCGTCCGTCCGTCACACCCTTGTCTGGATGATAACTTTAGTTTGGATGATTTTACTGAAACTAAATTTGGTATGTGTCTTACTTGGGTGGAAATGCAGGTCAAGTTCGAAAATGGGCACGCTCCACTGATTTCTACTGGATTTATTCCCCTTTTTCGACTTAAGAAATACAGTTTTTGTGTTGTCCGGATGATAACTTTAGTTAGGATCATTTGATTGAAACGAAATTTAGTATGCCGCTTATTTGGGTGGAAATGCAGGTCAAGTTCGAAAATGGGCACGCTCCACTGATTTTTACTGGATTTATTCCCCTTTTTCGACTTAGAAAATACGGTTTTTGTGTTGACCGGATGATAACTTTACTTTGGATCATTTGATTGAAACGAAACTAAGTATGTGGTTTAATTGGTTGAAAATACAGGTCAAGTTAAAAAATGGCCATGCTCTGCGAACAAATTTCATCCTAACAGCTCCCTTGAATTTGCCATCTTGGTCGGGGACCGGGGGCGTTGCCCTTGTTTAATTTAGGAATCGATTAATCATCGCAAATAATCGATTAATCGTACCTAAATGCCCCCTCCCTCTCTTTGAATTCGATAAAAATGAAGTTCAAGTCAGTTGACCTACCTCAAGGAAACAACAAAGACGATCCTTTTTTAGGTACATTCAAAGATTTGATGTTCTGAACTTTTGAATCGTCAGTGTAACAATCAAGATCAGTCGGCAGTTGCGAAGTTCGCAACTGCCGACCGGTCTTGATTATTACACTGACGGTTCAAAAGTTCAGAACATCAAAGCTTTGATGAATGTACCTGAAAGACAATTGCTCCCAACAATTTCTTGGGGGGTTTAACATCGATGTTCTTAACTCTTTATCTTTAGAAACAATAGTTTTTTCATCAAATTTTCTTTTAATTATTAAACGTCGTAAATGGGATACAATTTACCGATTATTCGACAACGAAAAATACTAATCGATTTCGCCATGACCGATCAACAGTCGATTAATCTATTAATCGTGACAGCCCTAATATCAAGAAATTGACCTGAAAAACACCAAATCTCCCTTGTTGCTCTTGTTTTTTTTTTTTTTGGGGGGGGGGGGGGGGGCGGGGGAGGGGGATAAGTGGCATGTTAGACTGCATATATTCTTACCTAAAATGTATGCTCACGGTAATTTGATTTATGATTTATTGTTGTATCACCAATTTTTGAAAGGAATGGTATACAGTTAAAACTAGAAGTCCTGTCACAATTTGCACAGAAAATGTTTGTTAATTAATGCACTCCTTGCTTCTGAAGAATGAAGTACTGTGTAAGACATATGAGCATTTGCACTGTGCAAAATATAAGGCACGGTTAGCGTGGTTGGTAATGAAGTCTCGAACTGAATCGATCATACAGAAAGAAAATATTGAGACTACATTGTGTGGGGAGTGGATTATTACTAAATCGCTGTGGGGGTTGATTTTTCAATTACAGTGGAGCCCACTTAATTGGATATCTCTTAATTGTATATCCCTGTTAATTGAATATAATTTTCAAACACAAAACCATTTACCATACCTTCAGTACACATTTGATCTGTTAATTGCATATGGGTTGTAGAGTAAACTCCTGTTAATTGTATAAAAAGTTTTGTAATATATCGAAAAAATTACTGTGACATGCACCAAATTCCCCTTATTTATCAGCCCTTTTGGCCTCACTACATTCAATACAGGCATTTATTCTAATATATCTTGTTTGACAGAGCTCTATGAGCCCTGTCAAACAAGATATAATAGAATAAATGCTCAGTTTACCTCCAGAACACAAGAAACTGACCAAATCCCTGTTAATTGTATACTCCTGTTAATTGAATAATTTTCACCTGCAAAATGGATATTCAATTAAGAGGATTCTACTATATTAATTATTTACAACTTTTGAGGACAAAACACGAGAAGAACTCATTAACTATCATCACATGGACCATCAGGCTGCACCTGGTTGTCCATGTGATGAAAGTGTACAAATGTTTCTTGTTCTATTATGAACAGTTAGAAATACTTCTTGAATGGAGAATATACAGGGATGTGATTACATGTAAGCTGAAATCTGCTATCTTCTTTCTGGATATACAGTCAAATTTTAATATCAGTTTACATCATTACATGTACATACAGTTAAAACTAGAAGTCCTGTCATGAATAGTGCGCTTATCTAGGCTTAATTGCATGTTGGAATTGTGCGCAATTGCCATATCGAATGGCATCCAAAGCACGGCAGGTGTTCTTGGTTACTCATAGGAAACACATGCAATGTTTCTGCCAATGGACCTCTGGGTTACCCGGAGGTCCATTGGCTGAAACATTGCTTGTGCAAAGGCCATATGTACAGAATTTGATAGCTTTACTTGGGCCATAATGCGTACATTAATGTGCATATCAACATGCTATTTGTGCGCATTTCATGACAGGACTTCTAGTTTTAACTGTAAATCCCAGTAGATGTTAGGAATAATAATAATGATCTCTATTTACATGTACTAGAATTGTACAGAGTTGGGTGGGGCACGGTGGTGTCACGGTAACCGATTCTCGTCGGATCACTGAAGTTAAGCAACATCAAGCGCGGTTAGTAGTTGGATAGGTGACCAATTCAGTGACCGATTAATGCTCCCATGTTGTGTCATTAGGCGAGTAGACACTTGACCCGAATTGCCTATATAGGGGAACGATGATGATGTGTACTAAGATGAACTCTATGTCGATGGTGCGCATGTCTTCAACCAATCTAACCCTGCCTCTGCTGCGGTGCAGAGTTCAGAATTACGATGTTGGAGAGCTGACAGCTGCTCGTCGTTGATCAGTGGTTTTCTCCGGACACTCAGGATTCCTCCATCCGTAAAACTGTCACCGACATGATATGATTCTGGCTATTAAAGTGTCGTTAAACCCTAGTAAATAAATAGTACAGAGTTGGACTCGATGTTTTTCTACAGGAATTGAGTTATGCTGATGGTGTGGTTTGACTGGGACAAAAGAGCTCTTAGTTAGCACACTTACTTTAAAATAGTCACAGGACTTCTACTTTCAACTGTAATATTTACTGTATCACTGAAATAGTCTGTCAGGCTTTTCTTAACCCATTTCCCAACCTAACGGCCAACACTGGCCAGCACTATTCTCAAAAAGTGCCTATTAATTTTCATTAGGGGAGCACGGTGGCTCAATAGTTACAGTTAAAACTAGAAGTCCTGTCACGAACTGTGCGCTTATCTAGGCTTAATTGCGCGTTGGAATTGCGCGCACTTGCCATATCGAATGGCATCCAAAGCACGGCAGGTTTTCCTGGTTACTCATAGCAAACACATGCAATGTTTCTGCCAATGGACCTCCGTGTTACCCGGAGGTCCATTGGCTGAAACATTGCTTGTGCACAGGCCATATGTACAAAATTTGATAGCTTGACTTGGGCCATAACGCGTACATTAAGCGCATATCAACTGCTATTTGTGCGCATTTCTTGACAGGACTTCTAGTTTTAACTGTAGAGGTACAGGCTGCAAGCCGAGAGGTCCTTGGTTCGAATCCCATCTGCGGCAGCCGCTTTGTGTCCTTGGGCAAGACACTTCATCTCCCTTGCCCGCGTGGCGGCACGATAACGCTGTGTACTAATGTACTGCACGTAAATGGTACACATGTCTTCAACTAATCTAACCCTGCCTGTGCTGCAGTGCGGAGTTACGATGTTGGGGAGCTGGCAGCTGTTCATCGTTGCTCGGTGGTTCTTTCTGGGTACTCCGACTTCCTCCACCCGTAAAACTGTCATGGTCATGATTAGCCATTGTGCATAAATGTGACCATAAAACATCAATAAATAAATTAATTATACCCCCCGCAAACAAAGTTTGGGGGGTATATAGGAATCACCCTGTCCGTCCGTCTGTCCGTCCTTGTAATCGCAACTCCTCCTAAACTGTTTGAAGATTTTTCATGAAACTTTACACAATGGAAGAACTCCATATGGAGATGTACTTTACACAATGGAAGAACTCCATATGAAGATGTGCATAAAGCAATATAATTCCATTCTGACATTTCCAAGGGGAGATAATCTAACTTATTCCGTCTGTCCATCCTTGTAAGAGCAACTCCTCCTAAACCGTTTGAAGAATTTTCATGAAACTTTACACAATGGAAGAACTCCATATGAAGATGTTCATGAAGCAATATATTTCCGTTCTGACATTTCCAAGGGGAGGTAATCTAACTTATACATTTCAGGCGAGGGGGTATCACTTTGTGAGTTTGCTCACAGTACCTCGAGTTTTTATTATTTTTTTTTCATTTTTTTATCTCAAAAACATAGGTTATGATCCCTCGTTGGAACGAGCTCCCTTAGATCGTTCCAATGAGGGGTCATAACCTATGTTTTTGAGACAAAAAATTAGTTATTCAAAAATTTTGTTTGCATCTGTCGTCTGAATTTCATGTTAGGTAAAGGGTTAAAACATGTGACTTTCATTGTTACTGCAATAACTATAAAAGATGTTCAATCGCTAAATTTTTATCACCACCGGTCCTACTGCTATTGGCATTTGCAATTGAGTTTTTAGATAATGGTAGATAAAACTCTGTATTGGTAGGGCAGTAAAATGCTTTCTTTACAGTCACGAGGATATGGATTGCTTTCCGAACAATCTCTGTAGACATTGAATTTCAAACAACGTTGATATAGTTCATGAAATTTAATGGATGCTGAAATCATTCAGATAACAATTATCTGTGTGAGAGTGAAGAAAAACAATGTATGTTGTGTGTTGTTGGAATTCTTATGTCTTTGTTGATAAAATCAGTTTTTACAACACAGAAAAAGTTTACACTACAACTAATTTCTCTTGGCACCAGGGCTCAAAATAAGCGGTGTTGCGTCGCTTTTTGCTATGCAAAACTTGCAAAAAGCTACACAATGTTAAATTATGTATAGCATTTTGCGATACAAGATAATCAACTGCAGCCTATTAGGCTGCAGTTGATTATCTTGTATCGCAAAATGTAAATGAAAATTTGCAAACAAATTTGAAAACTAGTTCACTGATGATTTACTTCTGATTGTGGAACATTCCAGACATAACTCAGATTAACTCTCCATCAAGCATCATTAGCAACTACATATGTAAGATGAGTTCTGTTGGTTTAAATACTTCCTGTTTTTACAACATTTTGCATAAAATGTCTGTTAAAAATAACTACAAGCCCATCAAATTAAAAATCCCAACTTCCATTTTGAGAACTCTATTAAACAACCAAGACGCCATTTATAACAGTATACAAGTCCATGCAACCCTTAAAGGCAGTTCAGTTAAAAAAAAACATAGTAAATGTTTCATGTGTTGCAGATCATTTGGAAATGCCCAGAAATGGATGAAACTATTCTATCTACTTAAAAGAATTCAATATAAAACAGCATAACATAACTCTGGTATACAAAAATTGCTATGTAATTTTTACAAAATGCTATTCATTTTTTGGAAATGCGTAGCATTTTGCTACGCAAAGAAAAAAAGTTATTTTGAGCACTGCTTGGCACTGTAAAATCTGTTTTAACTTTTCTACATTGACAAAACAAGGTACTTGTATTGGTTCGAGAACTTAAAATAATTAACATTGTATGACTAAAACAAAAAATCATAGTGTTACTCAAATCAAGTCATTCTACTCGCATACATTTGGAAATGTCCTAAGAACAAAACAAACAAAAATGCAAAAATTAACCCAAAACAAAATGAATCAAATAGAAAAAGATGTTACGGAAATGTCCGCTATACTTAAAAACAGCCTGGGAAAATGACCGCCCACGTGCACCAAGTATGTGGTAATATCCACCTGGTGAAATGTCCACTGGGGAAATGTCTGTGCACCTAACATTGAATCTGAGATGGTATATCTGTCCACCACACCATTAACCCTTTACCTAATGAATCAGCTGCATTAAGCAGTTGAAATAAAGAATTTTTTCAAAAAATTTCAACAAAACCATATCATGTGACCCCTCACTGGAACAAGCTTCTTGAGGATCATATGATAAAGTTTTGTTGAACTTTTTAGAAAAATTTGAAAAAAATGTAATCAAATTATTAAATTTTCGTATCATATGTATTGGGTAAAAACGTTAGCTTGGAGAGTACTAGAAGCCCACATTTGGGCTTCATTCTGGGGTTTACCTATTTATTACATGCCGGCAACAAAAACTAAACCATGCGGAAAATGAAAATCTGAAAGGAAATCGTTGACTGACTGTTTTTATAAAGAAGCAAAATTTTCTACAAATCGTGCACCGCAATTACAATTTGAATCGCTAGCAATAGCTAAAAATCATCTCCGAGTTCCAGTGTGTTCTATGTGAGCAGGCTTCCAGTATGCACATAGAACACATTGGAGCTCAGGGGACGAAATAGTAACACAGATTCCCCTTGCAAATTTGGTTGGCGATAAAACGTGTTTGTTGTGTTAATAGTTGTCAAATGATTTGCTGGGTGTGCTTCTTATAATTGTTTTTATAGACATGAAGGTGCATGCAATAAACACAGAACGACACATTCATGTGAATGGGTTAATCGATACGGCACAAGTGCCAGTGTGAAAGGATAGTACGAGAGGTCGCAGGATGGAATTTAACCCTTTACCTAACGTAACGGCCAAAACCGGCAGGCGCTATTCTCAAAAATCACCAATTAATTTTCATTATTTTTTTCATTTTTTGTCTCAAAAACATAGGTTATGACCCCTCGTTGGAACGAGCTCGGGGTCATAGCCTATGTTTTTGAGACAAAAAATGAAAAAATTTAGTTATTCAAGAATTAGTTTTGCAAGTGTCGTCTGCTTTTCAGGATAGGTAAAGGGTTAATAAAACGAGAGCTTTATATTTATAAAAGTTAAAACTGCAATTATGTAAACGTACGCTCGAGGACTCTCATGAAGCCAGGTAGGCCCATGGAAATCCAAGTTTTAAAGGCATCAACCTCTACGAATAAATCAACTACGTCAGTTCGTTTAACATAAAAATCTTTGCATGGCTCAAACTAGCCATATTATTATGAGTATTTGCGCCTCTTCTTTTCATCCCAAAAATTCAAATGATAGCTTTGAAAATATTGTGCAGTTCACGCATTTGTCATGCGATATTTGCCACAACACGTTGAAAATATCACGTTAATACTATAGAAATATTGCCATAATAAGGTGCTAATATGGCATCATTAACAAACGAATATCGTCTAACAGTATACTTTGTTTTTGGCTGTACTGTAAAAAAGTTCTACTTTTCTATAAAATAGTTAGTACCAAGAAGCAATGCCTCTGGTTGAAATCCTATAAAGTTGCGCAGCTACAGTTAAAACTAGAAGTCCTGTCATGAAATGCGCTCAAATAGCACGTTGATATGCACGTTAATGTACGCGTTATGGCCCAAGTAAAGCTATCAAATTCTGTACATAGCACAAGCAATGTTTCAGCCAATGGACCTCCGGGTAACCCGGAGGTCCATTGGCAGAAACATTGCATGTGTTTGCTATGAGTAACCAAGAGAACCTGCCGTGCTTTGGATGCCATTCGATATGGCAATTGCACGCAATTCCAACGCACAATTAAGCCTAGATAAGCGCACTATTCATGACAGGACTTCTAGTTTTAACTGTAAGGCTTAAATGCTCAGATATACTTGACAAGTTGAACTCATACCTGTTTTGTGGTCATGATATAGCCAAAGATACAGAAAGTGACCATAAATACCAGTAAATAAATAAACAACTCCAAGTATAGGTATCTAATTATTATTCCCGCTTATTCAAAAACTAACTCCATCTGTACATCCTCGCATAATGATACAATTGTAGTCCATGCGTTACATGTTCCACTTGAAAATAACACCAAAATAATGGTTGCCAATAGCTCCTAGGGTCTATATTTCAATTTTTTTAATGTAGGCTCAGTTGGGGTCTGTAAATATAAATAAAAGGTGCAACATTTGTCATTTGAGTGTTGGCTTCTAGCAAAAGGTTCTACGTACAGTTAAAACTAGAAGTCCTGTCATGAAATGCGCACAAATAGCACGTTGATATGCACGTTAATGTACGCGTTATGGCCCAAGTAAAGCTATCAAATTCTGTACATATGGCCTGTGCACAAGCAATGTTTCAGCCAATGGACCTCCAGGTAACCCGGAGGTCCATTGGCAGAAACATTGCATGTGTTTGCGATGAGTAACCAGGAGAACCTGCTGTGCTTTGGATGCCATTCGATATGGCAATTGCGCGCAATTCCAACATGCAATTAAGCCTAGATAAGCGCACTATTCGTGACAGGACTTCTAGTTTTAACTGTAAGTGTATGTAATTTGAAATGATTAATTTATGTCCAGGTAGTATCTGTAGATGTACATAAAGGTTTTTGATTTTTCATTTTGACCATTAGTGGCTCCGATAGGGCCACTTCTGTCATTAATGTTGCTTTGTGACAAAAACAATTTTTCATTCGCCAGGGCTTATATTTCATCTAAACTTGGGAGAATCCATTTGGATTCTCGCGAAAATGGTTGCGAGAATCCATACCTGCTGTGAGTGGGTTTCATTTGGCCACCATGGTTGAACACCTGTCGTATACTGATAATACATGTTAGCCCTTTACCCAACACAGCTTTTTATTTTTTTAAATATAAACTAAATTTGATAATTTAAAAAAAAACCCAAACAATATTTATTAATCAATAAAACCTTACAAATATGGATGCCATTGGAACCGGCTCATTGAGCCGGTTCCAATGACAGCCATATTTGTAAAATTTTATTGACAAAGTGTCAGTATATTTCAGGTCATGTTTGTCTTGTGTTGGTTAATTTGCTGCTGCTATTTTAGATAAAGGGTTAAATTGATTGAATTCTTTTTCGAGCGAATCCTGGTAGAGTAGCAGTGAGAATCTACATAGATTCTCGTTGGGTTTGTTACGTGAATCTTTGCGTGAATGGATTCTCGGATTCTCATCGAAATATAAGCCCAGAGCCCCCCCCCCCCCTGCCCCCTCCCCACCTCTCCAATTTATCATTAGAATGTGTTTGTTTCCAATGAAAGCCCTAAGGCTCCAAAGGTATATAATTAGAAATGTTTTATGTAAAGGTAGGTTTTGTACATGTGCTTAACCCTTTACCCAACGAATCGCCCGAATCCGCCTGCGTAATATGCAAATTCAGCAGTTGAAAAAATATTATTTTCCAAAAAATTTCATCAAAACCATATCATGTGACCCCTCGTTGGAACGAGCTCATTCCAACAAGGGGTCACATGATATGGGTTTGTTGAAATGTTTTGAAAAATTTGAAAAAGTGATATTTAAAATAATAAATTTTGATATCGTCAGCTTTGGGTAAAGGGTTAAAGATATTAGAATTTTTATTTGACCCCTGATGGCTTGGTGGTGCCACTTTTATCGTTAAAGAGTTGGTTTCCAGCAAAAGGCTCCTGGGGTGTACAATTCGTCAATTCGACACATTTAACAGGTTCAGTGGTAAAAATCCCTATCAGGGCACCATGAAAAAGTGCTGAAAGCCATTTTAGTGGCTTTACACTAAATGTGTTAGTTTGTTGTTTGTGCAGAAGAAAAAAATATTTCATATAAAATTGTTTTGTTACATTGATATAATCAAATATGATGATAGTGACCTTAAATATCGATAATAAATTAATTAATAAAACAATTACATTGCATGGATGTGGACATTTAAATTCTTCAAGTCCTTGCATGCAGTTGCCAGATATTCTTGACCAGGAAATAACTTTATTGCATTGTACAGTTAAAACTAGAAGTCCTGTCAAGAAATGCGCACAAATAGCACGTTGATATGTGCATTAATGTACGCGTTATGGCCAAAGTAACGCTATCAAATTCTGTACATATGGCCTGTGCACAAGCAATGTTTCAGCCAATGGACCTCCGGGAAACCCGGAGGTCCATTGGGAGAAACATTGCATGTGTTTGCTATGAGTAACCAGGAGAAGCTGCCGTGCTTTGGATGCCATTCGATATGGCAATTGCACGCAATTCCAATGTGCAATTAAGCCTAGATAAGCGCACTATTCGTGGCAGGACTTCTAGTTTTAACTGTATGCATCTTGCTCTCTGACTGATCATGTCACATGCAGAAATAATTTACTCTTGGAATTTTAGATCGTACAAGGTGTAGTATATTTATTTATTTATTGGTGTTTAAGGTCACATATTTATGCAGAATGGCTAATCATGACCGTGACAGTTTTACGGGTGGAGGAAGCCGGAGTACCCGGAGAGAACCACCGAGCAATGGTGAGCAACTGTCAACTCCCCCAACATACTAACTCCACACAAGCAGGGTTAGCATTGGTTGAAGACAAGTGCACCATCGATCGTGAATTATGCCTCAGTACACAACGCCTCCATGCCCTCACGCAGGCAATGGAGATGAAGTGTCTTGCCCAAGGACACAATGCGGTTGCCGCAGGTGGGATTCGAACCGAGGACCTCTCGGCTTGCAGCCTGCACCTCTACCTACTGAGCCACCGTGCTCCCCACAAGTTGTAGTAGTTTACAATGTACATGTTGGCAAATATTTGGAAGCGTAATTTCAGTTTCTCAGAAGGTATGGGTAATTTATTACACGCTTGTTCTATGAAATCACCATCTGCAGCAACACTAGACCATGCAGAAAATGAAAATCTGTTCTGCACATATGTGCTGAACTGAAATTGGTGACTATTTTTAAATAGAAGCAACATTTTACTGGAATTTTCTACAAATCGTGCAATGCAGTTACAATTTGAATTGCTATTGACAGCCGAAAATGGTTCCCTGAGTTTCAATGTGTTCTATATGCCAGTAGGCATATAGAACACATTGGAACTCAGGGGACGAGATAGTAACACTTGGAGGGCGAAAGATGCGTTCTTTTTTTGTGTACCCATACAATGTATGGTACACATAATGCCGGCATCCGGGGTGACCATCCGTCGTTTGTCCATCCGTCTGTCCGTCCGTCTGTTCGCCCGGCATCCGTATCCATTTCTTTGGCATTCGTTAACTTGAAAAATATTGCTTGGATTGTTAAGTTACTTTATATTTGAGTTCAGGTTACTGATGTGCCGAGCTGTATATATAGTTTTTGGTGTAAATCTGTTATTTTGATCCTGAGATATTAACCCTTTATCCTTCAAATTGAAAATTTCTCCAATCTCTTTGGCATTCGATAACTTGAAAAATATTGCTTGGATTGTCAAGTTACTTTATATTTGTGTTCAGGTTACTGATCTACCGAGCTGTATAGTTTTTGGTGTAAATCTGATAATTTAATCCTGAGATATTAACCCTTTATCCTTCAAATTGAAAATGCCTCCAATCCCTTTGGCATTCGATAACATGAAAAATATTGCTTGGATTGTCCAGTTACTTTATATTTGTGTTCAGGTTACTGATGTGCCGAGCTGTATAGTTTTTGGTGTAAATCTGATAATTTAATCCTGAGATATTAACCCTTTATCCTTCAAATTGAAAATTCCTCCAATCCCTTTGGCATTCGATAACTTGAAAAATATTGCTTGGATTGTCAAGTTACTTTATATTTCTGTTCAGGTTACTGATGTACTGAGCTGTATAGTTTTTGGTGTAAATCTGTTATTTTAATCCTGAGATATTAACCCTTTATCCTTCAAATTGAAAATTCCTCCAGTCCCTTTGGCATTTGATAACTTGAAAAATATTGCTTGGATTGTCAAGTTACTTTATAATTGTGTTCAGGTTACTGATGTGCTGAGCTGTATAGTTTTTGGTGTTAATCTGATAATTTGATCCAGAGATATTAACCCTTTATCCTTCAAATTGAAAATTCCTCCAATCCCTTTGGCATGAGATAACTCCAAAAATATCAGTCCGATTGTCATGTTACTTTATATATTTATTCAGGTTACCGATGTGCTGTGCTGTATAGTTTTTTTATGTAAATCTGATAATTTGATCCAGAGATATTAACCCCTCATCCATCAAATTAGACACTCCTCCAATCCATTTCTATATGTACCCATACCTTGTATGGTGTACATAATGTCGGCATCCGTGGTGGCCCTCCGTCATACAGCTTTCTATTAGTTGCGCGTATGGGTACACATCTGACGATTTCATCGGCCTATTTTTATTGTTACCTATCAAATGAATTGCTGAGTGTCCTTCGAATATTGTTTTTTATGTACGTGAAGGCATGTAATAAACACAGGACAACAGAACAACATGCAGGTGTGAATGGGTTAATTGATATGGTACTTGTCCCATCGCAACCATGACTAGATTAACTGGAAAATATTTTAAAAATACTCAGTGGGTTGAGAGTTATAAGATGTACTCATTATCCTACCAAATGTCTTCTCTTGAACTCAGTGGGTTGAGAGTTATAAGATGTACCCATTATCCTACCAAATGTCTTCTCTTGAACTCAGCGGGTTGAGAGTTATAAGATGTACCCATTATCCTACCAAATGTCTTCTCTTGAACTCAGCGGGTTGAGAGTTATAAGATGTACCCATTATCCTACCAAATGTCTTCTATTGAACTCAGTGGGTTGAGAGTTATAAGATGTATCCATTATCCTACCAAATGTCTTCTCTTGAACTCAGTGGATTGAGAGTTATAAGATGTACCCATTATCCTACCAAATGTCTTCTCTTGAACTCAGCGGGTTGAGAGTTATAAGATGTACCCATTATCCTACCAAATGTCTTCTCTTGAACTCAGCGGGTTGAGAGTTATAAGATGTACCCATTATCCTACCAAATGTCTTCTATTGAACTCAGTGGGTTGAGAGTTATAAGATGTATCCATTATCCTACCAAATGTCTTCTCTTGAACTCAGCGGATTGAGAGTTATAAGATGTACCCATTATCCTACCAAATGTCTTCTCTTGAACTCAGCGGGTTGAGAGTTATAAGATGTACCCATTATCCTACCAAATGTCTTCTATTGAACTCAGTGGGTTGAGAGGTATAAGATGTATCCATTATCCTACCAAATGTCTTCTCTTGAACTCAGCGGGTTGAGAGTTATAAGATGTACCCATTATCCTACCAAATGTCTTCTCTTGAACTCAGTGGGTTGAGAGTTATAAGATGTACCCATTATCCTACCAAATGTCTTCTCTTGAACTCAGCGGGTTGAGAGTTATAAGATGTACCCATTATCCTACCAAATGTCTTCTATTGAACTCAGTGGGTTGAGAGTTATAAGATGTACCCATTATCCTACCAAATGTCTTCTCTTGAACTCAGTGGGTTGAGAGTTATAAGATGTACCCATTATCCTATCAAATGTCTTCTCTTGAACTCAGTGGGTTGAGAGTTATAAGATGTACCCATTATCCTACCAAATGTCTTCTCTTGAACTCTTTTTTTTTATCATCAGATCTCCTGAAAGAGATTTTGAATTGGTTCTGAATACAAACTTAATACTTTGATTCAGTAATATTCCGTGTTTTTGATTGACTTGCACAAAACAGACAAGTGATTATTGAGTGCAATGCTTGAGTGGAGACTGATAATATTCAAATTGCTGTAATAAAGTATATTTACACCATGTAGAGCCATGAGATTTCAATGATTTGATTCTCAAAGTTCTCAGCCTATTCAAATTGGGCTTCAATTTTATCCAAAATATGAGATTCGCTGGGCCATAGAATGCAGTACTTAACCCTTTACCCAACGAATCGCCTGCATCCGTCCATGTAATATGCAAATTC
Source organism: Pictodentalium vernedei (assembly GCA_031216915.1). Classification (NCBI taxonomy): domain Eukaryota; kingdom Metazoa; phylum Mollusca; class Scaphopoda; order Dentaliida; family Dentaliidae; genus Pictodentalium; species Pictodentalium vernedei. The sequence goes on along the minus strand of CM062296.1, from coordinate 12,472,167 downwards.
AGCAGCTGAAAAAATATTATTTTTCGAAAAATGTCAACAAAACCATATCATGTGACTCCTCTTTGGAACGAGCTCGTCGAGCTCGTTCCAAAGAGGGGTCACATGATATGGTTTTGTTGAGATTTTTTGAAAATATTTAAAATAATAAATTTTGATATCGTCTTCGTTGGGTAAAGGGTTAATGGTCTGATGTGTGAATACGTAGAAAGTATTTTTTGTCTTCCAAACATAAGTCTATTTTTGTGTATGTTGGCTTAATTTTTGGGCGGTTATTGAGCAGCGATTATAATTTTACCCTTGTTTAGTCCCAGTGGGAACCCTGGGAAGTGATGCAGTACTCGTTTACTGTGGCAAACAAGCTCTGTTTTACCGGGAGCTAGCATGTTTAGGTCAGTGATCGGTACATGTATAATAAATTTAGAAATTGCATTAAATTTTCCTGTTTCATTTGTTTTGAACTTTTGATACAATCTTCAGTTTGCAGTATTTTATTTGTGGCATCTTGATCCACTGACCCAGCCCTATTAATTAGCTTGTTGCATCGCTCTCTCATTGGTCAAAATGAAAAATTTTAATGCCTATTTTTGAGGAATTTCCACACTTCAGATATGATAACCAGTTCTTGACCAATGAGACAGCGATGAAAAATGTGCCACATTGCAACAAGGAAATGAGTCTTTGATTGTCACTTGCATGTGTTATGACTGAAGTGATCAGGTTTACAAATTTAACCTGACAAATTTATGTGAAAAAATGCAAATTTAGACAAAATAGATATTAAGGTTGTTACGATATGATTTACACAAATGTTTATTTGATCAAAATTGGTACAGTATTTGTTTTTTTGAAATTTTCGAAAGATATCGTTCCAGGAAGTGTTAAACATGTACCTTGTTTTTTTCTTTGTTGATATTTGATGATACATGTAACTGCATTTAAGAATATTTATCAGACTACAAGAGTCTGTTCTTGTGAGGAGTCAGGGAGTCAGACAGTTGCTAGATGGTCCTCTCTGCCTTCCTCTGCCTGTAAACCTATCAGACATGAGTGTCTCTCGCTGTCAAAAGTGTTAACCCTTTGAGACTTTAATTATCCTGACGTTCAAACGTCACTGGGAATTCAGTTTTTTCAACGTTTTTCAAAATGTGATGTCAAACGTCAGAAAGTACACAGGCACTCTCCAATAATTTGTAATAAAACAAATTTATATAAACAAAATATTATTTGTGTTTGAATGAATATGAAATTTAAGCGAGGAAAGTGTTGGCTTTTGCTTTGATATCCTCATTTTTGAAAGCCCTGATAGTGACTTTTAGCTCTCAACCCATTACGAAGTCTTGACATCTAGATTATATTAGTATTTTAAGCTGCGATAACATTTGTCTCACCGGTTGTCACTGAGCACTATTCGGGAGAAAAATCGAAAAATAATAACAAAACAATTGACCACAAAGTATCAAAGCTTTGATTTCATACGTCATAAGACATACAAAAGTATTAATGCGTGGTTTGGTTTTCGTACGTCTTAAGACGTACAAAAGTATCAAAGGGTTAACCCTTTACCCAACGTAACGGCCAAAACCGGCCAGCGCTATTCTCAAAAATCGCCAATTAATTTTCACTATTTTTTTCATTTTTTGTCTCAAAAACATAGGTTATGACCCCTCGTTGGAACGAGCTCGTCGAGCTCGTTCCAACGAGGGGTCATAACCTATGTTTTTGAGACAAAAAATGAAAAAAATTAGTTATTCAAGAATTTTTTTTGCAAGTGTCGTCTGCTTTTCACGTTAGGTAAAGGGTTAAACCGCAATAAATAAATAAATTTGAGTTTGCCAACAGGTGTTTTAAACTAGCACATTGTCAAGAATGACGAAATATGGGTCATGTTTGAATTTGGCTGTATTTTGCATTCCCTGTTCTAAAGTTATTTCCCTTGACTTGGTAAAAAAAAAAATTCATGTTTTTCTGCATTAAAATTGAGTTTGCATTCTGATGTATTTGTAAAACTTTCAGATTTTTAAACATCCATTTGTAAAAATGGTTGTATTATGTAAATGGTCTCTCTGCCTGTCTGTCCATCTGCTGTCTGTCTGTCTGTCAGTCTGTCCATAAACAATTGGTTTCAGACCAATAACACCAGTTTGGATTATTTGATTTCAACCAAAGTTCGTATGTGTATTCCCCAGCTAATAATACAGGCCAAGTTCCAATATGGGTTCTGTCCCATTATTTTTTTCATGAGTTACGCCCCTTTTTCTACTTACAATTTGACCTTCTATTAACATTTTTGGTTTCCAAGCAGTGACTCCAGTTTGGATTACTTGATCTCAAACAAAGTTGGTACATGTATTACCCAGATAGTAATACAGGCCAGGTTCAAATATGGGCTCTGTCCAATTATTTTTACATGAGTTGTGGGCCTTTTCAACTTAGAAATTTCTCATTACCATCAACATTTTGGTTTCGGGATAATAACTTGAGTTTGGATTCATAGATCAAGACAGAACTTGCTTTCTGTCTCAGTTATATCAAAATGAAAGTTAGGTTAGAATTGGGGCATGGTCCAATGATTTTTACAAGAGTTATGGGTCTTTTCAACTTGGAAATAGCATATTTCCATCAACATGTTGTCTGAATATTGTTTATGGGCATAACTTGAAGAATAGGTAACTGATTTCAATTCTTTTTGGTATATGTCTCTATAGCAATAATATCTACATCAAGTAGAACCGCAGGTGCTAAAAATAGAAAAAAATTAAAACACCCATATCTCCAAAACTACACGGCACTGAGAATTCTTATTTGGTGTGAAGCTTCCTTAGGACCAACAGAATGGAATGATCCAAAAAAATTGCTATTAGTTTTATCATGGGGTACTTTTTGGGGACTTTGAAAAAGTGCTGAGTCAGCATTTTTATGTGTACCCATACTATGTATGGTACACATAATGCCGGCATCTGGGGTGGTTATCCGTCCATCCTTTGTCTGTCCATTTGTCTGTCCATCCGGCATCCATATCCATTTCTTTGGCATTCGATAACTTGAAAAATATTGCTTTGATTGTCAAGTTACTTTATATTTGTATTCAGGTTACTGATGTGCCAAGCTGTATAGTTTTTGGTGTAAATCTGATAATTTCATCCCGAGATATTAACTCTTTATACTTCAAATTGAGAATTCTTCCAATCCCTTTGGCATGAGATAACTCAAAAAATATTAATCCAGTTGTCATGTTACTTTATATATTTATTCAGGTTACTGATGTTCCAAGCTGTATAGTTTTTAGTGTAAATCTGTTATTTTGATCCTGAGATATTAACCCTTTATTATACCCCACACAACGAAGTTGCAGGGGTATAATGTTTTTGACTGGTCCGTCCGTCTGTCCGTCAGTCCATCAGTCAGTCCTACTTGTTTTCTGGACTTTTTTCTACACGCTTCCTGATATTGAGCTGATTTTTGGTATGTGAGTCTAACATGGTGGCCTACAGATCAGATTTTCATTTTTTTCTGCTCCACTGATTTTTACCGAAATTACGGCCCTTGGACTCTGAAAAATTCATCAAAATTACAGTTTTCCAGACTTTTTTTCTAAATGCTTCCAGATATTGAGCTGATTTTTGGTCTGTTAGTCTAACATGGTGGCCTACAGATCAAGTTTGCATTTTGTTCCGCTCCACTGACTTTTACCGAAATTATGGCCCTTGAACTTTGAAAAGTTCATCAAAATTACAGTTTTGCAGACTTTTTTTCCTACACGCTTCCAGATATTGAGCTGATTTTTGGTATGTTAGTCTAACATGGTGGCCTACAGAACAAGTTTGCGTTTTGTTCCGCTCCACTGATTTTTATGGCCCTTGAACTTTGAAAAGTTCATCAAAATTACAGTTTTCCGGACTTTTTTCCTACACGCTTCCAGATATTGAGCTGATTTTTGATATGTTAGTCTAACATGGTGGCCTACAGAACAAGTTTGGGTTTTGTTCTGCTCCACTGATTTTTACCAAAATTACGGCCCCATAGACTTTGAAAAGTTCATCAAAATTACAGTTTTCCGGGCTTTTTCTCTGCTTGAATTCTTTCAATACTGTTGAAACTACAGAACACTGTTTTCTGCAGTATTCCTAGAATCTATGTTTAATTTTAAAAAATGATTAGAGCTTGAAATATCGGGGCGCGTGGGGTATGTGAGCGTGCTCACTAAGGTTCTATATTTCTTCAAATTGAAATTCCTCCAATCCCTTTGGCATTCGATAATTTGAAAAATATTGCTTGGATTGTCAAGTTACTTTATATTTGTGTTCAGGTTACTGATGTGCCGAGCTGTATAGTTTGTGGTGTAAATCTGATAATTTGATCCTCAGATATTTAACCCTTTATCCTTCAAATTGAAAATTCCTCCAATCCCTTTGGCATTCGATAACTTGAAAATATTGCTTGGTTTGTCCAGTTACTTTATATTTGTATTCAGGTTACTGATGTGCCGAGCTGTATAGTTTTTGGTGTAAATCTGTTATTTTGATCCTGAGATATTAACCCTTTATCCTTTAAATTGAAAAATCCTCCACTCCCTTTGGCATTCGATAACTTGAAGAATATTGCTTGGATTGTCAAGTTACTTTATATTTGTAGTCGGGTTACTGATGTGCCGAGCTGTATAGTTTTTGGTGTAAATCTGATAATTTGATCCTGAGATATTAACCCTTTATCCTTCAAATTGAAAATTCCTCCAATCCCTTTTGCATTTGATAACTCAAAAAATATCAATGCGATTGTCATGTTACTTCATATATGTGTTCAGGCTTCTGATGCACCGAGCTGTATAGTTTTTGGTGTAAATCTGATAATTTGATCCTGTGATATTAACCCTTTATCCTTCAAATTGAGAACTCCTCCAATCTATTTCTTCGGCATGCAATAACTCAAAAAATATTAATCCGATTATCAGGTTACTTTATATATGTATTCAGGTTACTGATGTGCTGTGCTGTATAGTTTTTTATGTAAATCTAATAATTTGCTCTGGAGATATTAAACCTTTATCCATCAAATTAGACACTCCTCCAATCCATTTCTATATGTACCCATACCATGTATGTTGTGCATAATGTCGTCATCCAGGGTGGCCCTCCGTCATACGGCTTTCTACTAGTTGCGTGTATGGGTACACATCTGACCATTTCATCAGCCTATTTTTTAACACTGTGGGTAATGGGAAAAACATATAAGGCTACTTTTCTCCCAAACCACTGCTCCAAAAGCTTTCAAATTTCACATATAAAATCTTTGGAAGATTGTTTCACATGTGTATTGAAATCAATTCCCTTGGTTCATATTTGGGCACTCTATGGGAGCCAAAATGTTTAAAGTAGTGCAATATGAGGAATATTTTTTTAAAAATCTTCTTCTTCAGATCTACCAATAAGAATCTTTTGATATTTGGTTTGCAGCATCCTCAGGGAGGAAGGGAGATTGGGAGGGGGGGGGGGGGGGGGAAGTGGAATTCAAGTTTGTTCAAGCCAAGACCCTGGGTTCATATTTAGGCTGAAAATTTGGGGTCCAAAATCCAGAATTTTTTTTTTTTTGTATTTTTATGCGTTTTGGTCAATTTTTAAGACAAAAATTTTTTTTTTTTTTTCACACTGAAAATTTGGGGTCTGGGTGGGACATAGAAAATTTTGGACCAAAATCCGGACATTTTTGTTTTTTTTTTGTTTTTTCATGCGTTTCGGTCAATTGTAAGACCAACAAAATTTTTTTTTTTTTACTCTGAAAATTTGGGGTCCAGGTGGGACTTAGAAATTTGAAGTGTGTGTGTGTGGGGGGGGGGGGGGGGGGGGGGAGGGCAGGCATCAAAGAGCTGCCGAAAAAATTTTGTTTTTGTTTTTTATGCGTTTCGGTCAATTTTAAGACAAAAAAAAATTTTTTTTTTACACTGAAAATTTGGGGTCCGAGTGGGACTTAAAAAATTTTGGACCAAAATCCGGAAATTAGTTTTTGGGTTTTCATGTCTTTTGGTCAATTTTAAGAAGAAAAAAAAATTTAGACTGAAAATATTTTGTTTGGGACTTCGAAAATTTCCGAACAAAAATAAAAAAAAAATCTGTTTTTTATGCGTTTATCTCAATTTTAGGACGTAAAAGTGCAGGAACTGAAAATAGAAGGAAAAATCCTGTGTATTGTGTGGGCACAACTGCTTCATCTAGTTGGTATATGCTTTTTCTTAGGAGGGGCGTATGCAGCTTATTCCAATCAAGCCCCTGGTTTGATATTTAGACTACCATGTCAGGTGAGCACCCTCAGGCCCCCTGGGGCCTCTTGTTAGCTCACCTGACTGAAAGTCAGGGTGAGCTTTTCTGATCACTTTTCGTCCGTCGTCCGTCGTCCGTCGTCCGGCGTCCGTCGTCCGTCGTCCGGCGTGAAGGTGGTGTTTGGGTCTTTTTCTTCCAAACCACTGGCCGCATGTTAATGAAATTTCATGTGAGTAGGGGTTATATAGCGGCATTTTGATTTTTGGGCAAATTAGGTTTCGGCTCATATTGAGCAGAGGGGTGGGGCAAAAATGCTCCAATTCTTAAAAAATCTTCTTCTCAAGAACCAGCAATAGCAGAGACTTGATATTTAGTATGCAGCTTCCTTTTGAGGTGTAGACTCAAGTTTGTTCAAGAGAAGTTTGTAGGTCTATACTTGGCGATGTTATGGGAGGAGCAAAAATTTTGGCCCCACCCCAAATTTCTATTTTTTAAACCGAGAGGCCAATTTGAACCAAATTTTATGTGAGGGCTTATTGGGTCATAAGTACCTAATTTATGCAGAAATTTTTTTTCCTGTAGCCCCGTGGGAACCACAGGAGCTAAAAATAGAAAAAAATTAAAACGCCTATATCTCAAAAACTGCACGGCAGTGAGAATTTTTATTTGGTGTGAAGCTTTCTTGGGACCAACAGAAAGGATTGGTAAAAAAAAATTGCTATCGGTTTTATCATAGGGTACTTTTTCGGGACTCTGAAAAAGTGCTGAGTCAGTATTTTTTAACACAGTAGGCAATGGGAAAAAAATAAAGAATTGTTTTCTTCCAAACCACTGCTCTAAAAGCTTTCATATTTTACATATAACATCTTTGGAACATTGATTCACATATTTGTAGAAATCAAATTCCTCGGTCCATATTTGGGTTCCCTATGGGAACCCAAATGTTCAAATTAGTGCAATATGAGGGATATATTTTAAAAATCTTCTTCTTCGGATCCACAAATCAGAATCTTTTGATATTTGCTATGCATCATCCTTAGGGGGGTGAGATTGATGTTTGTTCAAGCCAAGTCCCTGAGTTCATATTTGGACTCCCTTTGGGAACCCAAATTGTAACTTAGTGCAATACGAGGTATATTCTTTTAAAATCTTCTTCTTCGCATCCACCGGTCAGAATCTTTTGATATTTGGTATACAGTATGCTTAGGGAGGTGAGATTCAAGTTTGTTCAAGTCAAGTCCTTCGGCTCATATTTGGTCTCCCTGTGGGAGCCCAAATTATAACTTAGTTCAATATGAGGAATATTCTTTAAAAAAAATTTTTTTTTCAGATCCACCAGTCAAAATGTTTTGATATTTGATGTACAGCATTCTTAGGGGCTGAGAGTGAAGTTTGGTAAAGCCAAGTACCTGGGTTCATATTTGGGCTCACTGTGGGAGCCCAAATTATACCAAAATTTTTATTTTCCAAACCAAAAAGTCGATTTGAACCAAATTTGATATGAGGGCTTATTGGGTCATAAGTACCTAATTTATGCCGAAAATTGTTTACCCTGAGCAATATTCTTTAAAAAAAATTTTTTTTTCAGATCCACCAGTCAAAATCTTTTGATATTTGATGTACAGCATTCGTAGGGGGGGGGGGGGGCTGAGAGTGAAGTTTGTTAAAGCCAAGTCCCTTGGTTCATATTTGGGCTCACTGTAGAAGCCCAAATTATACCAAAATTTTTATTTTCCAAACCAAGAGGTCGATTTGAACCAAATTTGATATGAGGGCTTATTGGGTCACAAATACCTAATTTATGCCATAAATTGTTTTCCTGTCCCCCACGGCAACTACAGGAGCTGAAAAATTTTTTTTTTTTTGAATGCCCATATTTCCAGAACTACATGGCACTGAGAATTTTTATACAATGTGAAGCTTCCTTAGGGCCGGGAGAAAGGAATGGTGAAAAAAATGCCATTGGTTTTATCATAAGTACTTTTCCAGGACTAAAAGTGCCGAGTCATCATTTTTTAACACTGTAGGTAATGGGAATAACGTTGAATAATCTTCTTCTCCCAAACCACTGCTTCAGAAGCTTTTGTTTTTGGGTTCCCTATGGGAGCCCAATGTATAACTTAATTCAGTATGAGAAATATTCTTAAAAATTCTTTTTTTTCTGATACTCCTCTCAGAATCTTTTGATATTTGATTTTTAGTTTTCTTAGAAGCGGCAAATTGAAATTTGTTCAAGTTCTGGTTTATTGATAAAATTGGGCCCAGTAACCAATTCCTGCGTTGAAAGCCCTGTAAAGTGGGCAGTAATAGGCATAAACGATTGACCAAACCTGATATTATAATTATGCCTCTGTAATGATGTAGCCTTAGAAAGTGACCTTAAATTCCAATAAATAAATAGATAAATTATTGAGTACCCAATATGGGGATCTAACATATGAACACTCTGGGTTACTAAGTAGAGAAAACACTTTTATGTTGAAAAACTGATAATAACCACAAGGCAGAATCCCTTGCTATTTTGGTGATATGACTCGGCCAGTATCAGGTGAGCGCCCTCAGGCCCCGTGGGGCCTCTTGTGTTAATAAATATCGTGTATTGGTTGTTTATGGAATAACTTAAACATTAGTAACTAAACATCAATTTTGTTTGGTATATATCTCCTTGGGAACAATGTCAGCCTCAAGTTTGATGACCACCATTATCTGATGAAAAATGACAGAGGTATTGCACTGCCAACCTCCCACCTGCCCCACCCTGTGTCATTTAGGCAATTTTTCACAAAATGCATTTTGAAAGATTGGGAGTTATTACATACAGAAAAGAAATTTACTCCTCTAATCCAACCATTTAGGTATGTTTTGTTCTATGCCCCAAAATGCATTTTGAAGGATTTGGAAGGATACATGCAGAAAAAGATTTGATCGCTATAGCTCTCCCTCAATACTCCCCTCCCACCACCTTGTAGACAATTTTTTTCTGTACTCCAAAATGCATTTCGAAGGATTTAGTGCTTGGCAATGAAGGTGATTTGTTGGATGAAAACAGTGATTATGAATATTTTGAAAAAGCCTAATGAGCGTAGAAAAAAGTATTTTATGATTTCAACAAGATAACTTGAGTATGCTTTGAGAAATTGTTTTGTTTTGAAACATTAACATATTCTATAGAATGACAAAGTACAGAATATCAAGCTTATATTTGGATGTACATGTTTTATATACATATTCCATTTCTCTGCTCTCAAATTATTCCCTTGACTTAAAGAAAAATTATACATTTCATAGTTTCCAGATGATAACTTGAGTTGGCATTAAGGAATTTTGAAACACAATATGTGCTTTAAATCAGTTTTGTAGGATTTTGGGGATTTTATTAAAAAATTAAATTGCACACATTTTTTCTTTGCTTTAAATAAGTTTAGAAGGATTTCAAGTGACTTTAGCCCCCCCCCCCCCCCCCTCCTCTCCCTCCCCCCCCCCCCCCTTGAAAAAAATGCCCCCAGTCGATCCTGGGTGAGTGGGTTTTGGGAGTGGCTCAATTGGGTACTGTTTTATTTATTTATTTATTTTTTTTTTTTTTTGGGGGGGGGGGGGGGGGGGGCACCGAGATGAGTTTGGAAGGATTATCAGTAATTTTCTGAAATAAAATTTAACCAATTGACTGAATGCGCCGCCGGGTTCTTCTTTGTGCTTTGCTTAATAATGAGTCTTGAAAGATTTTAAGTGACTTTATGCAAAAAAATAAATATTCGCACAATTGTGTAGAATTGACCCCGTTCCCGTTGGATAAATTTGTTTATTTTAGTTTGCCTTCATTGTGGTTGATACATGTAGTTGAGCTGGCGGAGGGGGTGGGGTGGATATGTGTCCTACGGGCTCTATTGGTGAGATTAATTGGTTTGTGAATTCGTGGATTTGTATTTTTGTTGGTGAAGTTTGGGGTTTAGCACTATTCTAGTTTTATGTTACCCCATGTTTAGCTTTTTCAAAGCTAGCATTCTACAAATCTAAATTGATAAAATTTGATTAGAAAACATATGCACACAAACACGGGAATAAAAGGCAACAATGAATTAAACATCTATTCCGATGTTTTTTTTTTTATTGAAAGTAAAACTTAAAATAAGCGTCTTTTCAAAACATGGAGTTGTCACAAAATGGGAATTCCCCCACGTCCACAAACACCCACAAAATATTGTGTTGAATATTTTTGTAATCCATAATTAATTAATCCAGTGAAGTGGATACATACAGATTATCATAATAATGTGCATGTTCTGTGATTTGCATCAGATTCTCGGTGGTATCCAGAATGGGATCACAACTCGCCGGCAAAGCCGGCACGTTGAGATCCCATTCTGGACACCACCTCGAATCTGATACAAATCACAGGACATGCACATTATTATGATAATTCATTTATCTAACAATTCTGTCACACAAACAGATTAAATCTTAAATTATTAATACAGTTTTGGGACCTAATGTTGGGGGAGAAAAAGTTAAAAAAAAAACATATTTTATGGTACAACATTGTTGTGCACTTTAAGCAATTAAGGGCCTACATAAGTAATGAAATGTTGTTTATTTTGAAAATTCACCCCTCTGATGTTCATTCAATTCAAATTAAATAGACATCAAAATCAAGGCTGAGATTTATAGAACACGAAACACATGTGTAATCAACTCATAGAGTCGACTGTAGGCACCACTGGTTTCTGGAAGTCTGCTACCGTATTCGCACCAGAACTGATAATTTAATAATATTTCACGAAAACAACTCGTGACCAAATGTGCTTTACATATCCAAGAACAAAGCTAGGGGATCAAAATTCTTCAAAACACGGCGACAGAGCTGCGTGGGGTAAATTCCAAAGCCTTTGCTTTTGTTTACATAAGTAGTATAGCATGTACCCGATTGTGCCTTATTACCCGGAGCTTTGGCGGTGCAGCTAGTGTCAAATTCCCATAGGAACCGGAGCCGTTTGGGGTGCAACTTTGGGGGTGCAAAAGTACGGCTCTTTGCAGCTAGATCCACCAAGCAGTGTAGTACTGCATATATAGTATGCTATGGCATGTATAGTGATATAAGTACGCATGGGGCTATAGGTATATATTATGGGTAAGTTGTGGAAAGATGATGGGAAAATTGTGTTCTCTTGACAGTTTTTCCCGCGAAACGGTTGACGTTGCTATTGACGTCGTGACGTCATGATACGCGCGCGACGTCATAGAGACGCTGACCGCTATTATTGTCCAGTATACAATCTGACATAACGTTATTCGGGTCAGTGGATGTCGGACTTCTCGTATGGGGTGGCGGCGATATGGTAGTGGTGGTATATATCCATGTTGGTGTACTATTAGCCCTTGGGTCTTCATATTATGCTATGTCTGCTATTGCTAGGTCAAGCAGTATTGTGGGCATGGGAGTCATGTATGGTCGGCCAGTGCGGTATTGCAAGATAGTCCTTGGTGGTTTAAGTTGGACAGTATAGGATGAATGGTCTGTCGGCCTATTACCCCCTTAGTACTATTAACCTAACGAATCCTTTCTATTATCTTATGGCTGGTATTGGTAGTTTGTAACGCTAGGTCAGGCAGTACTATAATCGTTTGTTTAGATGTGGGGTATGGGATGCATTGTTTATACCGCTGTAGGCCCATGTTAGTCCTCAGTGTTATTAACCAACCGATTGCTTTGTATTATTCTATGATTGGTATATGTAGTACGCTATAGCAGGTCAAGTGGAGTTTTGGAGTGGGGATGGGGGTAATGCCTGGCAGTATAGTATGGACGATATATACCTCTGTGGGTCCCCCGAAAGTCATTGATTCTACTAATCGACAATGCTTTATGTTATCCCATGACTAATATAGGTAGTATGCAATGCTAGGCCAAGAGGTACTGTGGGTAAGGGTAATGCCCGATGTAAAAACACGAATTCTAAATTTTACGGAATGCCTTATATGTATACAGGGGAAATCGGATTCAACCTTGATCAATGTTATAGTCGAGACAGATAGGTAGAGCTAGGAAGTAATGGATGATATATGGGGCAGAATAACAGAAGTACCCGGATGTAAGGTTTCTACAACAGGTATTCTCCAACAATACCAGACCATAGGTATCCTCAATTTAGTTTCCTCAAAAGGTATCCTCAACTGATACGTAGTCATGTCAAAGGTATCCTCAAATACTGAAATGAGTCTAAGAGTCGTTCGAGGAGTCACTCGATCGAGCAATTGCTCGTTGGCTCATTTGCTCGATGGGATTCGAGTCGTTCGAGCAATGACTTTTCAGTAACTGCTCGATGGCTTATAAGGGATATTTGGGATAGGTATGTCTTGTGGTACAGATCGCCTTCACACAGTATACTGTTATTAGATAGAGGTTGCACAGTTGCCATATTCAATGCAAGGTATCATGATACTTGTTGAAATTTCTTAGAATTACGATTTTGTTTTTCGATGGAAATTCGTGGTATCGAGTGATTTGCGCATGTCTGTCGAGCGTGGAAACCATCTTCAATAAAAAATACAGACAGTGTTGTCCTTTTCCCAATTGTAGTCCTGTCGCTGTTTTGAATGCCTAACGTTGTTCTTGGATATATGAAGCACATTTGGCCACAAGTTCTGATGAAATATTTTATTATCAGTTCTGGTGCGAATACGGTAGCAGACTTCCAGGAACCAGTGATGCCTACAGTCGACTCTATGTGTTGATTACATATGTATGTCGTGTTCTATACATCCCAACCTTCATTTTGAGGTATAATTTGTGTATATTTAATTTGAATTTATAGAATATGAGTCACCGAAGTCACAACGTCGAGCGCGGTTAGTAGTTGGATGGATGACCATTTCAGCGACTGATTCGTGCTCTCGCGTTGTGTTCTTGGGCAAGGCACTTAACCCCGATTGCCTACATGGGGCGCGATGACGCTGTGTACTAAGGCGTACTGCACGTCGATGGTGCGCATGTCTTCAACCAATCTAACCCTGCCTGTGCCGCGGTGCGCGTTCAGAGTTACGATGTTGGAGAGCTGGCAGTTGCTCGTCGATGTTCGGTGCTTCTCTCCGGGTACTCCGGCTTCCTCCACCCGTAAAACTGTCACCGACATGTTGTGACCTTAGCTGTTAATGTGTCATTAAACCCTAATAAAAAAGAAAGTAATATGAGAGGTGAGAATTTTCAAAATAAACAAAATTTCATTACTTATATAAAACCCTTAACAAACAACGAGGAGCGCGGTCACCGCAAATTTTCAAAGTTGCGTGCGGTGTAAAATTATTCACTCGCAATGTCACTTCCTATGCTGATACGCTTGAATTTACGGGTAAGACTACTTACCGAGAACAACCGAGAACAAATTAAAATAAATAAAGGCCAAAAGTAAATATTAAAGCCCCGTACAGACGAGCAAATTTAATTTGTCAAAGAAAATGTGGCAAATAAAATTTGTCACATTTTTTGCTTCTCGTGTGTATTCAATGGCACATTTTGTTTGCTGGCGGTGCTGTTTTGTACATGAGGTGGCGATAGACATTATTACTCAAATACCAGCTGTCATGGAAAATATAGTCGGGGGGGGGCATAACACATGATGTCCCTAACGGCCCTGTGCGTTCTTGTACCAAGGAATCCCCCTCCCTCTTACTCTCCGATAGGGATATGCGCCCATGAGGTGAAGGGAGAAATTTTTAACTCTTATAAAGTTCACTTTTATATTCCATAGACTCTCCTTACTTTGCAACTCTTACAAAAGTAAATATACAGCATTGTCAGACAATCACATTTTTTTGAAAATCGCTTTACTATTCACTAAAGTCTTCTCTAACTTCGAATTATTATAGCGTGGTGGATGATGCAATACTTGTTTACGTATTTCTATGCATGCGTAGTTTCTCCGTACGCAGAAATATGGCATTTCTTTGTTCAATATCTGGGACGTGCAGATATTGAACAGAGAAATGTAAATGTGTTCAAAGAAAATGTGACAAATTTGCTCATACACACGTCCAAATTTTATTTCCCACATTTTCTTTGACAAATTAAATTTGCTCATCTGTACGGGGCTTAATTATTAGCATATCGGTACTCTATGTTGTATGAAAAACAAGAAAAGTAAAATTTAGAGCTTTTAGAACAACTGAGTCTGTGATGATGGGGAGTATTTATCAATATCGTATTTGCCGCCGAACCGAGACGAGACTACTCACTGAGAACGGACTACTCACCGAGAACAAGATTGCGAATGTCAATTCACACTGACTGCATGTTGTTTCATGCAATAAATCACGTTTGTTTTTCTCGGTAAGTAGTCTGTTCTGAGTGTAAATACAAGATTAATAAATAATTCCCATCACATAGACTGTGGCAGGTCTAAATTTGTTTTGTATTTTAATATAGAAACACAAGTCCCATCGCCATTTACCAGGGCTTTGAACCTGCAAGTCATGGACTTGGCTGGTTTAAAATTGCCTGTTCGTTTGTCGCCTGTACTGGTACACACAATTCCCACCACAGTTTACCCGGGCTTTGGACCTGCAAGTTATACATGTGGACTTGGCTGGTTTAAAATTTAAAATTGTCTGTTCTTTTGGCATGTGTACCGGTACTCACTTCTTTTTTTTCTACAAGTGGACACTGTGTAGTGATCAGTTAATGGTGCCTGCTGTCCCTGTCTCAGGTTGTTCCATAATTGGACTCTCACCCGTCATCGTCGAAAACAGACTATACTCAGTGACTTCTTTTTGAAAGCGGACACTGTATAGTGTTGAGTCAATTATTTCTTGTGAGTTTTGTTCTTTTTTGTTTGCTTGGGCATTTTTTGTTTTGTTTTGTTTTTTGTTTTTTTTTGGTGGGGGTATGCTCATTTCCCCTGGCAGTGCTGTACGTCCCGCAGCTTGGGACCTTACTTAGGCCAGACGTTGACGTTCGGTGCTAAGGCCACTACTTGTTTTTGAGTTCTTTACTCGCTTTCGCTGGCCAGGGTTTTTTTGCCCCGGCTGCAGTTTTTGGAATAGTCAATCCTCCGTCAGTCGATGTCAGTGTGGAATGAGGTTCTTTAGTAAATAATACTAATTGCCCGAGTCTTCTGTCTCGTCTCTCGGGTTCTAGACTAACCCATATAGAATGTTTTACCCGAAGTTTTTCAACATGGTGAGCCAAAACAAAATCTCCAGAATCATGCAGAGCATTTCTAATTCCCCTTATCTGGTCATTAACAATAGCAAATAGTTTGTCGGTTAGGTCTGGTAATTTAAGAATTTTCCAATTTGTTTCTAATTTAATTATATTATTCATGCTTTCACAGTTGTTATTTGTCCAAAATTTGGGTATATTGTTGTTTTTTCTTGTTGAAAGGATCTTAGATCGTAATCGAGGCATCAATGATGTCAGATACCTGCTCTCAAATTTCAGGATTTACGCTTCAATTTCACCATACACTGCGTCATCTTCGATCGTCAGAAGGCCATCCTTTGGCCCGAAAATTTTATTGACAATTTTGCTGACTGTCACATCGTTGTTCGTTTTCATCAAATTGCGCCTCAAATTTTTCATTAGATGACGAGTGCATAATGTGCGAGTAGCCTTTGGGAAGCACGAATTCATCACCTGAGCCGAAAATGATTTCTTCCTGGGGTAAGTCATTTAATTTGCTGGACAGATAAGACAGAAAACGATGGTAGCGTTGGAACGTGCCATCCCAATGCACAAATACTGGACCCAGAAGTATTGGTGGATCTGAAGTTGATTTCCGTGTTTGGATTTTCAAAGACAATAGCAGTTACATAACATGCGGCCAGATTAAAAGTTCTGTCAATTCCAATTATTGAGCCACTTTGAATTGATGATTTCAAAAGATGAATTCCTTTATAATTTGAGTTTGGGAAGACGTAAGCCTTTGGTAACCGGATTCTGACTGCTTGGCGTTGCCGTGCATATTGCTCTCTTCAGGATACGGGACAATACACTCGACAACTCGTCTCTTGAGTTCCAATGTGTTCTATGTGCCTACTGGCACATAGAAGACATTGGAACTCAAGGGATCAGCTGCCGCACTCAAGTCTGAAAACCAAGTAACTCGTTTTTGCACACACGTACATTTCATAGAATGGTAGTAATGTATGGCAGTGACCTTTATTGCCGGACATTCATTGCGCAAGAAGAGTTTCTCCCTCCTTGCAGCATCAAAAACTGACCCATTGTTGGCCGTTGTCGTGAGCCTCAAGTAAGAATATTCCCATTCAAAAAACCAGGCCTGTACAAGCAACTCAGACAAATGTGACTCAAGGAAGACTTGGACAAATGAGAAAATGCCTTAACTTTCAGTTTCTCACACTCCAAGTGATACCAACAATCACAAATATCACAAGCTATGCTTCTGATTTCATGGCACTCTTCTCCCCAGACTCCACATGGATACAGCGGTTTGGAAAACGACATTGAAAAAGAAGAGAACCTGTCCCTGTGGTGAATAAGCACCGTTTTACTGATAAAATAGGTCACCACCAATGCTTGGGAGGTGCAAACCCTCTCTAAAATGGGCAACATGGCTTATTAACGCTCACCCCTGGTCTTGAGTTGATACTCATGCTGTTGTCATGATTAGCCATTGTGCAAAAATATGTGACCTTAAACACCAATAAATAAATAAAAAAAAGAGAATTTAAAATGAAGGAAATGTGAAATTGTCAGGTTTGAATGCTTCTAATAATTGGATGGATGATCTGAATGCGGATTTCAGTTTGACTACCATAGTTAAACAATACACATTGACAGCATTAACTCGGGTATCTCCTTGCGGCACGTGCGTGTTTTCATTACCGGCGGGGGATTTGCCTTTGAAGTTAGTGCATATGAAAACATGACATCCCCTCAAAGAAAATTGATCATCGATAACTCAACATCAAAGATCACCATAGACCTGGCTGGTTTAAAATTGTTCTGTTACTAATTTGTACATAATATAGAGTAGATGCATGCCTTATACGCTAAGCAAACACGGAGCAGAACTGTTGTAGTTATGCAAAATTCCTAGTCATCTTCCAGTTCGTGGTTCTTTATGATCTCAACCCACTAATAATAATAACACTTTGGCCGGCCGCAGATTTGTCGCGGTTCTCCGATGAGATGGCCTTGGTTACCCCTGTACTCCCAACTGCCTCCCTATTCCCACGTTTCTTCTCTCCTCCCAACACTCGGAGACGAACTGCTTGATGACATCCCTTGCCCCATTCTTCCCAATCTCTCTGATTAGCATATTAGCACTCTCCTCTGAGTCTCCCACTAACCACATGTCTTTCATTCTCCCATCCCACTTCCCCATTATACTCCCCCTGAATCTTATTCTTTTAGACTGGTACTTTGGGCATTCTAGAAGAAAGTGTCCCAGGGTGTCCACCACGCCCAAATTACAGATCTGGCACTCCTTTTCACTGTTTTTCCCAATTTTCCCCTCAGCGCCAGGGACAGCGACCTCAGCTTGAACAACAGTGACCCCCCCCCCCCAAATGTGCCATCAAGGTACTCTTCAAAATCGGGCTTCTCTTTCTCACGCGGGCCACCCAAAGACCTCTTTGATTTGACCCCCTCTCGCCAATTATGGTTACCATCCTCCATGACCCTTTCTCTGGCGATTTTTTTTTACCTTGAGTTGCCCCTACCTCTAGGTCCGAGATCCCCAATGAGTAGTTCTCTATTAGCTCCCCCACTTAGACCATCCACCTTGTCTTGATATTTGAGTTGAAAATACTCTGGAACATTACTTTACACCATCGGGGAGATTTACCAAATAATTAAGATAACCGAGTTTTCAATAAGTCTATCCTGTCCTTGATCTTCATCCACCCAAGCTCACCCCGGATTGCTTCAAGTGCTGTGGCATTACTCGACCCCGTTATCCATTGGCCGGCATCGTTCTGCAGGGTTTCCAAGTTCTATATAGCCGTTTGGTTTGGGGGTACCCCTTCCGTACCACATGTGAAACTTGGCAGACCCACCATTTCCCAAATGGTTTTCCCTACGAAAACCTTATTGAAACTGTTTCTCCCTATAAGTTTCAGTTGGTTAAGGATTCGCTTCCCCTTCAGAATCAATTTATTTGTGTGGTTTCTGTACATGCCTCTTCCTGTGATGTTTATATTTACCCCCAGATACGCGTAGTCACCTGTCTCTCCTACACTAAGAAGTTTGCTGCTACCTTCCGGAATACAAAACTTCCCCCACTCTCCACCTTCGAGTAGGGCCCACTTTACGGCCCACGGGTATAACATTGCGTTTGCTTTCATTTAGTTTGAGTCTCCATTTGTTCCCATATTTCCCAACAATTCCCAGAATTTTCGCTAGCCCTCTTCGCTTTCTGAAACTAGTACCATATCGTCTGTAAAAAATAGCCCTGGGATCTTCAAGTCCACAACTGCTAACCCCTCGTCGCTGCGCAGGAGTTCATCTCCTAAACCCTTGAGGTACAATGCAAAAAGGATTGACGAAAGGATACAGCCCTGTTTTAGGCCTATCTCCATAGGCACACGTCTTGTTATGTTACTCACGCTGAGTTCATTCTGTACATCTTTATATAACGCTTTTCAGAATTCCTGCAAACTCGCCTCCCAAGCCCGGAGCCTCAAGCTTTCTCCACATACCCTCCCTCCATACTCTATCGTATGCCCTTTTAACATCATAAAAGGCCATACACATCGTTTTCATTTTTGCTTTCGCGGATTCTATCATTTGGGATATCATGAAAAGATGGTCAGTGACTCTCCTTCCCTTCCTGAAGCCATTCTGGATCTCTCCCCAAAAAAAACCCTTCTCTTCAATTATCTCCTCTAATCTCCCATACATGACTTTATAGAAAACTTTACCAATGTTGCTACTGATCCCTCGATAATTACCCAAAACGTCTTTTTCCCCCTTTTTGTGAATAAATGTCACTTTGCTTTCTCTCCACTCTTTTGGTACCTCCTGTTTTTCAATGGCTAAATTGAATAGGGCAGTTAGGCTTCCACAGAGTTCCTCTCCCCTTTTTTGAGAAACTTGTTAGGAATTTCGTCCACCCCTCCCGCTTTTCCGTTCCTTAATTTTGAGATCACCTTTCGCACCTCCTCGGTTTTAATTTTACTGCACACGGAGTCCGATAGATTGTCCTTGACCTGGTTCGGACTCACCGTTGGGTTCCCCATGCCCCATCGCGTATCGCTTGCCTTTTCCCGGTGCTTGATTATTTCTAATGCTATTTGATCTTGATCGTCTGTTACTCTGTCATCTACTTTAATATTCTGTGGGTTACTTCCTTTGTTACGTTTATTCACCAATTTCCCGTCATTCTTATCGTCTTAATAAGACTGCTATTTCGAACTCGTCTTTAATCTTATTTACTTTATTTCGTTCTTGTTGATATTCTTTGTTTGCTACCATGTTCTCGTTGCTTTCCGCCCCCTTGAGTTTTCTACTTCTCCTGTATGCAGCACATTTAGCTTTTCTTCCCTTTATGTCCTTTTCGGTTCTACGTTCACTCTATACCCAAGTTCCCGTGCTGGCACCATAATCTTTCCTTCACTTTCCTTTCCTGCCTCCACTAGGCTCGCAACTATGGCGTTGGACATTTTCTGGACACTGATCCCCTTGGGTACGGTTGCAAGCTTTGGTTTCAATTGTTCTTCGAACTTCGCCCATTCAGAATCCTTTTTGAGATCCCAAATCTCCGTAAAGCTTTCACTTGATTTTTTGGCCTTGAATTGTCACTGTAATCAAGTTGTGATCACTACCCACCTCCCTTTTACCCTCATCATCCACTTCTACTCCTTTCACATCCCTCCATAAATTAATATATGTGAGAATATGGTCGATTATTGATTTTCTGTCGTTCTTCTCCCGGGTCTATTTTATGGCATAAACTTTAAAAAAGGATTCAACGATATTGCTCACATTCTCCTTTTTAGAGTTACCCCCCTTTTTTTGACTTAGAAATTGTTGGAAATAGACATTATTTGTCTGTTCAGCGTGTATCTCAGGTATGGGTTATCGGATTTCAATGAAATGTGGCATGCAGTTTGCCTATGACAAAGGCTTCTGCCACATTGCATAAAACTTCCAAACACCAAACAATTTACCATACCTTTGACTTAGAAATTGTTGGAAATTGTTGAAAATTTTCGAAGAAAATGGGGGGGGGGGACGCAGGGGGGGGGGGGGGGCATACTGGATTGGGGTTAACGGATTTCAGTGAAATATAACATGCAGTTTGCCTATGACAAAGGCTTCTGCCTCATTGCATAAAACTTCCAAACACCAAATAATTTACCATACCTTTTGACTTAGAAATTGTTGGAAATTGAAGAAAATGGAAGGGGGAAGGTGTATACTGGATTGCGTCCGTCTATCTGTGCATTCGTCCGTCAGTCCGTACGAGAATACTCATAAATAATTTTTGTTGGTCATAGGTATGCCCATACTAGGCGGTACACCACGTGGGGGTATGCACCGGACGAATGTCCAGCTCTTGTTTCCTTCGTTTAGAAGTCAAAATTGCATAAAATGACAGAACAGGGCTCATTGGTACAGCCATGGAAGCGTCTGTGGAAGCCGTGACCACCCCCTCCCCTAAATCCCACCGGCCCACATTAAAAATCCTGAATTATACCATCTGCATGGGGCATTAACTAATGGAATTACAGATGACATACTGCGTTTGATAAAAATTGACATTTTTTAGTCTCAAAATGTCTCCAAATAGAACCATTCGGTTCATATTTTTGTAACATTTCTGTAATACATACCCCTCTACCGCAATAAGATGAGTGGGACACCACCTCCATACCTTTCATCATCTCAAGACTTCAAATGTCGTGATATGGATACCTCATAAAATGCTTGGACCCAGTAAAGTGCCTAGTGTCACCCCCATCCTTCCGAATCTATGTACCAGGCTAAGCGCCCAATTGTCTCCCGCTTTTTAAAAAAAAAACGGGAGATATTAAATTCGGAGTGTCCTTTCGTCCTTCCATCCTTCCGTGTTTTTCGTTTCCAGACTCTAACTTTCCTTGCAGTGACCGGATTTCGATGAAATTTGGGTAGTAGATCACTTTCATCAATTGTGGATCTTAGTTCAAATATGGGCATTTTCCGCGCATATTTAATTAGGTTGCTGAAATTTGATTGGCTGATGGTTTCCAGACTCCAACTTTCCTTAAAATCAACCGATTTCGATGAAATTTCATATATGGATTACTTTTATCAATACCTAGGTCAATTTGAATGTGGGAAATTTTGTACCGAAAATCTGTCTTTTACGCCTGTCCGTCTGCCCCGCGCGTCAACGCACCTCGGACTGAAAGCCGTGTTTATGAACCGATCTTCACGAAACTTCTTGGGTATCTTTGTTATCATTGTGAGACCAGAATATGTGTTTTGGGGGTTGGTCCAAAATTTAAGATGGCCGTCAGCGGCCATTTTGTTCCGAAATTGGGTCTAACCAGATTTTTTTTGTACATAACTTCTCTATGAAAGTTTGGATTTGAATAAATTGCTGTATGAATGTTTAGTAACATGCAATGCATCACATATAATACGGGTTTTGTTCTCGTGCAAAAATTATGCAAATTAGGGAAACTTTGATTTATTCAGTGCTACTGCTAATACACAGTAAGTGCACACCTTCCGTGTTTTTCGTTTCCAGACTCTAACTTTCCTTACAGATAGTTGATTTCGATGAAATTTGGGTAGTAGATCACTTTCATCAATTATGGGTCCAAGTTCGTACAGGGGCATTTTCCATGCATATTTAATTAGGTTGATGAAATTTGATTGGCTGACAGTTTTCAGACTCTAACTTTCCTCAAAAATCAACCGATTTCGATGAAATTTCATATATGGATTACTTTTATCAGTTCGTAGGTCGAGTTCGAATGTGGGAAATTTTGTACCGAAAATCTGTCCGTCTGCCTGTCCGTCTGCCCCGTGCGTCAACGCACCTCGGACTAAAAGCCGTATTTATGAACCGATCTTCACGAAACTTTGTTATCACTGTGAGACCAGAACATGTGTTTTGAGGTTTGGTCCAAAATTCAAGCTGGCTGCCAGCGGCCAAACTTTGATTTATTCAGTGCTACTACTAATACACAGTAAGTGCACACCTTCCGTGTTTTTCGTTTTTCTTACTTTCCTTACAGTCAGTCGATTTCGATGAAATTTGGATAGTAGATCACTTCCATCAATTGTGGTTCCAAGTTCGAACATGGGCATTTTCCGCGTATATTTAATTAGGTTGCTTAAATTTGATTGGCTGATGGTTTCCAGACTCTAACTTTCTTTGAAGTCAACCGATTTCAATGAAATTTCATATATGAATTACTTTTCACATCAGTTTAACGTAATATGTCTTATCATACAGTCTTAACGTTTAGTGATTCTCACAGTTATACTCCACATCACTTTACTTGCATTGACAGTGACCTCCGTGAAAATAAATCTGATAACCACTGTCTGAAGCACTGTCTGTTCTGTCTCTTCTAAATAACTTCCACTTGCAACTCAACTATATTCCACTGGATGCATTAATTCCCCTTGAAACTGCTGCCCAGTGGGAGACATGAATTCACTGAATTTGCTTGTTTGACTTGTTGTGTTTGAATATATCATTGGACGGTTCTGTAAGTATGCTAGATAAAGTATTAAATGCACATCATTTAATATCAGATCAGTCAACTCCCTTCACTTTGGGGAGATATTCTCAGATTCCAAACAAGTAGCCATACGTTGGTTTTGCAGCACATGTATGAGTAAAATTAAGAATGAGTTGGGGAGAGGTGGGAGTCTCGAAGATTTCAGTCTTCGCTCTAAAATCCTAGCCTATTGGAACTGGCTCATTAAGCTCTTTCCAGTGAGGAATCAGCTCTGTTTTTAAAGTGGAAAATGGAAGTTTTTAGTTTCAGGCAAATAAAACTAATGATCTGATAAAGAGAGAGTCATGACTGAGTCTCTCCCCTCCCACACCTCCGTTTTCACTGTGACTGATAATGCCCTGCATTTCGCTGTAAATGCCGACGTCATTATGCATCTTCATTATTGGCATTTTTCAGGCCATAAATAAAAAGTCCTCGAATTTTGGCCTCTTCCTTGAAATGTTCTTGAACTTCCTTCTTTCCTTGAAAAGTACTTGATTTTCAATATTCTCCTTTGAAAATTACTTGATATCAGTTTTCCTATGACCTTTGAGGTAAGATGTTTTATGATAACAAGCCCCCAATCACGGTTCCCGCGGAGCCTTAGATTCAAAGAATGATCTTGAATTCGACTAAGTGTCATTCAAGGGCTTGATATCCTGGAAAATATGCCGAGAGCCTTGAAAAAACCTTGAATATTCATGAAAGAAAAATGCCAACGAACCATGCAATCATAAAAATATATAGTTTTGTGTATGCCAGAGTTCGTGAAGGCGCAGTCCTAACTAGGGTCCTCGTGTCATTACCTTCTCCTCCCACTTGTCTTGAAGACAAGTGGGAGGAGGTGGTAATGACCGGTTGGTTCTAGACTAGTGAACGCAGGCCTTGACAATTCTTGAAACTGATAATTGTATTGCCTTGAAAAATGCTGACATATCGTCAACTGAGTGCTAGAATGTTCTATGTCCCAAAGGGGACATAGAACATTCTAGCACTCAGGCGACGATATGTCTGGAATAACCTTGAATTTTATCAGTTCGTGCCTGCAGAAACTCTGCACGTGTATGCAGTGTTGCACAATTTGTCAAGAGCAACATCTCTCTGATCTCTATATATTTCCAGCTGTCTGGGCTTTTCAGAAATCATGTACCCGAGGCTGAGATAGTTTACGTTCATAGTGTTGTGAAAGTCCTTGAAAATTATGATTAGAGTCCTTGAAAATGAATAAATGTGAGTCCATGATGCCAATGGGAAGCCTGGACCACTTTAGTGCCTTAACTACCAGACTTTACTTTCTGATAAATCCAGGGGGCAAAAACTCCTTCTCCTGGGAGCTACTTTGGCCAGCAGATTGCTCTTGTGAACCATTTTTCGTAGTTTTTGGTTCAGAGACCATCTTCGGAGTGCCAGGTAAATTGTCTGTGTTTTCTATGGAATGCCTTCAAGCCAATCAGTGTGATTAAACGTTTGTTGAACCCGTGTGAGTCGATTGAGCAAGAAGTTTTGTCTGGATTCCAGGCATAACTTCTTGACCAACTGGCCAATACTTGGGAAGAGAGGGGTTTGTAAAAATTGAATGATTCTACTCGTGGGACAGATTATTATAGATAATATAACATTTACTCACACGATTATGGTGGCCATTCCGGTTTATTGATAGCCCAACAGAAATGATTAACAGCCCGACTCATCCCCCCACTGATCAGAAGTATTAAATTTACTTTTGTGAGTGTTCGTGATCACACGCAAGATTAATGCCACCCCGTTTGACCCCTTGAAAGGGGAAGTTTTGGGGTGTTCGAGATACCAGTGATGTCGAAAATGGCTGACGCTGTTGGTGCACAAACAATCTTACGCGGGATTAAAATTGCACGAGCAGGAGGCACAAAATTGATAGTCTATACTAATTTTCTAGCTGCTCTTCTGGAATGTGTTTGTTTTTCGTCAAAACCAATCCACCATCAAACAGATCGGAATGAAATTTGACCAAACTTTGGCCCCAACTCATGTCAAGTGAGAAAATATTTATCCACGATGGAATTTAGAATTGGTTTTACAATTGGAATTGGACAATTTTTTTCTTTTTTGTGAGGGAGGTGGGGGATTTGTAACCTTGGTGCAAGAGATTTCTGCCAGACACTAATCACGTCTAGCGTCTGCAACTTATATCCAGGGTATCCACAGATCCCTGGATTAAAAAAATATATATTTAAGGCCTTGAAAGCACTTGAAAATAGGCCTGAAATCCCCGAAGGTCGTTGCAGGTATTGGAACACGCTTGCGGTAAACCGGTTCTCTAAAGGCTTTCTAGCAACAACTTCAGTTGCACCAACAAATAACGAATCGTCCCTTGAGTTAAGTCAAAATCTGCAATGCTAAAGCATTACAAAGTGTCTTGTTCCTTTCAAGGGACGAAGTGTGATACACCTATTCTAGTGGTTGCCCTGCACCTTATTGCATCAGGTACTGTACATGCACCCAATATTTGTAATTAGTCTTTCGATGATACTTGAAGATCCTTGATATGAACCCTAAAGGGACCTTGAATGTCCTTGAATTTTGATTCCTGAAATTGCTGGGTACCCTACCTAACGCGGTGGCTCAGCGGTTACGGCATTGGGTTTCAAACGAAAGGTCCACGGTTCGATCTCCGCCAGGGGTAACTAAATCCAGAATGCCCAGGTGGGGGCACGATGGCGCTGTGTACTTAGGCATACTGCACGTCGATGATGCACTTGCCTTCAACCAGTGCTAACCCTGCTTGTGTGGAGTTAGTTCGTTGGGGGTTCAGACAGCTGCTCACCGCTGTTCCCTGGTTCTCTCCGGGTAATCCGGCTTGCTCCAACCGTAAAACTGTCCGACACGAGTTGACCCTGGCTGTCGAAAGTGTCGTTAACCCTTTAACGAACGTAACATCTAAAACCGGCCAGTGCTATTCTCAAAAAGCGCCATTTAATTTTCATTATTTTTTTCATTTTTTGTGTCAAAAACATATGTTATGACCCGTCATTGGAACGAGCTCGACGAGCTCGTTCCAATGAGGGGGTCATAACCTATGTTTTTGAGACAAAAAATTATTTCTCATTCAAGATTTTTTTTCCAAGTGTCGTTTGCTTTTCATGTTAGGTAATGGGTTAATCCTCCATGAATGATTAAATTGGTGGGTACCCTGATATCAATATTCATTTTCCTATCGACAGATAACATACTCGCCATGTCAATACATACTAATTGTACACATGTATAAAGTTTGTTAAGAAAGTTATGTTATTGATTTGATTTAATAAAAATTATTAAACATGTCACCGTTCTTTGAATTTCTGCTGACAGATCTCTTATTCAAGCTCCCGGTTGGGAACTCATCCTTATGAGTTTTGTTTACATGCCCCCTCATTTCAGCTCAGTACAATATCAGAAAAAAATCACTGATCAGAATCTTCTGATATCTATTATACAACATCCTTTATATGGGCCGTGAGCTGCGAAAAGGGACCTTAGGGGTCAAAAATTCGAAATTGAGTTAGAGTTCCATCTCTACTCTCCTGAAATCGAGGATTCCAACAAAGTTTACTTTAGGTTCATCCGACATTTATAAATGGGTCAACGCGACGTGTAAAGTGGGATGTCCAAGAGCTCCATAACTTATATATTGGGGATCAGAAATTGAGTTAGAGTTCCATCTCTACTCTCCTGAAATCGAGGATTCCAACAAAGTTTACTTTAGGTTCATCCGACATTTATAAATGGGTCAACGCGACGTGTAAAGTGGGATGTCCAAGAGCTCCATAACTTATATATTGGGGATCAGATATAGGTTTGTTCGAATTGACTCCCTGGTTTTATATTTGAGCTCCTTGTAGTAGCTCTATTTTTATTTGTGTGCAATATGAGGGTATTTCTTTAAAAACCTTCTTATTCAGATCCACCAGTCAGAATGTTCTCATGTCAGATATACAGCATACGTAGTGCGTAAGATTCAAGTTTGTTCAAATGAAGTCCCTGGGTTTATATGCGGTCTTCTTATCGGAGCCCAGATTTTAACTAAGTGTAGCATCAGGACAGTCTTTTTTTTAAAACGGTATACAGATGCATCAGTCATAGTTTTTTTATTTTTTGGTATACAGAATTCTTAAGGGTGGGGTGGGGATTTAGAGGAGGGTGGGTGGAGTGGGGTGGAGGTTGGGTTTATGGGATGATTCATGGTTGTTCAAATTAACTCCCCTACCAATCATGCCTCTGGTCATTTAGCAATGTCAACTTTATTACTCTGTTCTGGGGAAATTAGTATTTTTTTGACCCTTCGAGACTTTAATTATCCTGACGTTCAAACGTAACCAGGAAGCCAGTTTCTTCAACGTTTTTCAAAAAGAAACGTCAAACGTCGAAAAGTACGAATAACAATATATTTTTCACGTGAGTGATTATTAGGTTGTTGGCTAGATTATTTTTGGTGGTCGGAATTTATTATTCAAAACTTGTTTTATTACAAATTATTGGAGAGTGCCCACAGGCACTCTCCAATAATTTGTAATAAAACAAATTTGTATAATCAAAAGATTATTTGTGTTTGACTGAATATGAAATATATGCAAGGAAAGTGTTGGCTTTTGCTCTTGTATCCTCATTTTTTGAAAGCCCTGATAGTGGCTTCTAGCACTCAACCAGTTAAGAAGTCTTGACAGCAGGAGTATTGTGAAACACCTTCATCCGCGTGGGAGGGGAGAGGGGGGGGCATGTGGTTGTTTAGCCTCGCCATTAAAAAGATTGGGGGACGAGCCAACAAGGAGGGTCCGAATCCGGGCATGGGCCAAACTCGACTCGCAGGGCTGAGTTGGGACCGCACTATGATATTCTTCCCTGCCGAGTGAACTCGAAATATTGATTCGTTCTTCGTAATCTGTGATTCCTAATCACTTCAGGCCGTGGAAAGGAAACAATGATTAAAGTATCATCGATTCTTTTATTTACATTTAAAATAAACTCATTCCATATTCAACACATTTAACAATTTGATCAACACAAAACAAAGACTTATCATAGGGGTTAAATAGATGTTCTTCAATTCAGTAGCCCTGTACTGGCGCTATAGTACACTCTCAAAATGCCACTGTCACGGGCTCGCAACAGGAGCTTAAAACACAGAGTCCTAATATTTTGCGTCTGTTCGCGTCGCGTCTGCAGCTTGGACTGTCGGGGGGTCCCGACTAGCAATGTTAATTATTTATTTATTTATTGATGTTTAAGGTCACATACTTATGCACAATGGCTAATCATGACCGTGACAGTTTTACGGGTGGAGGAAGCCGGAGTACCCAGAGAGAACCACCGAGCAACGACGAGCAGCTGCCAGCTCCCCAACATCGTAACTCCGCACTGCAGCACAGGCAGGGTTAGACTGGTTGAAGACATGCGTACCATCGACGTGCAGTACGCCTTAGTACACGGCGTCATCGTCCCCCCACGCGGGCAATGGAGATGAAGTGTCTTGCCCAAGGACACAACGCGGTTGCCGCAGGTGGGACTCGAACCGAGGACCTCTCGGCTTGCAGCCTGCACCTCTACCTACTGAGCCACTGCGCTCCCAGCAATGTTCATTACCTTGTGGCAACATAGTTCTGATTTGGATTCGGTTTATCCACTCTGTCGGGGGGGGGGGGGGGGGGGGGTGGCTCACTTGGTAGAGGTGCAGGCTTCAACCGCGTTGTGTCCTTGGGCAAGACACTTCACCCCCATTGCCCACGTGGAGGCACGGTGACGCTGTGTACTAAGGCGTACTGCACGTCGATGGTGCACCTGTCTTCAACCAATGCTAACCCGGCTTGTGTGGAGTTGGTATGTTGGGGAGCTGACAGTTGCTCGCCGTTGCTCGGTGGTTCTGTCCGGGTACTCAGGCTTCCTCCACCCCGTAAAATTTTCACGGTCATGGTTAGCCATTGTGCAGAAATATGTGACCTTAAAACACCAGTTAATAACTAAATAAATCCACTCTGTCGGCTAGTTTAGCAAGTCAACGTCACATACCTTATACATGTGTCCTTTGATGGAGCTCTCCTTGAATGTTCCTGTCCTTTTGAAATACACACAGTTCATACAGAACTCACAACTTCAAAATGCGCTTTCGAGCTTGCTCGAATTGTCGACCTTGAGCCGATATTCACAGCACTCGGATACTGAGACAGGCCACTACGCGATCAGCCTCTGCGTTCTAAGGGTTAACACCACAATACAATAACCTACACTTTGAGACAGGTACGAGTCTATCCTCGCTAATGACATCTAAACATAGCCTTTACTTGGGTTCGTAATCTTTTCTCTAAATTCGGGTTTGTTGCTCTCCTATGTCCACCCTAATCTAACATAGCGGCGTACAACGGAGCTTCGTGGATTGCCCAACAATTCCACTTGCACGAGACACCATATGGCAGTCTCCTATTCACCCGAATCCAAGTCTCTCTGAACGAGCTTGTTTCCCACACTTTATACTTGTTCTTGGGATGGTTAGATAAAAAATATTTCAAGATGCCAAAACATTGCATGCGACATTTCTGAAGATAAAACCACCGTGCGTCAATGCATATGCTATCAAGCGTATCCCGAGAAATAATATACTTGATCGCCGTGACGATTGAAATCAATCTAAGTGCCGGTCACTTCGGGATAAATTAACTGCTTGCATGGAGGAGGTATTTCATTCTGACTAGTAATATGCCAAAGAAGTATCCCACTGTGAATCGCCAAAGGCTAATTATCTAATTAAAACGTGTGCTTAAAACATATAGAAGAAATATACTCTTCAAAATAAGAAACTATACAACGAAATTCCACTAGATTGTATTGGAAGTTCACAGATTATAAACGCATAATTTGTGGTGAACAGGGAAGTAGAAACATCACTCTACAAATGGCATAAACACAAGCAAATGTAAAACGTCATTAACACACATAAACATTACTGCATTGACAACCGGGGCAAGTCAACACCGTGTATGGCCATCACGAGCAGTGATAACGGCGTGGCAACCTCGACCCAGATATGCTACTAAAGTCTGAGTTGCACGCTGTGGAATGTTCTGTCACTCCTCTTGTAGTGCCGCAAAAAGTTCCTCGAGTGTCTGTGGTGTCTGCTGTCTCTGACGGACGCGGCGATCAAGCTCATTCCAAAAGTGTTCAGTGGGGGATAAGTCAAATGAACGTGCTGGCCAGGGAGGAGTAGGAATATTGTTTTGTTAAAGAAATGCTTTGCAAACACGCGCAACATCTGGTCGAGTAGTGCCATGTTGAAAGAGACCGCCATTGAAATGCGCAGACAACGTGACGTGATAGGATTTCATCTCTGTAACGCTACCGGTTAGATTACCCTCCACTCGAACAGGTGTTGTCCGGGCAGCATGGTTAATACCAGACCACACCATAACACTACCGCCACCAAAACGATCAACTTTACGCGCACAGTTATTGGCATTCTGGCACGTCCACCGGCACGTCATTTCACAAATTGTAACGTAGGTCGCCAGAGCGTTGTGTTTTCAATTCTCCGAGTGTTTGGGAGAAATTCTAACCCATCAACCCAAGCATTTCATGATTTGATTACAATTCATAACATATATTTCAAAATCTTTTCACCATGACCAATGTGTTTCTTTATTTGAAGGGTATATTTCCCCAATCTGACAAATTCGACTCACCTGCAAAATTCCTGGATCTTTTGTGTGTTGTATGGGGTGTTTGCATGCGGTTGAATACAACACCTGGAAGAGATCCGCACAATATTCGGAAGGCAGATGATCTACCGATCCGCACAATATTGATTGCCTGGTGTGATTGTTGAAATCACAGAAAGGTGCCTCAGTTACGAAAGCGTCTGTTGAATTCTTTCGACGTGGAAATGCATTTAGAGTTGTCCCCCTTCGGTTGAAGAGCAGCCGATAAAGAAATTTTGTATAACCCGTTTCATTGCGTGAGCGTTTGTGCCCCGTTCGACGAAAATTACCTGAACCTCGTGTGTCTGTAATCGCAGATATTCATGGTATTTTATCACGATCCATTGAGCCAATCAGAAACGTCGGAATGAAATGCACAGGAGACAATGCACCTTATTACAGGCGCGGAATATAACAAATATTGTCTTTCTCCGTGCGATCAAAGATTGCCTTCAGTGGCAATGAATCTGTTTGGGAAAGGTTATCAAGCAAAATTGAACAAAACGCATAAAATTTTTTTTTTTAAAAATCAGAATTTTGGCCCAATATTTCGTAGTCAGAACTGGACCCAAAGTTTTCACGCCAAATTTTTGTTTGTCTCAAATTTGAACAAAACGCATAAAAAAGCAAAAAAAAAAAAAAAAATTTCCAAATTTTGGTCTAAAATTTCGAAGTCTGAACCAGACCCAAAATTTTCAGGCTAAATTTTTTTTTTTTCGTCTCAAAATTGAACAAAACACACACAAAAAATATTTTTTCGAATTTTGGTCCCAAATTTCTAATGTCCCAACCAGACCTAAATTTTTCAACCCAGGGACCCGCTTTGAACAAACCTGAATCTGTACCCCCTAGAGATGACGCATACCAAATGTTCTGATTTTGACTGGTGGATCTGAAAAAGAAGATTTTTATTGAAATTTCCTCATATTGCACAAAGTTGAAATTTAGGCTCCCACAGGCGCGGAATATAACGGATATTGTCTTTCTCCGTGCGATCAAAGATTGCTTATAGTGGCAATGCATCTGTTTGGGAAAGATTATCAAGCAAAAGGCCTCAAGGGGCCTTAATCGCTCACCTATCAAAGTGGTTCAAAGAAGTATTTCGGGTCACATTCAGTTAGACATGGTTCATCAACACTACAAAGGAATGAGAGGCAAATATTATGGAAAAAACACTAAGGAATGGATTTGAACAAACCTGAACATAACATGCCCCCCCCCCCCCCCCGCCACTACACCACCCCCACCCATACAGCCCAAATATTAACCCAGCGACTCCATTTGAATCAACTTGAATCTGACCCTCCCCTACAGATGTTGTATACCAAACATGAAAAGGATTCTGACTGGTGGATCTGAAGAAGAAGATTTGTAAAGAAATTTCCTCAAATTGCACCAAGTTAAACTTTGGACTCCAATTGAGAGCCCAAATAATTATTAAGGAACCCGATGTGAAGAAACTTGAATCCCCTATAGATATTGTATACCAAATATCAAAAGATTTCAACTGGTGGATCTGAAGAAGATTTTTTTTAAATATTCCACATATTTATATCCAATAGAGAGCCCAAATCTTAACCCATAGACAAACTTGAATCGAATCTGACCCCCCCCCCCCCCCCCCCCCCGCCCCCAGTGATGTTGTATAACAAATATGAAAAGATTCTGACTGGTAGATCTGAAGATTTTTTTTAATTTTTGAAAAAAATTATGGGTGCTATCAGAGTTATGCCCCTTGTGGTGCCCCCTGTGAGCGCAGCAAGTTTATTTCAAAGAATGTGAACTGACATTTGATAAAGAACATGCACACCAAATCTGGTTCAATTTGGTCCAGTAGTTTGTGAGGAAAAGTCGATAATGTAAAGTTCACGACGGACGAGTGATAAGTTAAGCTCCCTTCGGTGAGATAAAAAGCAGAATATTCCAGAAAAGGAATCAAACTAGTTCCGGAATCTCCTGGAATTCTACCTCTACCATCATGTCTCCTGCACAGGAGACCTAATGGTAGACGAAGAGTTCAAGAGGAGACAGCTTGTGGGAATCGGAAAACATATCGACGATTCGAAAATTTCCTAATTAGCGTGACTAGAATTGAGTCTCATTGTAACGATTTCGATTTGAATCGAATTTGAAAGCATCACATGGACCTCATTGGAAAATTTGAATCCAGTGAGAGAAATTATCTGGACTAACCTACAGAAGCGGACTGGCCATATGGTCTACCAAGGAAGTTCAGGCTGCCCCTCCTCTCTGACAGTCATATGCCCCCCGCCCCCGTACCTATATCAAGCCTCAAAAGACCACGAATTTCCATGAATTTTGGCACAAATTCAGCATGAGCTCATAATTCATCAACTTGCACTAACTGGACCTCATTTGGGACCCCAATGCATTCCCATGTAGGGCGATAGGACATCAGCGATACAGCAACCTCCGGCGCTAATACTATTGTACTATTGTGCGGTCAAATAAGAGGCTCCAATTGGCAAGACCTATAGAAATAAAAGAGACCCTAATTGGCAAGACCTATATAAATAAGTGAACCTAATTGGCAAGGCCTATAGAAATAAGAGGCCCCAATTGGCAAGACCTATAGAAATAAGAGACCCTAATTGGCAAGACCTATAGAAATAAGAGACCCTAATTGGCAAGACCTATAGAAATAAGAGACCCTAATTGGCAAGACCTATAGAAATAAGAGACCCTAATTGGCAAGACCTATAGAAATACGAGACCGTAATTGGTAAGACCTATAGAAATAAGTGCCCCTAATTGGCAAGACCTATAGAAATACGAGACCTTAATTGGCAAGACCTATAGAAATAAGAGCCCCTAATTGGCAAGACCTATAGAAATAAGAGACGTTAATTGGCAAGACCTATAGAAATAAGAGACCCTAATTGGCAAGACCTATAGAAATAAGAGCCCCTAATTGGCAAGACCTATAGAAATACGAGATCTTAATTGGCAAGTCCTATAGAAATAAGAGACCCTAATTGGCAAGACCTATAGAAATAAGATACCCTAATTGGCAAGACCTATAGAAATAAGAGACCCTAATTGGCAAGACCTACAGAAATAAGAGACCCTAATTGGCAAGACCTGTACAAATAAGAGACCTTAATTGGCAAGACCTATAGAAGTATAAATTTTATAGTAAATTTCCTTTCTTATTATACCTACCGAAATTGTTTACAACGGGCTTGCACTACAGTGGAAGAACCTAACTCGGATAAAATATTCTCTATTTTAATCTTTCCCAAGATTTGGGAAAGAAAAGTGGTGTAAAAACACCACGAAAAAATAAGCCAAAACTGGGCTGAGCGCCATCGGCGCACACCCACTATGGGACGCTCTTCCATAGTACAAATCCTTGACTTCCGTCATAGTGCGCAATGCATCAATTCGTCATTCTTTTGATTCCGAACAACACAGGAGTTATGTGATCAGCGGGGAGGAAGGATTCTTACCCGAATAAGAAGACGGGTGGGCCTCCATGTAAACAATTTCGGTAGGTATAATAAGAAAGGAAATTTACTATAAAATTTATACTTCTTATCAACCTACCTCAATTGTTTACAACAGGCTGAATAGACAAAAGGTTGGAGGGAATCACATAACCAACCCACACATAACTCAATAGCACTGGGACCATGGACAGAGGAAGAGATCCCTAGGCCTATCAAACCATAGCATCACAAACATTAGAAAAGCCAATGAAAGATGAGGTGTATGGTGAAGTGCGACGCACAGATAGAAAAGGCAGTAACAGCACAAAGCTGGAACCGACCCTGAAAAAAAACTGAAAAGCTTGGATAGACAACATCCTGAGCCGAAGAAAGAGGGCCCCAAGGGTCTCTGTCGGCTCCTGCAACTGTCGCAGAGAAAAGGAGAATGTAGCATTTCTCCAGAAGGCTGCCAGTATAACATCAGTCATCCGACAACATGACAGAGTTATTAAAAGAGGAAGACAATGCACGCACCTCGAGGCAGAAAAAAGAATTGGTAATACAATCACCAGTAGCTAGACGAGCGGAAGCTGCACGAATAGCAAGACAAGTCCATCAAGAAATGGATGCAGGAGAGATCTGGCATGTGGGAAAACGCATATTCATCCAGGATAAAGGCGTGAACACCCCCCACCCCCAAGCAGAGCAGCGCCCAAGAAAGTGACCATCTTGGAGTAAACTGCAAAGTCCTAGGCCTTTTCAAGGTAAAGATCTGAACAAGCTTGGAGAGGCAAGGATGAGTGTCGAAACAATGCGGTATCACATAGGAAAAAATGTCTCCGAAGCATGGACAAGTACACATTGCTGGAGACCCCCAGAAACAAACATATACCAGAAAATTCCGCAAGCAGTGTGATCGAAGGAGTGACAGAAGCAACAGAGTGATCGCACACCATCGTCAGAAAAACCTTCCACTTAGCCACAGAGGCTAAACCAGTGGAGTGAGTGCCTCCTTGAAGAAAAGCAACTCCACTGCGTGTCTCGAAAAACCACTACGGAGGAGACAGGACCCGATAAAAGACATGTGCGAAGGCACAATGAAGTCGGGACAACTTGAAAACCTCCCGGGCGACTTTGCAAAGAAAGTCGCGAGGTAGAGGGAGACATGCCGGAACCGCCGCTAACAGAGAGCGGAGCAGATTGATCCACACCCACCGAAGCGACGGGTGTGATCGAAAGGATTCGACGACTGCAGGTTCATATCTGGGTGAGAACCTGAGGCGGAATCGGAACCGGTAGGAAGGTGTAGCCGACAAGACCATCCCAAAGGAGCGTCCACGGCGAAAGCCAGAGCATCTGGACACGGGGACACGAATGTGTCCACCTGATGGTTCCAACTAGTCACAAGAGATCGATGGAATCCGCCATGTGGAGCATCCACCTGGTGGAAATGACCCTGCCCCGACGGGACAGGGAGTCGGCTAGGACGTTCAGGCGACCGGGAATGTGACGAACAGCCACCCCAGCGTGGACATCCTGAGCGAGCAGTATAAGATCCCAAGCCAAATCGTACATTGGAACAGAGAGCGTGCCGCCCTGGTTCCGAATGTAAGCAACCACCGTCGAATGGTCGGACAACAGAAGGACCTGGCGATTCGACAGGTGAGGGATCCACTGCCTGAAACGCAGAAGAAGAGCAAGAAGCTCCTTCTGGTTGATGTGTAGAGCTGCATGATCCTGGTCCACCATCCCGTGAATGAAAAGACCTAGAGGATCCAACGTCGCACCCCATCCGAGATCGCTGGCATCTGCCGTTAGAACGTGATCGGACGTGGGTAAGTCCAACGGAACACCCTGCGAAAGCCACTGGACATCCGCCCAGAGGAGAAGGCGAGGATAAAGATAGTCTGGAAACTGAAGTACCTGATCCAGAAAATCTACATTCGGCCTCCAACGTCTGAGCAGAAAGTGTTGGGGAGGTCTGACATGCAGCCGACCTAGAGGAATGAGATCCGTCACCGAACAGCAGAGACCGATTAGCCGGAGAAAACTCCGAGCTGTCGTGGATGTGGACTGGGACAGAGTCGGAGCAAAAGCTGAGAGAATCACAGCCTTGGCCTGGGGAACCGCCACCAAAATTAATTGTGTGCGGAAAGCCATCCCCAGATGATAAAACGACTGAGAAGGGACCCAGGTCCGACTTCTCCTCATTGACTCTGAAACGTAGCGACGTGAGCAAGCTCAACAGAGTGGCGACATCCGACTCCAGGAAGGCAGCATTGGAATGCCCCTGGAGGATATCGTCCAGATATGCCGAAGTAGTCACCCTGGACTGTGTGCGATGGAAAGCTATCACATGAGACATCAGTCTGGTGAAGGACCAAGGAACCAGATTGAGGCAGAAAGGCATGGCCTTGAACTGGTAAACTCGCCCCAGAAAAATGAACCTGAGATACTTCCGTAACGCCCAATGAATCGGAACGTGAAAGTAAGCGTCTCGCAGGTCGAAGCTGGAAGCGAAATCTCCCTGGTGAATTGAACGGAGGACCGACCTGAAAGTCTCCATGCTGAACTTGGGAGCAATGATAGACTGGTTCAGGAAACTCAGATCGAGAACCGGTCGGAGTCGGCCGTCCTTCTTCGGCACCAAGAACAGGCGGGAATAGAAACCCACTGACCTAATGTTCTTGATGACCTCAATCGCCCCCTTTGTCAGGAGATTGTCTATCTCCGTGGACAAAAGTTCCCGACGTAAAATGTCTGAAGGAACTGTGGTTGGAAAAGGCACCCCGGGCAGAGTGGAGTGCCGTCGGAAGGATATTCGCAGCCCAGACCAAACAACATCTAACATCCAAGGATCGGATGTGATGGTGGCCCACGGTCTGCGAACTCTGCTATCCTTCCTCCAACCTGGGACGAGTCGAGGTGAGGACCTTCATTGCGAACCCCGACGAGGCTCGCGAGAGGAGAAAACACCTCTACTGAATGAAGAATCCTGGGAGTTCCCTCAAGACTGCCGACGCTTACCCTTACCCCTTGAGTAAGAAGCAGAAGCGGTGGCAGAAGGATCAGCCCCTTTTGCTTCGCAGAGGAAGCAGAGGGTACTTGTTAGGCTTGGAACGGCCCGTGCCTACCCTAGAAGGCTGATCAAGCTGAAGAAACAGCAGCTGATCGTTGAAATGACGTAGGACGTCATCCCGGACCGTCAACACAGAATAATGGAAAAGTTGCGGACCTGTCAAAAAAGCAGATCGAAGAGCAGCGTACTGCTCCTCAGGAAGGGATCGGCCTGTGTCCCGCACAGAGTCCCTTCGAACTAATTCCAGATTAGCCGTGTTACAGGCATGCGTGTGAGTAAGATGCCTGAGCGCCTTGGACAACACACGCAAAAGAGCCTGTACCTCGTCAATCTTATCTGAAGGCAGATAAGCAGCAAAAGTTGAGACGACGTGATCGGAGAGAGAAAGCATACCAAGCATCTCTCTCGATAAGCCCAATGTGGACTCCAGAGTCGTCATCGGAATGACGGCAGACTTGGACTTGGAAAGCCCGAGGGAACTGGAGTCCTATCCAAAACCGTCAAAGTCTGGTAGACCGACGGATTGGCGGAATCGTAGGAACGATAACGCGCTGGAGGCAAAAAGGTGTCAACCCTGGTGAAGAACGGAGCCTTCATAGCCTTGGAACTTAGCTTGGAGTCCAAGGCTGAAAATGCTTCAAGCAACTGTACCGAAGGGCACGATCGAAGACGCCCAGAAGCAGGTTGCTCCATAGACTGTTGGCGCGCGACCGATGATCGCGGCCTGGCTGACACTGTCGACTGGTTAGATGGTTTGAGATCCGGAAGGAACCCAAACACGAAATCAAGAGCTGCCCCCAAGTCCGAAGACTGCTGGCTCTCGACATCAAGCATGTCTGACTCTTCCCCTGAGTCGGAAGACACATAGCCCATCGTGGGCAAACCAGCCGACGCCTCCCATGGAGTCGGAACACCAGGGGATCAGAAAGCGGCCTGTTTCCAATCCCGGGAGGCGGCGCCATAGGAGCGCCTGGAAACCACTCGCTGCCTCGCTGGAAGCAACAGGAAGGCTCGTTGACAGAACCTGGGTGAGTAAAGAGAGGGCCTCCCTAAGCTCACTGCCCGTACTGGCCGGTTCGACAGGGGAACGAACCGGCAAAGTATCTTCACCGCTGACCCTCTGAACCAGCGAAGGGTCACGATCCTCCAAAAGACCCGACGTGGGACGACGAGCGGCAGCCGAAAACGTCTGAAGCCAGACGTGTATAGGGGTGTGACACACCCCGAGGATCAACATAGCAGGAACGCATGAGAGTCACCGCTGACCTCTGCAGAAGGTCCAGGCTGCACAAAAGACGTTGGACCCCCAAAACTGGTCGTGTGGCCAGAATAAGGGACGGAAACGCCACGGAGTTCATAGTGTCCCACTAAGAACAACCGAATCCAATGACAACTGTGGTGCTCGACGGCGCAGAGACCACAGGAGAGGGCCGGCCGGCAGCCACTTCCAACTTCGCCGAGTTGAAGTCAGGGAAGGCTGAGGCCGATACCCCTACGTCTACATAACCAGACACCGCAGCAGACCACTGCAGGTATAAAACTACTGTACTCAATGGCTGAGAGGACACAGTATGGGGTTCAGTCGGCAGCCCCATTTGACTTCGCCGAGTGGAAGTCTGGGAAGGCTGAGGCCGAAACCCCACAACCACACTACAGACATCCCTGCAGATGGGAGAAGCCGAGGCCGGCTAAAAACGGTGCCCAATGACGTTGTAGACGGAACAGCAGTAGCAGCAGATACGACGGGCGCTGTTGGAACTGGCGGAAAAGCGGAGAGAGCCACCGAGCTCGGCCTCCAAAGGAGGAGTCACAACCCTAGTGACAGCCTCAGATGTCGACTGGAGAGGGCGCATAGTCCCGGAACCAGGCATCTCTACACCAGAAAACCAACAGCTCCCGCAGTATCCACCACGGTAAAACACTGCACATTCCCCACGGAAGGGGAATAACTCTCACCAGACATGGTCGAATCGGGAAGCCCCGAAACGAAAGCGGTCCCCACCCCCCGCTGGTGCGGGAGGAGCTGCACATCCCCACGGAGGAGGAGCAATTCTCATCAGACGTGGTCGAATCGGGCGACCCGAAACGAAAGCGTTCACCACCCCCCGCGGGAGCGGGAGGAGCTGCACACCCCCCACGGAGGGGGTCAAACTCACACCAGACGTGGTCGAGTCGGGGGGCCTGAAACGACAGTGCCCCCCCCCCCCCCCCGCGGGTGCGGGAGGAGCTGCACATCCCCCACGGAGGGGGTAAACTCACATCAGACGCGGTCGAGTCGGGAGGCTCCCGAAACGACTGCATTCCACACCACCCGCGTGTGCGGACGAAACGGACACGAGAACGCACCAATGGCGAGGGCAAAAGGAATTGCACTAAAGGAACCGAACTGGAAAGAACAGAGGTGAGAGCAGTAGAAGAAAAAGGTGAACTCAACAGAAACAGAAAGTAGAAGAACACCCTCAACTACGAGACAAGGTGGCAGAACCCAGACGGCCGACACCTACTCCAATAAAAATTTTTATCAACCGAAAAAAATCATTGTCGAATCGCGATGACACGATGTCGCAAAACATTCGCGAAAACGGAATAGTAATTAATAAACAATGAGAATGTGGTTGAAAATATAAATGAGAATATATAAAACACAGTCCTGTTATTATACGATCTTCAGATCCATAATTCCAGTCACAGGAAAACCATTATCCACGAGTTGAATTATCACTGTTTCATAATGCATATGGCGGAAACACATCCTGCTCGTGCTTCGGATAGAAAAAGAATGACGAATTGATGCATTGCGCACTGTGACGGAAGTCAAGGATTTGTACTATGGAAGAGCGTCCCATACTGGGTGTGCGCCGATGGCGCTCGGCCCAGTTTTGGCTTATTTTTTCGTGGTGTTTTTACACCACTTTTCTTTCCCAAATCTTGGGAAAGATTAAAATAGAGAGTATTTTATCCGAATTAGGTTCTTCCACTGTAGTGCAAGCCTGTTGTAAACAATTGAGGTAGGTTGATAAGAAATAAGAGACCTTAATTGGCAAGACCTGAAGAAATAAGAGACCCTAATTGGCAAGACCTATAGAAATAAGAGACCTTAATTGGCAAGACCTGAAGAAATAAGAGACCCTAATTGGCAAGACCTATAGAAATAAGAGACCATAATTGGCAAGACCTGAAGAAATAAGAGGCCCTAATTGGAAAGACCTATAGAAATAAGAGACCCTAATTGGCAAGACCTGAAGAAATAAGAGACCCTAATTGGCAAGACGTATAGAAAGAAGAGACCCAAATTGGCAAGACCTGAAGAAATAAGCGACCCAAATTGGCAAGACCTATAGAAATAAGAGACCCTAATTGGCAAGACCTATAGAAATAAGAGACCTTAATTGGCAAGACCTGAAGAAATAAGAGACCCTAATTGGCAAGAACTACAGAAATAAGAGCCCCTAATTGGCAAGACCTATAGAAATAACAGACCCTGATTGGCAAGACCTGTAGGAATAAGAGACCCTAATTGGCAAGACCTATAGAAATAAGAGACCCTAATTGGCAAGACCTATAGAAATAAGAGACCCTAATTGGCAAGACCTATAGAAATAAGAGACCTTAATTGGCAAGACCTGAAGAAATAAGAGACCCTAATTGGCAAGACCTATAGAAATAAGAGACCCTAATTGGCAAGACCTATAGAAATAAGAGACCTTAATTGGCAAGACCTATAGAAATAAGAGACCCTAATTGGCAAGACCTATAGAAACAAGAAGCCCCACGGGGCCTGAAGCGCTCATCTTGTACAGAACACAATTTAAACAGAGTCCAAGAATGAGTCTACATTAAGCAAGCCATCTCCATAGGCTACACTGTCAATCCTAGAGTCCCTCAGGAGTGACAAAAATAATCTGGGCATCATGCCTTTTCTTCAGTTGATCAAAAGTAAAATGTAGAGCTCCCCTATGAAGCCCCTTGATACAACCTATGTGGATTAATCTTAGTACCTCTAGAGGGTACTGAATACAAAATTTTTAATTCTTCAGCAAAATGGCCAATTCCGGCTCCCATAGAGAGCCCAAATATTAACCCAGTCTCTTGATTTGAACACAGTTAAATCTGACTTCCCTAGAGATGTTGTGTACCGAATATGAAAGCATTCTGACTGTTGGATCTGAAGAAGAGAAATTGTAAATAAATTTCTTCGAATTGCACTAAGTTCAAATTTGGGCTACCATAGCGAGCCCAAATATTGACCTATGGATCCGATTTGAACAAACTTGAATCTGACCCCCCTAGAGATGTTGTATACCAAATGTGAAAGCATTCTGACAAGTGAATCTGAGGAAGAAGATTTTTGAAGAAATTCCCTCATATTGTACTAAGTTAAATTTCATGTTCCCATATGGAGCCCAAATATTAACCAAGGCACTCGAATTGAACAACCTGGAATCTGACCCCCCCTAGAGATGTTGTATACCAAATATAAAAGCGTTCCGACTGGTGGATCTGAAGAAGAAGATTTTTAAAGGAATGTTCTCATATTGCACTAAGTAAAAATTTGGGCTACCATAGTGAGCCCAAATATATACCTAGGGATTGGATTTGAACAAACTTGAATCTGTCCCCCATAGAGATGTTGCATACCAAATATCAAAGCATTCTAACTGATGGATCTGAAGAAGAAGATTTTTTTAAATTACCCTCCATATTGAACAAAGATAAAATTTGGGCTTCCGTAGGAAGCCCAAATATTAACCTAGGGACTTGGTTTGAACAATCTAGAATCTGACCCTCATAACAATGATGTATACCAAATATTAAAAGATTCTGTGTTTCTGAAGAAGAAGATTTTTAAAGAATATTCCCCATATTACCCTATGTTAAAACTTCGGGCTCCTGTAGAGAGCCCAAATATGAACCAATGAGCTTTATTTCAACAAACTTTTATCTGACCCCCTTATGAATGCTGTATACCAAATATCAAAAGATTCTGATGATTGGTTCTGGAGAAAAGATTTTTTTAAATTTTTGCAAATATGCTGACTCAGCATTTTTTCGATGCCCATTACAGAACACCCTAACATAACCGATGGCAATTTTTTTTTCACCATTCAATTCTACTGGTCATAAGGATACTTCATACCAAATAAAAGCTCTCTGTTTCGTGGGGTTTGGGAAATATGGGCGTTTGAAAATATTTCTATTTTTAGCGCCCAGGGTTCCCATGGGGATGCGGGAATTTTTTTTTTTTTGCATGGGTCAAGTACTTATGACCCAATACTACCACAAACCAAATTTGGTTCATACCGGACCATAGGTTCAGAAAATAGAAATTTTGGGCGGGGCCAAAAATCTTACCCCTCCTATTACAAAGCCAAATATTACTTTAAGAACTTCGTTTAAACAATCTTGATTCTACACCTCATATGGAAGCTCCATAGCAAATATCAAGTCATTGTACACACTGGTTCTTGAGAAGAAGATTTTTCAAATATTTTGGAGCATTTCCCCCCACTCCCTCCCTATGGGGCTGGGCATGCTGAGTTGAACAAAATGAAATGCCCCTTTGGGACCATCACTCACACAAACTTTCACTTGAATTGGCCCAGTGGCTTTGGAGGAGAAGACCAAAACATGGTGTTGACGGACGACGGACGACGGACGACAGACGACGGACGACGGACGACGGACGGGAAGCGATGAGATTAGCTCAGCTTCACTTTGTCAAGATGAGCTAATAAGAGACCTTAATTGGCAAGACCTATAGAAATAAGAGACCCTAATTGGCAAGACCTATAGAAATAAGAGACCTTAATTGGCAAGACCTATAGAAATAAGAGACCCTAATTGGCAAGACCTATAGAAATAAGAGACCTTAATTGGGAAGACATATAGAAATAAGAGACCCTAATTGGTAAGACCTATAGAAATAAGAGACCTTAATTGGCAAGACCTATAGAAATAAGAGACCCTAATTGGCAAGACCTATAGAAATAAGAGACCTTAATTGGCAAGACCTATAGAAATAAGAGCCCCTAATTGGCAAGACCTATAGAAATACGAGACCTTAATTGGCAAGACCTATAGAAATAAGAGCCCCTAATTGGCAAGCCCTATAGAAATAAGAGACGTTAACTGGCAAGACCCATAGAAATAAGAGACCCTAATTGGCAAGACCTATAGAAATAAGAGCCCCTAATTGGCAAGACCTATAGAAATACGAGATCTTAATTGGCAAGACCTACAGAAATAAGAGACCCTAATTGGCAAGACCTATAGAAATAAGATACCCTAATTGGCAAGACCTATAGAAATAAGAGACCCTAATTGGCAAGACCTGTAGAAATAATAGACCCTAATTGGCAAGACCTATAGAAATAAGAGACCCTAATTGGCAAGACCTATAGAAATAAGAGACCCTAATTGGCAAGACCTATAGAAATAAGAGACCCTAATTGGCTAGACCTGTAGAAATAATAGACCCTAATTGGCAAGACCTATAGAAATACGAGACCTTAATTGGCAAGACCTATAGAAATAGGAGACCCTAACTGGCAAGACCTATAGACATAAGACACCCTAATTGGCAAGACCTATAGAAATACGAGACCTTAATTCGAAAGACCTATAGAAAAAAGAGACCCTAATTGGCAAGACCTACAGAAATAAGAGACCCTAATTGGCAAGACCTATAGAAATAAGAGACCTTAATTGGCAAGACCTATAGAAATAAGAGACCCTAATTGGCAAGACCTATAGAAATAAGAGGCCCTAATTGGCAAGACCTATAGAAATACGAGACCTTAATTGGAAAGACCTATAGAAATAAGAGACCCTAATTGGCAAGACCTATAGAAATAAGAGACCTTAATTGGCAAGACCTATAGAAATGAAAGTGTCAATGACACTGTAGCTCAACTTGACAAACTTGAACTTGGTAATTTATAAATGAAATGGCAAAATTGAAGGTCATTGGGACCAATGTCAGTTTCTTTGCCAGTGGCAACATTTTTTGACAGAAAACGAAGAAAATCGATAGCTCCCATCTAGAGGCCTCCCCAAACAAGCATGCCAGGTTTCAAAGCAATCCGATCATAAATGTGCCCTGTAGGGTGTACAAAAAGGAAATATTGTGGTCTGACTAGACTAAATTCTAAGAACGTTGGCCGTGGCAACATTTTTTTGACGGAAATGGAAGAAAATCGATAGCTCCCATCTAGAGGTCACCGTAAATAAGCATACCAGGTTTCAAAGCAATCTGATCATAAATGGGCCCTGTAGGGTGTGCCAAAGGGAAATATTGAGGTCTGACTGAACTAAGTTCTACGAACGTTGGCCATGGCAACATATTTTGCCGGAAATTAAAGAAAATCGATAGCTCCCATCTGGAGGTCACCCTAAATAAGCATACCAGGTTTCAAAGCAATCAAATCATAAATGTGCCCTGAAGGGTGTGCCAAAGGGAAATATTGTGGTTTGACTAAACTAAGTTCTAAGAACGTTGGCCGCGGCAACATTTTTTGACAGAAATTGAAGAAAATCGATAGCTCCCATCTAGAGGTCACCCCAAACAAGCATGTCAGGTTTCAAAGCAATCCGATCATAAATGTACCCTGTAGGGTGTGCCAAAGGGAAATATTGAGTCTTCTGACTAAACTAAGTTCTAAGAACGTTGGCCGCGGCAACATTTTTTGACAGAAATTGAAGAAAATCGATAGCTCCCATCTAGAGGTCTCCCC
This sequence comes from Pictodentalium vernedei, assembly GCA_031216915.1. NCBI lineage: Eukaryota > Metazoa > Mollusca > Scaphopoda > Dentaliida > Dentaliidae > Pictodentalium > Pictodentalium vernedei. Next base: position 12,427,281 of record CM062296.1, on the reverse strand, counting down.
AAACAAGCATACCAGGTTTCAAAGCAATCTGATCGTAAATGTACCCTGTAGGGTGTGCCAAAGGGAAATATTGAGGTCTGACTAAACTAAGTTCTACGAACGTTGGCCGTGGCAACATTTTTTGCCGGAAATTGAAGAAAATCGATAGCTCCCATCTAGAGGTCTCCCTAAATAAGCGTATCAGGTTTCAAATCAATCAAATCATAAATGTGCCCTGTAGGGTGTGCCAAAGGGAAATATTGTGGTTTGACTAAACTAAGTTCTAAGAACGTTGGCCGCGGCAACATTTTTTGACGGAAATTGAAGAAAATCTATAGCTCCCATCTAGAGGTCACCCCAAACAAGCATAAGAAGTTTCAAAGTAATCTGATCATAAATGTGACCTGTGAGGTGTGCCAAAGGAAATTGTGGACGTACGTACTAACGTACGTACGTACGTACGCCGACAGACGAGAAGTGATGGCAATAGCTCAGCTTGACTTTGTCAAGTTGAGCTAATAAGAGACCCTAATTGGCAAGACATATAGAAATACGAGACCTTAATTGGAAAGACCTATAGAAATAAGAGACCCTAATTGGCAAGAACTATAGAAATAAGAGACCCTAATTGGCAAGACCTATAGAAATAAGAGGCCCTAATTGGCAAGACCTATAGAAATACGAGACCTTAATTGGAAAGACCTATAGAAATAAGAGACCCTAATTGGCAAGACCTATAGAAATAAAATACCTTAATTGGGAAGACCTATAGAAATAAGACACCCTAATTGGCAAGACCTATAGAAATAAGATACCCTAATTGGCAAGACCTATAGAAATAAGACACTCTAATTGGCAAGACCTATAGAAATAAGAGACCCTAATTGGCAAGACCTATAGAAACAAGAGGCCCCACGGGGCCTGAAGCGCTCATCTTGTACAGAACACAATTTAAACAGAGTCCAAGAATGAGTCTACATTAAGCAAGCCATCTCCATAGGCTACACTGTCAATCCTTGAGTCCCTCAGGAGTGACAAAAATAATCTGGGCATCATGCCTTTTCTTCAGTTGATCAAAAGTAAAATGTAGAGCTCCCCTATGAAGCCCCTTGATACAACATATGTGGATTAATCTTAGTACCTCTAGAGGGTATTGAATACAAAATGTTTAATTCTTCAGCAAAATGGCCAATTCCGGCTCCCATAGAGAGCCCAAATATTAACCCAGGCTCTTGATTTGAACACAGTTAAATCTGACTTCCCTAGAGATGTTGTGTACCGAATATGAAAGCATTCTGACTGTTGGATCTGAAGAAGAGAAATTGTAAAGAAATTTCTTCGAATTGCACTAAGTTCAAATGTGGGCTACCATAGTGAGCCCAAATATTGACCTATGGATCCGATTTGAACAAACTTGAATCTGACCCCCCTAGAGATGCTGTTTACCAAATGTGAAAGCATTCTGACAAGTGAATCTGAAGAAGAAGATTTTTGAAGAAATTCCCTCATATTGTACTAAGTTAAATTTCATGTTCCCATATGGAGCCCAAATATTAACCTAGGCACTCGAATTGAACAACCTGGAATCTGACCCCCCTAGAGATGTTGTATACCAAATATAAAAGCATTCCGACTGGTGGATCTGAAGAAGAAGATTTTTAAAGAAATTTTCTCATATTGCACTAAGTAAAAATTTGGGCTACCATAGTGAGCCCAAATATATACCTAGGGATTTGATTTGAACAAACTTGAATCTGTCCCCCATAGAGATGTTGCATACCAAATATCAAAGCATTCTGACTGATGGATCTGAAGAAGAAGATTTTTTTAAATTACCCTCCATATTGAACAAAGATAAAATTTGGGCTTCCATAGGAAGCCCAAATATTAACCTAGGGACTTGGTTTGAACAATCTAGAATCTGACCCTCATAACAATGATGTATACCAAATATTAAAAGATTCTGACTGGTGGTTCTGAAGAAGAAGATTTTTAAAGAATATTCCCCATATTACCCTATGTTAAAACTTCGGGCTCCTGTAGAGAGCCCAAATATGAACCAATGAGCTTTATTTCAACAAACTTTTATCTGACACCCCTATGAATGCTGTATACCAAATATCAAAAGATTCTGATGATTGGTTCTGGAGAAAAGATTTTTTTAAATTTTTGCAAATATGCTGACTCAGCATTTTTTCGATGCCCATTACAGAACACCCTAACATAACCGATGGCAATTTTTTTTTACCATTCAATTCTACTGGTCATAAGGATACTTCATACCAAATAAAAGCTCTCTGTTCCGTGGGGTTTGGGAAATATGGCCGTTTGAAAATATTTCTATTTTTAGCTCCCAGTGTTCCCATGGGGATGCGGGAATTTTTCTTTTTGCATGGGTCAAGTACTTATGACCCAATACTACCACAAACCAAATTTGGTTCATACCGGACCATCGGTTCAGAAAATAGAAATTTTGGGCGGGGCCAAAAATCTTACCCCTCCTATTACAAAGCCAAATATTACTTTACGAACTTTGTTTGAACAAACTTGATTCTACACCTCATATGGAAGCTCCATAGCAAATATCAAGTCATTGTACACACTGGTTCTTGAGAAGAAGATTTTTAAAATATTTTGGAGCATTTTCCCCCACTCCCTCCCTATGGGGCTGGACATGCCGAGTTGAACAAAAATGAAATGCCCCTTTGGGACCATCACTCACACAAACTTTCACTTGAATTGGCCCAGTGGCTTTGGAGGAGAAGACCAAAACATGGTGTTGACGGACGACGGACGACGGACGACAGACGACGGACGACGGACGACAGACGACGGACGACGGACGACGGACGGGAAGCGATGAGATTAGCTCAGCTTGACTTTGTCAAGATGAGCTAATAAGAGACCCTAATTGGCAAGACCTATAGAAATAAGAAACCCTAATTGGCAAGACCTATAGAAATAAGAGAATTGGCAAGACCTATAGAAATAAGACACCCTAATTGGCAAGACTGCCATATATTGATTGCAGAGAACTGATTACTTGATCGATCTATTTATTGAAGTTATGCCTTAAAATGTGAGACTAGTTCGTCACAGTGACGTCACTAGAGACCACAGATTAGTGTACTTGAATACTGGACTCTTAAAGTTGGAAAATGCTATGTACCATTTATACCTGCGGACTACACCGACACGTGACATGTATTTTCAAGAGCCCATGTGGTTCCAGTTCTCCATGTGATACATTTGTCGGCAGCTTTTCTCTCCCAGTCCACACCCTGCTAACCTACCTCTAGACAAAAGAGTCACAATGCTACTTGTTAACAAAGAAGTTAAGACTTATTTCGAAATTATGTAACTATATTCTTGTGAACATGAAAAACTTCAAAAACATATGTACATCGAGATCTGAGTTGGCCTTTGTGTGAAAACTTGTACGTCGAGATGTTTATGCAACAAAGTGATAATATTCTATCTGTGAAAAAAGTTAGTGACCATTCAATGGAGCCGATTAACCCTTTACCCGACGTAACGACCAAAACCGTCCAGCGCTATTCAGAAAAAAATCGCCAATTAATTTTCATCATTTTTTTTAATTTTTTGTCTCAAAAACATTGGCTATGACCCCTCTTTGGAACGAGCTCGTCGAACTCGTTCCAATGAGGGGTCATAACCTATATGCTTGAGACACAGGTACTCGGCACAAGCTGGGAAATCGAAAGAAAAATGATATTTGATGCCATTTTTGAATCTATGTTGACGTGCCCATGTAATGGTATATAAATATTAACAAGGTAAACAACTCGCTTTTCGAAAACGATAGCACTCATCTTCGTTTTTTCCCCCTCAAATTGGATTCACACAACGTATCCAACAGTACCCGCTATCAATGGAAAGGGGAATAAATAGGCTTTACAGTGGTGTATTACACGACCGTTGGGTGTTCTTGGATTGTTCATTATAACTGGGAGAAGTCGCAGAAAAGGTCGAAAAACATTTAGTCGGACAAGATAGTGCACAGCGGAATGAGGTTTACGAGCGTCAATTATCTGATTTATTATAAATAATTCGAGGTCCCATTGTCTATGGAGGGCAGATTCAAATATTAACCGTATGCCTTTATCAATTACTAATCTCAGCATAGATTCAAAAATGGTAACAAATATCATTTTTCTTTCGATTCCCCAGCTTGTGTCGAGTACCTGTGGTTTGAGACAAAAAAATGAAAAAAACTTAGTTAATCAAGAATTTTGTTTGCATGTGTCGTCTGCTTTTCATGTTAGGTAAAGAGTTAAAACAAGAAAATATGAGATAACTAAAAACAAATGAATGTTACATAATGATTTATGTGAAATGTTTTCATAAGAAATAAGATGGAACACCATTTACACATTATCAAAAGAAATGAGAAGCTGTTTTCACATCCCGGTGCTTTTTTTTATTTCGAATTCTTGCCATATATAAAATATAAACCCAGTAAAAACAAAATCAGAATTGAAAAATTCAAGTATCTCTGTGGGTTTGTTTCGACGGAATTTAGCTGAAACCGTATTTCTCCTTTTCCTTACGCAAAGGATCGTTTTCAACGGCAATGCATCTGTTCGTGAAAGTTAGTCAGAAATACAGTATTTGTCGGCGCGTGACTTTTTATTCCCACACAGTCATTGTAAATGTGCACTTGTTTTCTCAAACCGCGTGAATCGACGGTATCTGGGGCCTCTCTGGGGAGAACATTAAAAAAATGAAAGTTAAGCATGGCCCATCCGCTGGTTTCTTCACATGTGCTATTGCAATATGCACGGGGAACGGTGGTATCTGCGATAACACATGAAAATCCCCTACCGGCGTGGAGCACGGTGGATCACTGGTTACGGCGCTGAACTTCAGACCGGAAGGTCTACGTGTCCCTGGGTAAGGCACTTAATGCTGACTGCCCACGTGGCGTTGTACTCTGTACTAAGGCGTACGTGCATGCACTTATCTTCAACCAATGGTAACCCTACTTGTGTGGAGTTAGTACGTTGGGTAGCCTGACAGTAACTGCTGCTCGCCGCTGCTCTGTGCTTCTCTCCGGGCACTCCGGGTACTCCGGCTTCCCCACCGTAACACTGTCCTACACGATGTGACCCAGGCTGCCGAAAGTGTCGTTAAACCCAAATAAGTAAATAAATAACGACTGTTATCGCGGATAGTACGGTGTCCACAAGATTTCGGTGTTTGTGAATAAAATTGAGCTGCAATAAAAAATAGGCAGAACGTGAGCTGGGTGACCCCCTCCCTCCCCCACCCCACCCCCATTCCGCCCATGGTCACAGATAAATTTGCCAAAGATTCAGCAGAACAAAATAATTCAAAGCAATTCACAGACATACACAATTCACGAGGAATTTGAATCGGACAAGCATTTTCCCTGCACCGCACCATTTATCAATGCACGTCCCGATTTTAGAATATTCAGCCATTGCTCACGAATCCCTGAATAATATGAAGTTCAGATGAACATTTTATTATGCCATTATGTTTTGCAACGAACAGAGGCATGCTGTTGTACCTCCGTATTCGCCTATTCGGCTGTATTATGCTCAAATCGACTGCAAAGAAGCTAATATACACAAGTCAAATTGAATATTACAGATGCTACCTGAAGTCAGTAATATCAGCAGTGTTGTATGGGTGGAGGCTGCGGAAAACGCAGTTAAAACTAGTCCTGATATGAACTGTGCGCTCACCTAGGCTTAATTGCGCGTAGGAATTGCGCGTAGGAATTGCGCGCAAGTGCGATATCGAATGGCATCCAAAGCACGGCAGATTCTTTTGGTTACTCATAGCAAACACAGGCAATGTCTCTGACAATGGACCTCCGGAATACCCGGAGATCCATTGGCCGAAACATTGCTTGTGTACCGACCATATGTACAGAATTTGATAGCCTTATTATGGTCATAACGCGTAGATCAACGCGCAGATCGACGTGCTATTTGTGCACATTCCATGACAGGACGTCTAGTTTTAACTGCAGGCCAAATCACAAAAATTGTTTTGCTTTGTACTGGAATGGAACAGCTTGTTGGTTATGGGAAATAGATTTCACGTAATACCCAAAATGCATGGAGACCACTAGTGTTGTGGGGGAATCTATATGATTATGCGGGAACGTGAAAGTTTTCACGGTCATGTATACTCCATTTCTCCTGTATACTCCTATACTCAATTCATGTCAGTTCTCATCTCAATTACTGAAGTAATAATTTAGTTTGCTGGTGCTGAAAAAGGCTTCACATTATTTCCTCGCGTATCCATAAAAGAGTGGGAACCTAGCGATTCGCCAGTACCATGGGACAAAGGTATATACCTTATATAGAGCTGAAACGGTTAAATGGTTTTCTTGAGCGATTAATCATATGGATTAACCTTGGTTAACCGATTAGTCACTTGTTTTAGTAGGTAGCTGAATTATTGCCATACCGTTGGTGATTTATAACGTTAACCCTTTACCCAAAGTAACGGGTAGATCCGGCAAGCTTTATATATAAAAATCTTCAAATTTTATTATGTTTTCAAATTTTTTCTGAAAAACATAGCTTATGACTTCTCATTGAAACGAGGTCGTTGAGCTCGTTCCAAATGAGGAGTCATAAGCTATGTTTTTGAGAAAAAAATTGAAAACTTTTAGTAATTCGAGAATTTATTTTGCAAGTATCGTCAGCTGTCCGCAACGGACAAAGAGTTAAGACTGACCCTTTCCAGCTACTGATACAGTACAGTGGCCATGCAAGTGAACAAGTATGTCTGCACATTACCTGCAAGCTTTAATCTGTCAAATAATAATTGTTACAAGTCAAGTGTAACAATGTTTGCCTGTTTTAGAGCAAGTTTGTTCCTTTGTTAACCCGTATAACACAGTAGTTTAAGGCAACGGTTAATCGATCAATTACTTTTTTTGATCTATCAAGACGTTGATCATTCGTTAATCGATTAATCGGTTAACCATTTCAGCTCCACTGGGCAAGAGAGTAAAAAATTTGCTTTAACTAGGGGAGTAGAATAATAAGGACAGGGTTAATCGAACAGGATCAATTTACAAGCGATGGGTTAAACGTAGGAGTTATGATGAAAGTGTAGAATCCTGCGGGTAGCACTGGATAACTTGAATACATACTGTACTGAAAATAAAAATGTTGACAAAACCAAAGTTATTATTTTTAACTCCTCGAAGGAATAAGGAGCCCCATGGTTTCCATATTGTATGCTCATCAGTACACATATCCGGGACTTTCGTTTGCATCGAATGGTAAACTACCGAATGCTCAACAGGATTTCAAACTGAAAGGTTCAAAAACCAACCTGAACAACCTTTAAAGAACGTGGCTTCCGCCTGTTTCGGTTGACCTAAAACTGCATGACATCCAAATAAAACCTATCTTCTTATAACATACGGCAGCTAATTTAAAGCACCGGAAATCAACGATGCTAAAGCCCCGTTCATGTGGCGAGATTTACACACGTGAGTATAAATACACACGTGAGTATATATACTCCCGTGAGTAAATGCGCCACATGAACGCATTTACACACCTAAGTAAATTTGCGTATGGAGCAAATTTGCACCGACTCTGGAGGTAATGTAAAAGTATATTTACAAAGCGTGTAAATTTGCATGCTATGCAAACGTGGCATATGAACGCAAATCAACTTTACTCCTGTGTGTAAAAGTAAACGACCAGTGTCGAAGTAGGTGACTTTAGGACAGGATATTGCATCAGCATAAAAAATAGATGACCTTGAAGCTCCAAGTGTAACTAATAATACACTGCTGTGTTACTTTACAGCAAGATGGCAAAGGTACGAGGACGTGGAGCTAGCTGGCTTGATGTAGAAACAGTGACCTTAATTGACCTATGGGGCGAAATGAACATAGAAGATCAGCTAGATGATCCTAAAACTAAAAAGGGGGAGGCCCAGAACAAGTCCAGCACTAACGACATAAGGTAACTGTCGCCTTAACCGTAGCTGTCTATCCATCGTGAATGACAATAATGATGCTAAAAGTTATGATACGACAAAATTTACGTAGGTGCTGTTTTTGTCACGTGAACGCAAAGCAAATTTACATTTGCATACGTGAGTAAATTTGCATATATGCAAATTTACTCACGTAAGTAAATCTCGCCACATGAACGGGCCTTAATATTGATAAATCGCCATGTAAAACAGTCCATATTTAGTTCTGTAATTTAGTCCTGGATGTGAACATTGAATCAACGAACAATGCAGTGAGAGCTAAGTTTAGACAGTACGGTGAGTACCCACTGTACATTGATGCCCAAATCTAGTTGGCTAAATTTGTATCAAAACTATATTATGTCCCAATCCCTTCGTGACAACTGGAGGCTAGAACTGAATCCGAGAATTACACCATGCCGGACTTAATGTTAGTTAAATATCAGAGCTTACAGCCAATTTTTATCTTCAAAATAAATTCGAACAGCATAATTTATTATTCTGCTTCAACCTGTAAAATACATGAAACTAAGTGAAAGTCTGAAGGAGACCCATTTAATCCTTTACCCAAAGAATCGCCCGCATCCGCCCCCGTAATATGCAAATTCAGCAGCTGAAAAAATATTATTTTTCGAAAACTGTCAACAAAACCATATCATGTGACCCCTCTTTGGAACGAGCTCGTCGAGCTCGTTCCAAAGAGGGATCGCATGATATGGTTTTGTTGAAAGTTTTTGAAAAAAATTAAAAAAATGGTATTTGAAATAATAAATTTTGAAATCGTCTGCGTTGGGTAAAGGGTGAAATAATTTTCATTATGCAAAATTTGATGACAACAAGAAAACTGGGAAAAAATAAACTGAGACCTTATCGAGAGTTTAAGAACGAATATCACCTGGAACCTTATTTGTACTATACAACATCCCTCGAGGCGAGAAACATCTTTATGCGTTTGCGTGTAAGAAACCATAAACTTATGAAAGAAAACGGGAGGCAGATGCAACCACCTGTCACCGTAAGTGAACGCTTATGCGCGGTGTGCGGCTCATGTATAGTTGAAACACAGTTGGCACTTTGTTATGGAGGGCCGTGAATATGCATCTCTCGGAGATCGTGCATTTTACAAATTTGAACGTGAATATCAAGAGTTTGTTGCGGTGGATTCATATTTCTGATGAGAAACAATGTGCCACAGCTTTGCTGTATCATCTGCAACATGATCCAGCAATGCTTGAAACAACGAGAACAAGTTCAGACAATCTGGCATCAAGAGATAACATTAATATTATATTACATCCACTATAACACTGGATATTTACGTCTGTCATTTACAGTTAGTATTGGTTTATGTATGATGATTTTGTCTGTAGAAGGCAATCTGCCTTTGTTCTGGTGTATTTGCTAAATAAATATTTTCTTATCTCATAGGTACGAGCTTGAAGTCTAACTCAAATACTTCTTGAACATTTCACCTAACGAATCAGTCAAGCCCTCAAGCATGATTTTCACAATGACCAGTTGAAAAAGACAAACATTTTCAACAAATTCCAACATAACAACATCATGTGGCCCCACACTGGAACGAGCTCGTTCCAATGAGGGAGCACGTGATATGTCTTTTCATAAAAAAAAAAATAAACAACAAAAAAAAATGGTATCGTATGCATTGGTAAATGGTTAACATTGCCGACTTGTTTTTCGATTAGCGGCTTTCAGAGAAAATGTTGGTATTCGATCGACTTTAAAGTTCTCAGATGGACAACAAAATTCTCCAACAATGAGCCCTTCTCCCCACCGGCACCCCCGCTAGTTTTGGACCTGTTGGTAAATAATATTATTATATACTTTATAAATAAACACATTTCTGATGGTTGGATCTTATACACGTGATTGGTACTCAAAAATCCGTGTACACCGGCTTTCCAGTGAATAGCAACTTTCCAAATATAGCTTTTGGAAATCTCCTCTCTAGTTCTATTTCAATCGACGTACATGCGCAGTCAACCTGACTTCTCTCTCATTTTTATGTTATTCTGCAGATTATAACTATTTTATTGTTAAATAAACGTATTTCTGGTTAAAATAATTGAACTTTTAATTGACAAACAGAAGGATGGTGTATATAATAAAACAGTTATGGACTTTTGTGTTGGTGAATATGTGATATGGGAGCGCGGTGGCTCAGTAGGTAGAGATGCAGGCTGCAAGCCGAGAGGTCCTCGGTTCAAATCCCACCTGCGGCAACCGCGTTGTGTCCTTGGGCAAGACACTTCATCTCCATTGCCCGCGTGGGGGCACGATGACGCCGTGCCCTAAGGCGTACTGCACGTCGACGGTACGCATGTCTTCAACCAATCTAACCCTGCCTGTGCTGCAGTGCGGAGTTACGATGTTGGGGAGCTGGCAGCTGCTCATCGTTGCTCGGTGGTTCTGTCCGGGTACTCCGGCTTCCTCCACCCGTAAAACTGTCACGGTCATGATTAGCCGTTGTGCATAAATATGTGACCTTAAACATCAATAAATAAATAAATAAATTATTTAGTCAAAATGGATTTCCTTGGTACAATTTATGGGAGAGTACAGGTACTCTCCCATAAATTGTAACATGGCAAATACTACTGAAGAAATTTTAATGACTGAAAATAATTCAGCACTCTACCAGTTGAGAGGTTTATTTACTAAACTTGTTATCGTTAAAAGTTGGGAGCGCGGTGACTCAGTAGGTAGAGGTGCAGGCTGCAAGCCGAGAGGCCCTCGGTTCAAATCCCACCTGCGGCAACCGCGTTGTGTCCTTGGGCAAGACACTTCATCTCCATTGCCCGTGTGGGGGCACCATGACGCCGTGTACTAAGGCGTACTGCACGTCGTTGGTGCACTTGTCTTCAACCAATACTAACCTGCTTGTGTTGAGTTCGCGACCTTCATCTTTATCTGATTTGTTGTTTATTTGTCCAGTGATGCCATGGGGTACGCGAGAGGTTTATTTACTAAACTTGTTATCGTTAAAAGTTGGGAGCGCGGTGACTCAGTAGGTAGAGGTGCAGGCTGCAAGCCGAGAGGTCCTCGGTTCGAATCCCAACTGCGGCAACCGCGTTGTGTCCTTGGGCAAGACACTTCATCTCCATTGGCCGCGTGGGGGCACGATGACGCCGTGTACTAAGGCGTACTGCACGTCGTTGGTGCACTTGTCTTCAACCAATACTAACCCTGCTTGTGTGGAGTTCGTTCGTGGGGGAGCTGACAGTTGCTCGTCGTTGCTCGGTGGTTCTCTCCGGGTACTCCGGCTTCCTCCACCCGTAAAACTGTCGCGGTCATGATTAGCCATAGTGCATAAATATGTGACCTTAAACACCAATAAATAAATAATAAATAATATGTGATATGAACCTGAGAAACTTATTTGACCGAGACCTAGCATCCGTCAATATCAGTTTTTGAGGTTCATATCACCTCATATTCACCACCACAAAAGTCCATAACTGTATAATGTACATCTGCATAAATTATCTAGTTACGAGTTACTCATTATGTAAGCCAAAGGTAACTTTGGTACCCGCATCCACCCAGACTCCTCCTTACTTGTCAAGTAGAAACTCGAGCACCCAACAGGCAAATTTGCTTTTCATAGAACCAGCGCCGTATAGTCTACCTGACTGCATATACAGTACATTTGCTTGTGTCCTTGTTGGGTTCTTGAGCTGTACCATCACGCCTTTATCTCTTCTATCTGGTCATTAAATGAACAGTGTTGACGTTCATAATGTATGCCGACAGTGTAGTGGCATAGCCAGGATAGTGGGTAGGGAGGAGTTGGACAGTGGGAAGGGAGGGTGTGGGGCGGGGGGGGGGGGGGGTGTCTTGTCCCCAATTGTCGCTGGTCCCAAACATTTGCCCAGTGCAAATTTCACATAACATAGCATCCCAAATTGTTTCCAATATAGAGCTACATACGCTATTGATACCTAAGGTGCACTCTTAGAACACAGGGGAAGGGGAGGGGGGCTAGTTTTATGTACTTGTTCTCTGAAGTGGGAGGAGATGTCAACGACCTTAAGGTCTAGTTACCATCCCCGACCACCCCTAACAAGGCCCTTCCGAATTTCATGCTTGTCCGAACCAAAAAAAGGCTTCCCCCAACCACATTATCGTGATGATGGCGAGTCCATGGGAGGGGGGGGGGGGGGGGCGCTACATTCAGATTATGAATCATAAAGTAAAGTATTGACCAGCGCGTATAGTGACGAGTACATGAGGGCATAGAGGCGGTATTCAACCCGCGTCGATGGGGTGAGGGGAAGCACCACGTGATGGTTGCAAAATGGTTGATCAGGTGGCTTCGTTGAACATACAGTAAAGCCACCGTGGACTGGTCACTTTCCACGTGTGGGCAATATTTCCACGGACGAAATATTAGATTCCAAACACTAGTTATAGGAATAACCATAAAACAATTAATTAATGAGGCACCGGATATAATCCGAATATAACCCGGATATAACCCGGTGCTTCATTAGTTAAAATTTGGTGATGAATATTTTTATTACCTGGTAAACGCATGCGCGTACATCATTGCCCACGCGTGGATCACGACCAGTTCACGGCGACTGTACTCTAACCAAAATTGTAGGCGCATTCAAATTTTGAAAAAAAGAGAAGCCGATTTATGACGGTCATAGGACACCCACGGCGGAGCTATAGCTGTATGCGTCTTGGACGGTAGTATCCGTGATAACATATGAGCATCAAATAGTGGATGATCACATGTTATCGGCTTATCGCGCATAAATAATAAAAACATTGAATTACTAAGAACCTCCTCTACCCCTGGATCCGTCCATGTTTTTTTCGATACCCGATACACACTACGCTTACCATTTCAATGACATGAAACTGACATACACTTAATCCCCTTGTAAAATTAAGGATCAACAGGACAGCCCTGAGCTTCATGGCGTCGGTAGAACCGTGTCAGCTGTATGTAGAAGCGTTGAAAGTTGTTTTGCTGAAAAACTCTGGTATTGTAAAAGAGAAAAGTTTATAATCCGGGTAATACATTTTGGTTAGTTCCTCCATGTGGGATCTTGGTATACTTTTATAATAATTTCCTAAAAGTTTACTGGTTTCAGAATGTCTGTATGATGATGATCTTTTGGGAAATTTTATGAAGTTATCTACATCAAGGCGTTTCAGTATGTATTTGGCATCCTCTGTAAGAGTTTCGTAATTGCCTATAAAATCGTACTCAACGAGGCATGGGTGACATAACTTATAATATTGAATCCAATGCTCATTAAGTAGATGGCGCTTCTCGGAAATTGGATCGACTAAATACCGCACAAACTCCGGAAATGTCACGTCGTCTCCTTTCTCGAGAGACTCAGCGCTCGGATTATCTCGATATTTTCTTATTATCATTTTTCCGTATTTCGACTTGAAGTAAGCACCGTATCTTGAATTGAACTTATTTCTATACGCCGACAGGAGGCGCTCCATTGGTTCTCTAACGATAATGAATTTGAAGTAATTCTTTAAGCGTTTACGTATCTCTGATGGAGAATAATTTCTAAGGTATGTTATATGTTTGTCTAGTTTATGGTGTACGTCGTCTGCTTCAAGTTTCATTGGATCAGTTGTATTCATTTTCCATGTCATCATTAGAAACATTCTCCTCCAGTTCGTGCACGCTACTTTGGGTAATTGACAGTAAAGAACTTTGTATGTGTCGTCAACGAGAATGTGGTGGAACATTTTTGGTTCTATTGTTGACAGAGAATAATGTGGAAAGTTGTATTTTTTGCACTGTTCTCTCATGTTATCCACTCTCTCTTCTGAACGTTCCAACGGAGTCTTCTAAAAACAAAACAAAACAAGATAATTTAACGATTATTTATTTGATCTTACAGACCTGGCATTTTCAGGTGAGCGATTTATTCGCTCGCCTACTGCTCGCCTTAAAAAATGAAGGAGGGCGAAAACTAGCCCCCCCCCCCCCACCCTGGCCTTAACAAATAATGATTACCATAAAGCCTACTCCTAAAACCCACATCGTTTAAGACCTCTGCTCTGTTAGTGTCTCTCTAAGACGGCTACACTGCTCCCCCCCCACCTCCGGGCCTCGACGAGGCCCGGTGGTATGGGTGGGGCAGTGTAACCGTCTCACAGAGACTAAATAGTTAGCAGCACCAAATAAAATGCACAACGCCCACTAGGCAGAATTCATTAATAGTAAAACTTCATTTTGGCAGTGTTAGCTTTTATAAGATTGAGGAGAGCTAATCGCTCCCCTAGGCCATGCAAAGGGAGCGATTTTTAGCCCTCCTGCATTTTTAAGAATGCCAGGCCTGAACTTACCGTAAGGTTATACTTTCACCAAACATAAGTAATAACACTTGCACTGTGTACAGATTTGTATTGAAAGCAGTAATATCCCACGCCTGTCCGAACTGAGGAGACATGGAGAGTTTCGAAGCTGCACTCGATCACACAATAATTTAATCACCCGAATTTGTACTCATGCTGAGGTGACTGTTTTTGTAATACTAATTTAGTCAAAAAACAATTGATTGAATACGGCGTCAATCGCACACGCAAATTAAATATGTTATGCTCAACTGGTACGAAAACTCCATTAACAATGACCAGCGGTGATTCATTACCTCGAGAAGTTAAATCGAAGATGTGACAAGAGTTACTTATTCCCAGTTCCTTATGCAACATTCGTTATCAACCGAAAATCGGTTGATAACGAATGTCTAATAAGGAACTGGGAATAAGTAACGGTTGGTCGCATCCGTGGTTAAATCAGTTGTGACAACAGCGCTGTGTTTTAGTTTACGCACAAAAAAACTGTTTCAAGTTTAAATGACGGCCTGGCTTCGTTTACAGAAACGACATATAAATAGGTCCTTACCACCCTTGGAAATCCGAGAAGGTGTATTGAAGTCTTCACCTCGTCTCTCAACCGTTTATCAACTCGAGACCCAGACTCGTCAATATGTTTGTGCAAACAGGGACGTCGCGACAGGGGTGTTGGGGGGGGGGAGACCCCCCCCCCCCCCAATATTTGTCAAAACCTCAATAGTTGGAAATTCGGAGGGCAAAAATATCAACAGTTAGAAATTTAAAAACTACTGAATTTACGGTATAATTCACTAACAAACCTATTTTTCCGACTGGAGGACCATAATAAGGAAATATTCCGACTGCCGAGACTTTCGGGTGAAAAGCGGGACAAAGAATTCCGACTCCACGCGGCCTGCAGACTGATGCTGTATCAACTGCACACGTTTTGTGAGCAGCCGTTGATAGTCTAGGGGAGATAATTTGTAAATCAATGTGCCCTATTTTCGTCAACTGGAAATCAATTTCATTGATATAGATTCAGTGTAACTTTGACTAGCTGGAGTGATGCCCCCCAAAAAGAAGGTGAAGTTGGATTGTGGGGTGTGTGAAGACATTTTTGATCAATACAATAGAAAAGCACACAATGAAAAGCAACATGGAGATTTGTTGAAGGCCCACAAATTTATAAGCTATAAGACTGTCGGAGCAAAAGAGAGTCCTTTCGTGATAGCGACTTTAAGTTCAGGTAGTATCAGCAAGCCTCCCGAGGATACAGGGCCAGGTCTGACCAATCCATATTCTCAACGTGCAGCCTTTGGGCTGCACGTTGAAAATATCTATTGGCCTACCCTATAAATTCACTGGGCGAGCAGCCATTCTACTTTTTTAAATGTATAGTGTGTCATGATCCTGGACCGGAAAAGCGGTCTTACGGTTTCAAAGGGTTAATAAAAAAGTACTTGTTGTCATGTCAAGTGCCTGTGAAATGCTCTAGAAACACAAAACTCCCACTTTCCCAAAAGCGATGTCTCAAATTTGTCCGTCAGATAGGAGGTATACGAGGCACTGGGGACAATTCGGGCAAAGCAAGAAGATATTGAAAATTTGTATCCAACTCGAATTAAAAATGTTTCCCTACAAAAAAAATCACTGAATTTGGAACAGAAAATTAGCCTTATAACTATTACCAGAACCCACGAAAACGCATCTGAGCAAATCGATTTTTCAAAATTTTCTAGGGGAGGACCCCAGACCTCTTGCCAAAGATTCGCGCCTTTGGCGCTCGCAGTTTCGCGCCTATATATATATATCATCCTACGGCGCTCGTGTGTCGGGATTCCCAGTTAGAATTTCAATGGGTCTCACCCCCCCCCCCCCCAAGTCATTTATATTAATGTATTCAGACAAGGGTTAGGGGGCGCGGTGGCGTTGCGGTAACCGGTTCTCGTCAAGCAACGTCGAGTCCGATTAGTCTTTGACCGTCTGAGCGATCGATTCGGACTCCCGCGTTGTGTCCTTGGGCAAGGCCCTTAACCCCGACTGTGCGCATGGGGGCACGATGACGCCGTGTACTAAGGCGTACTTCGGGTCGATGGTGCGCATATCTTCAACCAATCCAATCCTGCCTGTGCTGCAGTGCGGAGTTACTATGCTGGGGAGCTGGTAGCTGCTCGTCGTTGTTCGGTGGTTAAGTTAGGGTACTCCGGCTTCCTCCACCCGTACAAACTGTCACCGACACGATATGACCTTGGCTGTTAAGTATCGTTAAACCTTAATAAATAAATAAATAAATAAATAAATCAGACAAGGATTATTAATTATTGGTGTTTAACATCACAGTAAGTATCTAGGCTGTATCATGACCATAGCATAACCATGAAGACAAGTTTAACCAACCGTTTATATCTCTTTAGAGGACAAACACACCAGTAGTTAGTTTCCGGTCCTATTTTACCAGTAAACAATCACTGTTCCACCTCCCGGGTTCCCACGAAGTGCCGTCAAGCAATTCACGCATAAAATGGTAAAAACACTGAAGAATGATCATCAGACACACATATTTTATGCATTATTTGCACGATAATAAAAATACTCCAATATGATTATCAGACGCGCGTATTTTAAGCACGATTTCCACTTTGTCTGACAAGTATCACATGCGACACTTAGAACAATAATTATGGAATAGGGAAACATTTCCACTTTTGTATCGAAAGCATAGCTTATGATCCACCATTGAGGGATATAAACTATAAGTATAATGTATCTGGGCCCTTGATACGGATTCGGATCAAGGGCCCAGATACATTAAACTTTAGTTGCGTAACGGTGCAAAAACGCCCCGATTGTTAGATAATTTTTTTTTTATAACAGTGATGTACTCTCTCCTAGAATAAGTTTTGATATATTCCTGAAAAAGCATTAATATTAGTAATATAAACTTCATGTAACTTCCAGATAATAACTACAATTTCTTCTTGTATAACTCTTGAGACAATATGGTTGAATTAGTGCCAACTGCCCCCGAGCCCCTTTCCACCACACAAATAGTATGTCTTGCATGTTTCGACCCTCGTCTTGTGGACCTCGGGTGGCGGATCTAATGTGACGTCATAGTCACGTGACCCAGTGGAACCATGGTTGGTTCTCATGGTAGCCCTCCTGAGCGGTAATCTTTTAAAGGCCATTACGTGTTTCCATCGTCCATTTTAGATATTGGAGGTCGTCATCTTGGTTTAAATGGTAACACGTGGTTGCTATGACTTCCAACCCATCTAATAGAAAGGGGGTATGTTCGGTGGCTGTGTTCCATTGAATACCCCAAACAACCCAACAATTTCCCCAAATCACACAAAACTACAGAAACTGACTTGGATTCGATCAGAATCCTTTTTTTCCAATAATAGGTGTGTTCTTTTGTATTAGAGTCAATCTGGTTACCCAGAATCCTCGGTTAGAATTACCACAAGCAACCAAACAATGTTGTATGGCTCGGATTTTCCTCAAAACCTCGGTTTCCACCTGTCGTTCGGATTCATTCAGAATCGTCTGCTTCTATCCATGAAACTATAAGCTAATGCTATAGTTCCCCTGTCTATCCAACAACCCTGTTCGTTTGGAGTATACTCCAGTAGAGTAGAATAGCCTACCAGTTGGAACAGGTTTGCTTATTGTCACTATATTTAGCTTTTCTGCTCTGTTCAGGCTAGTTCCTACCCTATTCCGGGTTTCGAACAGCATATGTTTCATTTATCCAGATGGCCAGATCGTCCAATCAGTGCATGAACTTTATTGCAACCAACTAACCAATCAGATCACTCCATTCATAAAAACCCACCAACTGTCACAGTGCGCTAATACAAGGGTTCCTATGTTCAATAGTCAATAAAGCAGTCAATGGGTCAAGCATTACTCGGACGATTCGAATATCATCGAGCATTTGCTCGAACAAGTAACTCCACATACTGCTCTACGACCCATCTCAGTATTTGAGAATATCTACAACGTGGATCCTTTGCAGCTTCTAGCTCTCCTACACAGCCCCTGGTAGTGTTACATCGGCTTCCGTTCACACTGGTACTTTTATTAGAGCTGTAGGTTAACCGAAACCGAAACCGAGGTTTTTAGTTTTTTTAAAAAACCGAAACCGAAAGCGTCGACATCCCGTAATCTAAGGTTTTTCGTTTTTTATTAAATACTCTCTTGCTGCAGAAATTCACAGAATGTAGCCATTCCAGAGAAGTGAGAGTACCCAGACACTGCCAGTGGCAGTGTCTGGATACTCTCACTACTCTGGGAAGGCTACATTCTGTGAATTTCCGACATTTCAGTTTAGTTGTGTTTGCAGATTTCCCCAAGTTGCGTGTAGGTGTCAGACCTCGAAAAATGGCCAAGCACAATAAAAGTTCTGTATATTTAGGTAATGATTATATTGGCCTTCCTGATTCTTCATGTATTATAGCTTATTTCGGGCATTCATTGAGTTTCACTCAATTTCACTACCATTCAGTTGTGACTCCGGACATAAGAATGAGTTTCATTGAATTTTACTTGGCCTCATGAACAAACCGAAAACCGAACCGAACCGAGGTTTTTCTCCACCTGAAAAACCAAAACCGAAACCGAACAAGAAATTTAAAAACCTACAGCTCTAACTTTTATTCTATTGGAGTATACTTCAGAACAAACCAACGCGATTGGATAAACAGAACGATAGCATAGTTTATACATGTAGTTTAATAGATAGAATCAGAAGATTTTCAAAGAATCCGAATATCAGATAGAAACCAGGGCTTTGGAAAAACTCCGAGCTGAATAAAGAATTGTCGGGGTATTTGTGGTTAGAGATGGCCAATATACCGAAAAACCGAACCGATACCGATATCACGGGGACACCGAAAAACCGAACCGACCCAATCTTTGAATACCGAAACCAACGGTATTTTCAATTTTCCCTGTGCATTCACTATTTATAAGGCCTTGGTGAGGATTGATAGCAGTTGAAGTGTTCATTTTCATGAAAGAAGTGACTGATTTTATTTTTCAGTTTTGTTAAGCCTTAAGGACCAGGGCAGTTGTACTAAATTATCAATAGTCTACGACCTGTACATGTCCAGTTGCTTAGCAGTGATTTCTAGCCAAGTCTTGGCTGCCTTAACAGGCAGCCAAGACTTGGCTAGAAATCACTGACCAGATCATTTTACTACTGTCATCAGGCCCACCTAAAGATGACATCTTCAGGACACACATTCTATGATTACAGACGCCTTAAGTGAGCTTGAAAAGTTAAGGCGTATTTAGAACAAGTCACCAAATTACTGTAGATATGATCTGTGGTGACAAAAGATTGACAATGTTGAGCCCATCAACAATGGCATGTGTAGCACTGTGATAGAATGATACAAGAACAACTTATTCAGTATTTTTTCGGACATGGATTCCCCTTTGGTACTATCAGTGAATCTGAAGTCACATACCGAATACCGAACCGATACCGCGGTATGCCGACACAAAAATACCGAAACCGATACCGAACTCAAAATTCCAATACCGCCCATCTCTATTTGTGGTAATTCTAATCGACGATCATAGGTAATTAGATTCAGATTATTTGTTTACGGTATACATATAAAAACGTTTTAAAAGATAAATGTTTTACAGATAATGTATTCAGCATATCGTGGGAAGTGACATAGCCAGACTGCCAGTCTACATGACACTCCCTAGGAGAAGAAAAATCGCAACAGACTGTGATGAAGTGATCGGACTTTAGCAAGTAATTAGTCTAATTCCTAATGAGGGGTGGGTGTTCATATTCTTTTGCCAATAATTTGTTCTCGTACAACAAATAAGTAAGGGGGGAATAATTATAGATTCCAGCGGACGACTGGTGACTCAATATTGCCAATATCCCGAAACAACCTGCTTAATGTATTGTTAATACAGTTCAAGGTATCATCCAGTAACAACAGATCCCGTCATAAACTATCGTACACAAATCTGGGAATGATACAAGTCCGTTAGTGGGAGGTCAACATCGGCTGGTACACAATGAGACGCAAATAACGGTGAATCAGCCCATTTCAGATTAAACTGGATCGGCCCACTCGCGGTACCTCACGGTGTGACAGTCGGCGTGTCACATAAATTATTGATGCATAGTCACGGAACAAATCGAAAGATTTGCAGGTTGTACAGGACGAGGATACCAGAATGGGACACAGAGCATGACTTGTGTGTATAAGTTCTTTTTGGTAATTTCTTCTCGGCAAATTAATGAAAATATGGATTATTATGTTCATTCTGGGTAGTAGGGGTTATTACATCGGACATATTTGGAGTAGGAAGAAATAATTTGCGTCTAAAGGCGGTTCTATTGTTACTATTTCGAACAGTGATGTCTAGAGCATTCCATAGTTTCGGGAACGTGTATAATGGGAGTTTATCTAGGGTACGGTTTCGTGTTTTTTCTATGTTCAGAAGTCCAGACAGTCTGGTTGTTCTACCTGATGAATTGTCATTTAAGCTGAACATATCTTTAAAGGGAGAAGGTAATTGGCCTTTGTCCCAGTCAAACATGAACAGCAATGCATGTAGTTTAAAAAAATCGTCAACTTTGAGGATGTCATCCTTCTTGAACAGGGGGTCAGTATGAGAGTTGTATTTTTTGTTATTGATAATTCGTAATGGACGCTTCTGCATAATTTATTAATTGCTTTCGAGTTCTATCATGTTACAATTAACTCTTATACAACGGAACACGCCTATTATTGGAATTATGGGGGTATTTTAGTCAGTTGCGGTAGTTTTGGGTGATTTGCGGAAATTGTCGGGTTGTTTGTGGTAATTAGATTTACTCATATTCAATCGAACACCCCCTCTGAACATTCCTTTTCCTATTAGAGGGTTTTGCATCATATAGCAACCACATGCTACCATAGAAACCAAGATGGCGGTCTCCAATATACAAAATGGAAGACGGACAAGTATCACCCTTACAACACACGCTGCGTATGCGCACTAACTAACACGTGCCATCACTGTGGTAGTGACGCAAAAAATGGCTGCTCATGCAGAGTTCCATGACAACCAAAACATGGTGCCACCGGGTCACATGGCTATGACGTCACATGAGACCCACCACCTCAGATCCACAGGATGAGGGTCGAAACATACGAGCAATTGTAGGTATCGCTGAACTAAATATTTGAATTAGAGTCACCCGACTTTAACCCTTTACCTAACCTGAAAAGCAGACGACACTTGCAAAAATAATTCGAATAACTCATTTTTTTCATTTTTTATCTCAAAAACATAGGCTATGACCCCTCGTTGGAACGAGCTCGTTCCAACGAGGGGTAATAACCTATGTTTTTGAGACAAATAATGAAAAAAATAATGAAAATTAATTGGCGATTTTTGAGAATAGCTCTGGACGGTTTTGGCCGTTACGTTAGGTAAAGGGTTAAATGTTGCAGTTTTTAAGCCCATTTGACAATGTTTGTCACTTTTC
Source organism: Pictodentalium vernedei (assembly GCA_031216915.1). NCBI lineage: Eukaryota > Metazoa > Mollusca > Scaphopoda > Dentaliida > Dentaliidae > Pictodentalium > Pictodentalium vernedei. The sequence continues at coordinate 12,405,443 of CM062296.1, read as the reverse complement.
CGTAAAAGAGCAAATTTCCCAAATTCTTGACTCAGCAGCAGCCAAAAGTTGGATTTTAATGCAGAAATAACTCTTCTATCCCATGGGAGTGGTAAAATTTGTCTTTGGTAGGATTGGGGGTAATTATTGGTATGGCTGAACTAAATTTTTGAATTAGAGTCACCCGCCTCGAAAATGATGCAATCTCTAAAAATAAACAATAAACAGCCTTGGGAAAATATATTGTTTCAATAAACGTTTGAAACATTCTATTGACATCGTGCGTTATTGTTGAATATTCCTGCTAAGAAACAGGGTGATTTGATGACTTTTAGACATAAAAAATACAATTTACTTTTTGTGTGTTTTGTTGGGAATTCCCTGAAAATATGTGCGCTTTACCCACACTTCCCTACGAGCCATCCATTTTTCTCCATTATTTGTTGCATGACCCCCTGTTTACAGGGCAAAAAAGTTGTCTGAAGGGCTTTACATGACAAAGATATTTAAATTCCAAAATTATTGGGAATATTTAGTTCTGTGATACCTATAAAGGCGCACTTGCTCGACTAAGTTTAGAGTTTAAATTTAAAGTTAGTGATTACGTAGGAAAGTATTATGAAATCCGATGAAGTAGTCTTTGACAATCAATAGCTTGATGTCAAACTCTCAACCTACAATGGTCAGTACCTATTGGGAACATCAACAGTACCCTAAAATTCCTATTTCCAGAAAACGAGACCCAGGAAAACACTCAAACGCTGCAAAGCATTAGCCTATGAATCACTGGACCCTGGTAAGATCTCATCTCGAGGAGCGGTCGTTTGGGATTCCCACCAGCAATCGAGAGAGTACATTGGGGGGGGGGGGGGGGGGCTGCAAGAAGACGATTTGCGATCCAAGGGAGAATACACAATCACGATGAAGTTCTAGGCCTCCAAGAGTCCAAAATCAACGGACCTACCTTTTCAATCGCATGACTCTGTGAGACATGAGAGTGAGCAGGAATTTTAGGGCAAAAACTTTCTATGTATTTCAATCGAGAAACCTTGTTTAGTCGTAAGATAGTAACAACCCCAGCGTTCCAAAAACGTTCGAACTGTTCCATGTCAGGGCAAAGCCAGCCTAAATATAGGGGCAAGGGGCCTCATATTTAAAGATATTGTAAGTTCAAAATATATTCCGCATCAAGGCGAAAAACCCACGTGAATTTCACTTCTCTGTAAAGCTGGACATAGAAAAAACACACGTGGTGTATATCCAGCTTTAGCGCAGGGACCCAGGGGAGAAACGGTATGTTAGATAAGGTCTAATCATCTCGTTTAATTTATACAGTAGTCGGAGTCTTACGAGACGTAATCGGTTGATGTCAAGATGTCGTCACGGTAAATTGAGAAACGAGATTCTAAAAGATAGAAATGTCGTGTCATCATAAGTTATAACAATCATGGCAAGAACGAATCGGTTTTCTCGACAAGTGAAGTCACGCGTGAGATGACTTGTATTGATTCTGCCTCGATATACGTCATCTCCCACCGTTTTGACAGGTGGACAGATGAGCGTCGGTCCACCTGACGGTTTAGGGTAAAAAGTATATATACCTGGAAGAGCAGAGCATTAGACACACACTTGGGGTCACACACGCGTTGGTGAAGTCCAGGACAGGCGGACTCTGTTTCCTGGCATAAGGGTACCTTCGATCACAGGACCCTGAAACGGCTGGAATCGCCAGAGAGGGCATTCCATGATTGATTTAGCTTAACGTTGATAGGCGGCTACGGGGCCGAATTCGTGGGAAGGAACACCCCAGGTGGAACGTTAAAGTTTAGATTGTCGAGTAGCAGGTATCGTCCTGCAATAGTCAGAAGTGTAGGTTAATTGTATTGTGCGTATTAACCCTTTGAAGCGTCAGCCTGATTGCGTTCTGAGTAGTTTGTTTTGCTGTCGGAACATCGTAATACCGACTGAAGATCGGTGTGAGTGACAATTTCGCCCTAGCACAAAAGGGGCATTTGTGAATCGTGAATTCAACCAGGAACGGTGGATATTTCAATAGGACTTTCACGGAGGACTTTCAAAAGGCGCATAAGGTATGAGTAGACAATATCTGACCCAAATCAGAAGTACGGTGGTTTATAGATGACGAACATTGCTGGTCGGAACCCTCCGACAGCCAGAGGTACAGTTACGCGCAGACGTTGACATTTGAGCCTAAGCGGGTGAAGCTCTTATGGCGAGCTCACAGTAATAACATTTCAGATTTGTGAAGCTCTTATGGCGAGCTCACGGTAGTAACATTTCCAGTGTATAGACTATAGTGCCAGTACAGGGCTATAGAATGACTATATGATTGTTTAGAATTATTTAACCGTAGTGACCCATTTTCTGTGAAAAGAATTGAATTGTTGATTGTTGAAATATTGAAACGGATTTATTTTTATGTGTAAATAAAAGAATCGTTGTTACTTTAAATCATTCTTTCCATTATACAGCCTGAAGTGATTAGGAATCACACCTAACGGAAATCGAACCTATTTCAGGACAATTTGGCAGAGAAGGAATCACGGCGTCGGTCTAACTCAGCTCTCTGCGCCGAGTTCGCGACACTTGGATTCCGACCCTCCACGTTGGTCTAATTTTTCCCGCAACTTCATCAGCGGGACTAAATAACCCCACGTCAGCCCAGGCCTTACGGGGCCTCAGGTGTTCCCTAACATTGATTGGCGAGCGCTACCAGGATATTTCTAAAAGGTAAAAAATGGCTATATGGAAATTTTGTTTTATTTTAATGGCGGTTCTGTTTAGGTTTTGACGAGTTCGGTCAGTTGATGCCGTTCAAGGGTTTAATATCGCAATACAGTAGTCCCCAAAAGGATACTTAATAGCCACTATAACTGCGGTAGGTTTCAGAATATTTGGTGCGTTTAATTACGTTAAATTACAGAGGTAAATTAAGATTAATTGCCATATTTTTTTTTTTCTTTTCCTTCTTCGTTCTTTCTGACGAGTGTTGAAGATAGAAAGAAAAAATCAAAATGGATGTTGTTACACCCCTCGCCCAACTGGTATCATTAGGCAAGGAAATGGGCCTTGAGGGGGCCGAACTTCATAAGTTCGTTAAAGATGAGCAGAAACGTGAGGCCAAGGAGATTGCCTTACGTAATGACGCAAGAGAGAGAGAAGCCCAATTAGAACGAGAGCGTGAGAAAGACGCAAGAGAGGCGAGGGAGAGAGAAGCCCAATTAGAACGAGAGCGTGAGAAAGACGCAAGAGAGGCGAAAGAGAGAGAGATTCAATTAGCAAATGAGGCGAGAGAGAGGGAAGCCCAATTAGCAAGGGAGGCAAGGGAGGCAGAGCGAGAGCTCGAACAACAGAGGCACGAGAGAGAATTAGAGCTCCTCAGAGCAAGGGCCGATGTGGAGAATGAAAGTCGGCGCTCAGGGGATGGGAGTGCAGGGGTAGCAATTCATGCCCCACGCCCCCATCTCGCTCATTTCAATGAAAACACAGATGACTTGGACTCGTACTTGGAGAGGTTCGAGCGTTTTGCCTCCAGTCAAATGTGGCCAGAAGACACATGGGCTATGTGCTTGAGCCCTTTGTTGTCAGGTAAAGCCCTCGAGGCTTATACCAGTATGCCTCCTGCACTTCTTAACGACTACAGTGAGCTGAAGAATGCCATCCTTCGGAGATACCAGCTCACTGAAGAAGGATTCCGGACCAAGTTCCGAGAAATTAAGCAGGAGAAGGGAGAAACAGTGCCTCAGTATTTTGCCCGAGCTAGGCGGTACTTTGACCGCTGGACTGATCTCGCAGAAGTGAATGAGTCGTATGGAGCCCTGCGAGATCTATTTCTCCGGGAGCAGTTTTTAACTACATGCTCCAAGGAGTTGGGCCTGTTCATCAAGGAAAGGGGTCCGCCCACCTATGATGAGATGGCAACTGTGGCAGAACGCTACATCGAGGCCCACGGTGGGAGTGTAAACGCACCCAAATCGGCTAGGGGTGGGGCAAACGGGTTGGCAATGGCACCCGTCAGGCAACACCACCCCGATCCTCCTGCGTCGCAGACCAGCCGGAAGGGGAGCGCTCCCAAGGACACCACTTGTTTTATCTGCAACAAGCGGGGTCATATTGCCAGGGACTGCTGGCAGAAGCAGGTAAAGACCACTGGGAACATTAGACCACCTCAGCAGGAGGCCGGGAACGCAGCGCCAAGGGGTTGGAAGCAAGGTGACCGCGTAGATCCAGGGCCCAGTAGACAGACGGCAGCGTTCTGTCAAACTATCGGTCCAGAACACAGTCCCCTCCGGGAATGTATACAAGAGGGAGAATTAAGGCTGGAAGGCGGGAAGGTTGTCCCGATAATAAGTGGCATGTGTGAGAGGCTCACAACTTCGCAGGAGAAGGTTGATATGCCAGTGTACCCAGGGTATGTGGGACAAAGGGAGATCCGTCTGCTCCGGGATTCTGGGTGCTCCTCTGCAGCGGTTAGAAGGCAACTGGTTGACGACAAGCAATTGTTGGGTCGTGACCATTTGTGTATTTTGATAGATGGGACCGTTAGAAGGTTCCCCATCGCGAGGATAACGGTGGATACCCCATTTTATTGTGGCGAAGTGGAAGCCATGTGCATTGAATCACCTGTGTATGACCTGGTCATAGGTAATATCCCAGGGGTGAGGGCAAACCCTGATGAGTTATGGTCCAGGGATAGGGGGCCAAGTGAAGGCCCAACGAGTAAGGAAGGGAAGGTTCCCAGGGGGAACCAATCCGATGGTCCGGGGGATGGCCCCTACACGACGAAATGTCGGGAAGTTTCAGGAGGGACGACTCCTGTCCAATTAGGGAGAAGGGGCCGCAGGCGGTCCAGGCGAAACGCCAAACAGCGAGGGAACCCAATGGGATCATTGGAGAAAGACCCTCAAGCAAATTTATGTGGGGGAGTTGAGCGCCCCAAGAAGTCGGTGTCACCCGTGTGGAGAGGGGAGGCCAGACCCACGCAAATGGCTGGGCAAACTTCCCCAGAATTGAGAGGGCACGGGTCAACACAAGTTGAGTATGTTAAAGTGGATGGGACCGCTAAGGTGGGCGCCCAGGGGACCGAGAAAAGGGTCCACAAATCAAAGGAGAAGCATCCTAGGTGGCGGAGACCACGTAGAGAGTGCCGGGGGCGCACAGCGCCCAATGTGCGCAAGAAGTCGTCGCAATGGACCGGGGGGTCGACGGCACAAGGGCCAAGGACGGCCAGTGTCGTTCGAACGACGGTAATCGCCGGGACGAGAGAGCCTGGGGGATATAGCGCCAAGGGAAGCTCTTGGGAATGCGACAACGACAGGGTATGGGGACCCTGGTGGAATACCCGTAGAAATGGCGGGGCGAGAAGTAGGGGTGTGTCAAGGGTTACCCAAGGGGATACTGGGAACCGGGCCCCTACCAATGGTCGGTGGTTATAAAGAAGCAATAGTTGGGTGGCTGTGGGCCTGGTGTCTGGGACGGGGGCTCCAGTCGCAAATATGTTTGTGGGTGAGGTGATGAGTTTCGTAAACTCGGTGTTAAGGCCCGGAGGAATTTTCCTATTTTAGTATTATTATTGCTCTGACTGCTGACTAGAGTTGTTTGTGAGTGCGAATGTGAGATACACTGCCTCGTCTGTCGCGTGTGCGTGGACGGGGAGCCTGTGTGTCGAGTTTTTGTAAGTGTGGGATACACTAACCCCGTCTGTCGCAAAGGCGCGGTCGGGAAATCTGTGTGTTGAATGTGTGAGTGTGTGCGTCACAATTTTAATCCCCTGGTCGAGCTTTGCGAGGGTGAGGCTCAACATAATGCAGGGGTCGTTTGCCCCTTCACAAGACATAGGGGAACGGGAGGCGAAGTTACGCTCCGTTGGAATTAACCCATCTGACGCAAAGGCGCGGACGGTGTTACTCGTCGGAGTGAGTGCCAAGTGAACTGTTTGCAAAATGGGCGAACGTGTATAAAAATGTGTATGTTTAGGTGTAAATATATAGTATTACAGAGAGAGAGAGTGCTGCAAATCTGAGGATAAGGCTACTCCCCATATCATATGTAAACCCGCAAGACGGGAGCATGTGGTAGCGTGTGTGTCGTGGGAATCGACATGGCCGACGCATGAGCCCGGTCATGACCCCCCACGACCACTAGGGTACAGTTTTGTAGTCTTGAACATGATGGTAGATTGTAAAAGGGTGTGAGAGGCGAGCGTGCGTGGCTTTGCCCCTTGCGTTTTAAGAGATACACAGGGTGTTTCTCTCGGGAAGGGAGTTGTCAGGGCAAAGCCAGCCTAAATATAGGGGCAAGGGGCCTCATATTTAAAGATATTGTAAGTTCAAAATATATTCCGCATCAAGGCGAAAAACCCACGTGAATTTCACTTCTCTGTAAAGCTGGACATAGAAAAAACACACGTGGTGTATATCCAGCTTTAGCGCAGGGACCCAGGGGAGAAACGGTATGTTAGATAAGGTCTAATCATCTCGTTTAATTTATACAGTAGTCGGAGTCTTACGAGACGTAATCGGTTGATGTCAAGATGTCGTCACGGTAAATTGAGAAACGAGATTCTAAAAGATAGAAATGTCGTGTCATCATAAGTTATAACAATCATGGCAAGAACGAATCGGTTTTCTCGACAAGTGAAGTCACGCGTGAGATGACTTGTATTGATTCTGCCTCGATATACGTCATCTCCCACCGTTTTGACAGGTGGACAGATGAGCGTCGGTCCACCTGACGGTTTAGGGTAAAAAGTATATATACCTGGAAGAGCAGAGCATTAGACACACACTTGGGGTCACACACGCGTTGGTGAAGTCCAGGACAGGCGGACTCTGTTTCCTGGCATAAGGGTACCTTCGATCACAGGACCCTGAAACGGCTGGAATCGCCAGAGAGGGCATTCCATGATTGATTTAGCTTAACGTTGATAGGCGGCTACGGGGCCGAATTCGTGGGAAGGAACACCCCAGGTGGAACGTTAAAGTTTAGATTGTCGAGTAGCAGGTATCGTCCTGCAATAGTCAGAAGTGTAGGTTAATTGTATTGTGCGTATTAACCCTTTGAAGCGTCAGCCTGATTGCGTTCTGAGTAGTTTGTTTTGCTGTCGGAACATCGTAATACCGACTGAAGATCGGTGTGAGTGACAATTTCGCCCTAGCACAAAAGGGGCATTTGTGAATCGTGAATTCAACCAGGAACGGTGGATATTTCAATAGGACTTTCACGGAGGACTTTCAAAAGGCGCATAAGGTATGAGTAGACAATATCTGACCCAAATCAGAAGTACGGTGGTTTATAGATGACGAACATTGCTGGTCGGAACCCTCCGACAGCCAGAGGTACAGTTACGCGCAGACGTTGACATTTGAGCCTAAGCGGGTGAAGCTCTTATGGCGAGCTCACAGTAATAACATTTCAGATTTGTGAAGCTCTTATGGCGAGCTCACGGTAGTAACATTTCCAGTGTATAGACTATAGTGCCAGTACAGGGCTATAGAATGACTATATGATTGTTTAGAATTATTTAACCGTAGTGACCCATTTTCTGTGAAAAGAATTGAATTGTTGATTGTTGAAATATTGAAACGGATTTATTTTTATGTGTAAATAAAAGAATCGTTGTTACTTTAAATCATTCTTTCCATTATACAGCCTGAAGTGATTAGGAATCACACCTAACGGAAATCGAACCTATTTCAGGACAATTTGGCAGAGAAGGAATCACGGCGTCGGTCTAACTCAGCTCTCTGCGCCGAGTTCGCGACACTTGGATTCCGACCCTCCACGTTGGTCTAATTTTTCCCGCAACTTCATCAGCGGGACTAAATAACCCCACGTCAGCCCAGGCCTTACGGGGCCTCAGGTGTTCCCTAACATTCCACACAAACTCTATGGAGTATGAAAATTTATTACTTTCCAAAGGGTGATTTACTGGGATTTCCTGATTTGGTTATAAACGATAACTTCACAAGTGAATTATGCAATCAACAATTGTGTCACGTATCCGTGCGCGCAATCGAAGACGCTTTGCCGTGGGTGTAATGAGGACTTCATTGTTTTTTTGTTTTTTTTTTGTTGTTTTTTTAACCCTTTACCTAACATGAAAAGCAGACGACACTTGAAAAAAAAAAATCTTGAATAACTATCATTTTCTGTCTCAAAAACATAGGTTATGACCCCTCACTGGGAAGACCTCGACGAGCTCGTTCCAATGAGGGGGACATAACCTATGTTTTTGAGACACAAAATGAAAACATAGTGAAAATTAATTGGCGATTTTTGAGAATAGCAATGGCCGCTTTGAGCCGTTACGTTAGGTAAAGGGTTACATTAAAATAATATAATTATCGTTAATAATGAAACGTTATAATCTCCGTAATCGCTAGTCTTTGAAAGACTGTGACCCGGGGCCCTCCTGGCCCTCACAGTCTTTGAGCAACCCGTTCAAATTTCATCTGACTAAAACTGAAAGAAACTGGCCGCATTTGGGTCGACTCAGTTCACGCTTCATATCGAAGATAAAAATCACATAATCAACATGCTACTTGTCGTACTCAGCCCAAATATAATTTATTTACGTGTCTGCGTCATTATTTAACGCAAACACAGCATCAAATTCAAGAAATGTTGAAAAATATCCGACTTCACCACGTTAAAAACACCATGTTTCAAAGATAAACAAATAGTGCGCATGCGTAGTACAATTTGTTTATCTTTGAAACATGGTGTTTTTAACGTGGTGAAGTCGGATATTTTTCAACATTTCTTGAATTTGATGCTGTGTTTGCGTTAAATAATGATGCGCAGTCACAGTCTTACAAAGACTACGTAATCGCTTGACTGGACTGATTACGTGAAATAATTCATTCGAGGCGAGGGACTATATTATAAAACACACGTACGCATTCGCGCACTCGTGTTTGTACGTCCCTCACCTCTCATGAATTATTGCACGTAACCAATCAGGTCAAGAGATTTCTCTCTATTCATTCTTCCGAGGACCGTCCGGGAGAGGAACTATTTAGAGAAGAGTACCACCATACAATTATATGGGCTGGACTCAACATCGACCCTTGCACAAACATCTGCTTTCAGCAGCCTTATCAAGTTCGCTGTGTGTTGGGATCAAGCTTCTGAAAATAACAGTCATACCATTTTATCTCTGCTTTCTCTCAATAAACTAGAAGAATGTGCCATCTCTCTATCAGTGTTTCCATTTTCTGCAAATATAGAAAAATCAAAGGATCACGGGAGATTATGGCACGTCTGTCCATGAGTATACAGAAGGCTTGAGCCGAGACACTTGTATCGTGTAGCACAGTTCCTCAAAAAGTATCAAATCTTGTCTGGTGGGAATGTACTTGATAAATAGGAAGAGTGAGTCGACATCCAGGACTTCACTCGAGACAAAAATGTCGCTTCGAGAAAACATTATTCGGGGATAGTGGCGTATCAGACTTCTCAACACCCCTTAACGATGCCCTTGGCAGTGGCGTAGCGGAACATCTTGTGCGGGGGCCCTTTCATAATGGTTATTGCCTTTAAAACGGGAGCTAATTCAGTGTTGTTACCGTGCACAGCATACAGGATTTCACGTAGTACATACGCCATAAATTAAATGAAGGTATAGACAAAAGGATCGATTCTAAAAGTACGACTCTGCAGATTTTTTATTACATGTTTTAAGTTTCACCCCCACCACCCAACGATACACACATGCACGCCCAACATGTGTGACTTGAGAGGCACCATGTATGTATATTGTTCATTTCTCACCCCTATCAGTTACATTGAAGTAGCGTTCACTTAACCCTTTACCTAACCTGAAAAGCAGACGACACTTGCAGAAATAATTCTTGAATATCTAATTTGTTTCATTTTTTATCTCAAAAACATAGGTTATGACCTCTCGTTGGAACGAGCTCGACGAGCTCGTTCCAACGAGGGGTCACAACCTATGTTTTTGAGACAAAAAAATGAAAAAAAATAATGAAAATTAATTGGCGATTTCAGTCATGGAATTCTGACGCAAGCGATTTTTAGCTTGCCTTAACTGCTCACGCAATTTAATCTGGCGTAAGCATTTTTTTGCTCACCTACTTTCTTGATCGATCTGACCACACTGGGGTGGAGGGGATAGTTAAAAATGAATACAGGTTCATTCATTAACATTTTATTAATTCATTTAAAATTGATTGGCTTGAATGCACTCGAAGGAGAAATTACCCAACCAAGTATTAACTAAGGCTTTAGAAGATCTTTGTGAAGCAAAAAAGTGAAAAAGATTTCAGGAGAGCAATTTGCTCGCCTAAGTAGGTTCCAGGTGAGCGATTTATTGCCAACCTGGATTTTTCAGAAATCCAAGCCTGCGATCTTTGAGAATAGCCCTGGCCGGTAAAGGATTGAAAGAATAATACATTGACTACAAAGCCGAGTACGTCGTGTGAAAGTGAGAGTTTGAAATTAAGTGTATTTGGTACACAGTCTCTCTCTCTCTCTCTCTCTCTCTCTCTCTCTCTCTCCAGCGTTGGGACGTCCTTCAAGACGGGGCCCCCCTTCTAGCCGCCTCCCCCACAATGCGGGCCCTGCGGACCCATCCCCCTACGCCACTGGCCCTTGTATATAGTTACTTTCGTTAACTGGTAGATTGCTGGACGCCCATATTTGGGCTTTATTCTGAAGTGCAGGTACCACAACTTGAAGACTTCAAATTCAGTGACTACGCTTCATATTATCTTTGAAGTGATATTACTGTTAGGATTTGCTTTGTTACAATTTAAGGGAGAGTACATGTGGGTATGAATTGTAACAAGACAAGGACAATTGAATAAATTTTGATAGTTAAAAAATAATTTACCACTCAACCAGTTAAATGTATTCTGATGAGAAAGAAAAACATCATTTACAAGGGTGAATAAACATTTAGATATCCGAAACTTGAATCCACATGAAAATGTCCCGACTGGAAAACAATATTTGGGAAAACGGGTGTATCATACGCGCCGCCCGTGGTCGCCCCACCACTTAATGTACGCTCGCGAAGAACCGGATGGCTGTACCGTGATATACATGTAATAATATCCAGCCACGCGTGTATCGGGATCGGGGACGGGTATTTCAAACGCGCCGCCCGTGGTCGCCCCACCACTCAATGTACGCTCGCGAAGAACCGGATGGCTGTACCGTGATATACATGTAATAATATCCAGCCACGCGAGTATCAGGATCGAGGGCAGCACAAGAAGCAGGGTATAGTTCAGCAGGGGGTTCAACTGCCCCCTTGCCCTGATAGTGGGGGCAAAGGGACAGAGCGTGCCCGTTTTTCGTCAGAAGTGAACTGTTGAAAAAGTCTTTACTTTTCGAGAACTGTAACCAAGAAACTCTAGGAATATCCATTCGTTTATAAGGTATTGTACTAGTGTCAGTGGCAATCGGGGAGGGTGTGGGGCAAAAATAATGGCCGAGGCTTGTCGATAATCATCAAACAAAGAAGGAAACAATCAGCGAGTTGAGTTCTAAAGCTTTATATCGTCCATTGAGTGCAACAAGACGCCATTTGTAATGCAAAAGCATTGCAGATGGCTCCTTGTTGCACTCAGAGGATTAAATGTATAAATATGAATAAATTTGAAAATCACGTTACAATTTAGGATTCGTTGTAAACTCCCGGTCCCAAAGTGCTATATACAGTTAAAACTAGAAGTCCTGTCACGAACTGTGCGCTTTTCTAGGCTTAATTGCGCGTAGGAATTGCGCGCAATTGCCATATGGAATGACATCCAAATCACGGCAGGTTCTCCTGGTTACTCATAGCAAACACAAGCAATGTTTCCGCCAATGGACCTCCGGGTAACCCGGAGGTCCATTGGCTGAAACATTGCTTGTGCACAGGCCATATGTACAGAATTTGATAGCCTTACTGTGGTCATACCGCGTAGATTAACGCGCAAATCGACGTGCTATTTACAGGAATCCATGGCCGAGGGACATGTGTATGGCACGTGTTATGCGAAATTTAATCGAAACATAATCGCGTAATTCAAGGAAATTGAGACACATGTCATGATACCTTGTAAGAAAATATGAACACTGTGCAGCCTCCATATATCCACAGTCAGTAGGGTGAGGACAACCAGTCTCAACATTTCATTTAGATGGCGTTTTTGAGCCCTGTTGACCTTGTACTTTTTCAGCCCTGTTGACCCTGAGCAAAAGGTAAACAGATAGAAATCAAAACACAGCCGAAAGTTTGGGATTTATCGCCGCACAGCTATGTTTGTGCGTTTATAAGAATTTTTTTTTTAAGTCCTAGCTTTGTTCTTGGATATCTGAAGCATATTTGGTCACGAGTTATTATCGTGAAATGTGATTTATTATCAATTCTGGACCGAATACGTCAGCAGCAGGGGTGATGCCAGGGATTTCTCGACAGGGGGGGGGGGGGGGGGGGGGGGTGGCTGACCTCTCCGACAGGGGGTGGGCTATAACATTTGACCTCCCAAACGAAGGAAAATGAGTGAAAATTGGTAAATTGGAGAATCAAAATAGAAGCAAATTGAGTATGTTTGTTGATTATTTAACCCTTTACCTAACCTGAAAAGCAGACGACACTTGCAAAAATAATTCTTGAATTAGTATTTTTTTTCATTTTTGTCTCAAAAACATAGGTTATGACCCCTCGATGGAACGAGCTCGACGAGCTCGTTCCAACGAGGGGTCATAACCTACGTTTTTGAGACAAAAAATGAAAAAAATAATGAAAATTAATTGGCGATTTTTGAGAATAGCGCTGGCCGGTTTTGCCCGTTACCTTAGGTAAAGGGTTAAAGTAAACATATTATAATAAGGTCGGGAAATATTTCATCTATAAAGCCAGTTTGACGTACGACATTAAGGAATTTCGTGAGAATCACTATTCTCTATCAAAGTTCCAGTGCTGCACGGGTTCGAGACTGACAAGACGAGATATCTACATTCGATTGTCGGAAATTTCTCCTAAAGTCGGGTTTACGAGACTCTCCGACGGACTGACTAAAAATCTCCGAGGGGGGGGGGGGGGGGGGGGGCAGGACCTCTCCGACGGGGAGGGGCTGTAGCCCCCTCTGACCCCACCCCCTTTGGCGCCACCTCTGGTCAGCAGAAGTTTCAGAAACCACTGATGTCTGTTGTCGACTATGCAAGTTGACTGTATATTTTTCGCGCTCCATACACAGCACGTAAAGAGTGTATTACCACTAAATCTCCCGCAGGGTGGAGATTCCACCCAAGCAATAATTTAAAATTTGTTACAAAGTTTAAAAAGCACAGGCAAAGTTTCAACCAATGGACCTCCGGGTTAAACCCGGAGGTCCATTGGCTGAAACATTGCTTGTGTGTTTTGTCCATATGTACACAATTTGAAAGTTATAGTTTGGGTGATAACTCCACTGCGTGGGTGATTTAGTTTAAATGTATAATTTATGTATATTTAATTTGAATTTTGGAATAGAAGAGGTTGAGATTTCAGGTTATGAGAGCCTAAATAAGTGAACACGTGACTCAGAGCATTTGACACCCAAAGTTGTGAGTAGGATTAAATAGGGCTGATCAGCCGATTGGCACAATATATTTTGGCTTTGACGCCATTAATTAAAATTTGTATTTGTCCAATTTAGAAAGGATTACTAAGTTTGTTTGTAATTTTTTTGTGCCGGAATGTGTGAGGATCTCTCAAAAACATGAGGCATGAAAAACAAGAGGCCCCACGAGGCCTTAAGTGCTCATCTTGAACATAACACAATATAAACAGAGTCCAAGAATAAGTACATTACGCAAGCCATCTCCATAGGCTACACTGTCAATCCATGAGTCCCTCAGGAGTGACAAAAATAATCCGGGCATCATGCCTTTTCTTGATCACAAAGTAAAATGTAGAGCTCCCCTATGAAGCCCCTTGATACAACCTATGTGGATTAATCTTAGTTACACAGCTCTAGAGGGCATTGAATACAGAATTTTTAATTCTTCAGCAAAATGGCCAATTCCGGCTCCCACAGGGAACCCAAATATTAACCCAGGCTCTCGATTTGAACACAGTTGAATCTGACCTCCCTAGAAATGTTGTGTACCAAATATGAAAGCATTGTGACTGTTGGATCTGAAGAAGAGAAATTTTAAATAAATGTTTTCATATTGCACTAAGTTAAAATTTGGGCTACCACAGCGAGCCCAAGTATTAACCTATGGATCCGATTTGAAAGAAGATTTTTGAAGAAATTCCCTCATATTGTACTAAGTTAAATTTCAGGTTCCCATATGGAGCCCAAATATTAAACCAGGCACTCAAATTAAACAACTTGAATCTGACCCCCCCCCCCCCCCCCCCCCCCCCCCCCGAGATGTTGCATACCAAATATGAAAGCATTCTGACTGGTAGATCTGAAGAAGAGGATTTTTTTAAAATTACCCCCCATATTAAACAAAGTCAAGATTTGGGCTTCTGTAGGAAGCTCAAATATTAACCTTTGGACTTGGTTTGAACAATCTTGAATTTGATCCTCATAACAATGATGTATACCATACATTAAAAGATTCTGACTGGTGGTTCTGAAGAAGATTTTTAAAGAAGAGTCACCATATTACCCTATGTTAAAACTTCGGGCTCCTATAGTGAGCCCAAATATGAACCAATGAGCTTTACTTCAACAAACTTGTATCTGACCCCCTATGAATGCTGTATACCAAATATCAAAAAAGATTCTAAAGATTAGTTCTGGAGAAAAGATTTTTTAAATTTTTTGCAAATATGCTGATTCAGCATTTTTTCGATGCCAATTACAGAACACCCTAACATAACCGATGGCAATTTTGTTTTTACCATTCAATTCTACTGGTCCTCAGGATACTTCATACCAAATAACGGCTCTCTGTTCCATGTGGTCTGGGAAATATGGGCGTTTGAAAATATTTCTATTTTTAGCTCCCAGGGTTCCCATGGGGATGCAGGATTTTTTTTTTTTGCATGGGTCAAGTACTTATGACCCAATAATACCACATACCAAATTTGGTTCATACCTGACCATCGGTTCAGAAAATAGAAATTTTGGGCGGGGCCAAAAATCTTACCCCCTCCCATTACAAAGCCAAATATTGCTTCACGAATTTTGTTTGAACAAACTTGATTCTACACCTCAAAAGGAAGCCCCATGGCAAATATCAAGTCATTGTACACACTGGTTCTTGAGAAGAAGATTTTAAAAATATTTTGGAACATTTTCCCCCACTCCCTCCCTATGGGTCTGGGCAAGCTGAGTTGAACAAAAATGAAATGCCCCTTTGGGACCATCACTCGCATAAACTTTCACTTGAATTGGCTTTGGAGGAGAAGACCAAAACATGGTGTTGACGGACGACGGACGGAGAGCGATGGGATTAGCTCAGCTTGACTTTGTCAAGATGAGCTAAAAGGTGTTAAGGTAATTCAGTGCAAGACCATACGGCAGTAGTGAAAATTCGAAATTAAAAATAATTTAATGTGGTACCATATAGATTATGTTTTTCAGGAAGCTTTCATAACCTTCAAAGTAAACTAATTTGCCACACTTACACAGAACCGCAACTCGAGAGCCCTTTTTGATAAACCTGCTCCACCCTCCCCCCTCCACGGCCAGTACGGATACTTTCGACGCCCTTGAATTCAGGATTAGTACATGCACTTAGAATACTTTTACAGTCTACACCTGTTATTGAAGTGCAAACAGGCCAAATCGAATGACGCACAAACATGCACTCAAACCGTGGGTGTCGACTATAAATGTAAACATGTGTGCCAGTCAAACTTGATCCGATAAAATCTCGTGATTAAAACAAGCTGCGTTCTAAACTGCCGTTCTATTAATTATAAATACTGCATGTGAAAGCATAGCGTTGATTCGCAGTTGTGAACTTTGACATTTTCCAATGAATGTGTGGAAGGAGTACTGAAGTCATCATTGTATTACTGATGAGATACTGAAACATTACATATATTTTGTGTTTGCTGTCACGACAAAACCCCAATTGTTCTTTCGAAAGCTCAACACTTGACATTTTTGGGAGGAGCGAAGCAGTAACGGACTGTGCGACAAACAAATAGCCGGTAATCTGTGAAAAGGAGGCCTACTTTCGTATCACAACCCACGGGATCGAATACGATTCGGCTCCGTTGGAGAAAATAATTTTGATATCTGTCATTTCTCAGACCAAAAGGAGGCAAATCTGTGGAATCTGTCGCCCCTGGGTTGTATGATGGAACGAATTAATGTTCAATGGTACCGACCGTGGCTCGGCGTTGAAATACATGTAAAAGAAATGTGACCTTCGGTGCCGAAAAGACGCAAAATCCTCGCACCTCAGGCCTTGAATTCAGCAGACTCCACAATTACTGTTATAACGAGAGGACTTCAGTGGGGTTTGACCATTCCCGGTGGTACATGTATACGGCTAGTCCACCTCTGGAGTTGGAGACACCCTCATACCTCGTTTCAAATAATGGCTTTTCAAGGGTGGTCCCAACCAGGCAGGGGAAAGATGTATTTATTTCCTGGTGTTCAACGACATTTACAGAACCTTGAGTCATATCTTATTACATAGGTTTACGAGCAGAGAAAGCTGAAATACCAGGAGAGAACCACCGATCAACGGCAGCTAACTGTCGGATTCTCCAACTTACTGACACGGAACAAAACGGGTTACTATTAGTTGAAGGCGTGTATACTATCGATGTGCAGTACGGCTTAACACATAGCATTGGACAAGGACCCAATGCCAATCATGCGAACTTTTCATCTGAAGTCCATTGCTCTAACCTATATGGCTATCTGCGCTTTCAAATGCCGACTATCAAAATTAATCTTGCATGCAACAATTTGATAAAAGTGTTTCCATGCAACGCCTGAATGTTATATCCCATCGCATAAAGCGCAGGGGTGTTTCTCAAATTTGTGAACTTGCAGTTAGGGTCGAGGTGGGAGTTGAGGGTGCTGTCAAACCGCTAGTGTAATTATGTAAGGAATTCGTAGCTGTTATGTCCTTCCAATTCCAACCAATCCAGCCCTTAACCCTTTTCTTAACATGAAAAGCAGACGACACTTGCAAACAAAATTCTTGAATAACTAATATTTTTCATTTTTTGTCTCAAAAACATAGGTTACGACCCCTCGTTGTAACGAGCTTGACGAGCTCGTTCCAACGAGGGGTCATAACCTATGTTTTTGAGACAAAAAATGAAAAAAAATAATGAAATTTAATTGGCGATTTTTGAGAATCGCGCTGGCCGGTTTTGGCCGTTACGTTGGGTAAAGGGTTAAATGGTCCATCGTCTATGTATACACACAATCGGCTGGAATATTTCAGTTGGTCGAAAAAATGGACCTTTAGCTCGCTTCTCCGGCCAACTGAACTATTCTATCCAACTGAATGCGAAAATATTCAATAAACATTCATTTTCTGTCAATCAACCCAAGAAATATTTCTAAATCCAGACTTGATTTGAGCGAATCGTGAGGACATTTTCCACTATAAATTAAAATGCACTCAAAATATTAGAGTTGGATTATAAATATCCTCAAGTCGTTCAGGGCAGGACCACGCCACGAGCGGCACCCAGCATTACAATGTTTTTTTTTGTCATTCAAAGGTGGAATTTTATTGGTACAACGTTGATGAAAATTGAACTCCGACAAGAGTGCAATTGAATTGATCAATTAATTAGTACTAGATCATGTACCCGACCGTCCCAGATTGGACGGATCTTATGGTGGATCCAACGTGACGTCATAGTCACGTGACCCAGTTACATCATGTTTGGTTACCATGGTAGCCCGCCTGAGTGGCCTTCTTGTGACGTTATCCCCATGGTGATACGTAGTCCTAGTGTGCATGCACAGCGCGTGTTATTAGGGTGATAGTGCTTCCGACGTCCGTTTTGTATACCGGAGGCCTCCATCTTGGTTTCTATGGTAGCACGTGGTTAATATGTGACCCAAAACCCTACAATAAGATAAGGGTATGTAGGGAGGGTGTGTCCGATTGAATAGGAGTAAATTACCACAATAACCCGACAATACCCGCATACCACCAAAAAACTAGATTTTATTTGGTACGGATTCCCCATTTTGGGCCCATAAAAGTTGCACGTAGTGCTATAAGACGCGTTCCTTTGTTTAGGAGCAATTTTATTGGTTTGGATGCTATCTATTTATCTAATTCGGACTTCTCACTAAACTGGTTTCTATCTGTTTTGCCAATAACGGACTCTTTTCTGACTTTCTTAGCAGTCCCTCTGGTTCTAGTTATTTCCTGACCTGTCCTGACCTCTGTCCTGGTCCAAGTCTCAGAATCACCCGTGTTCCGTTTCCTGTAATCTATACATATCTATATAGAGTTGTCTCCCCTGTGTATAACGAAGTTCTGTATGATTCCTAAGGCCAAGAATCAATCAAGTAGGGACAAACAGTGGCGGCGCCAGAGTTACAAAAGTGAGGGGGTACAGTTGGGGATTGTGCAGCGCCGAGCTGGGGTGGGTTTCGGGGGGGGGGGGGGGGGTCCTCTCGTGCGAATATGGATATAATTGGAACCGGCTGAACAAGCCGGTTCCAATGATATTCATATTTGCATGATTTCATTGAGTTGTACCTTTGAGAATTTTTCTAAAATATTAAATTTTATTTATTTTTAAAATTGCTGTAGGCTGAATTCCAAACGGATGCCTTGCACGCTCTCGATTCTAGCATTCGTCGAATACTCTTAAGCACTATGTTTCAGTCTGTTTAAACGCGGCATGCCTTGCTGCAATTTGAACCCTCGACTCTTGTTTGCAGCTAGCGTGTGAGGGGGTGGGGGGGGGGGGGGAGGGCAAACATAATTTCAAAACTTCTCTGATTTAGTGCACTTGGGGATATGGGATTAAGCATACCGACCATTACACAACGTTCAATACAACAAAAATTAAAATGATAGTATTGTTTTACAACGCTTGGAGAAAAAAGTGGAAGGGTAACTAAGTTACCCCACATACCCCTCCATGGCGCCGCCACTGGCCCGGACAAATATTGCTTGAATGCCCCCCTATCGTATCAATCAAATAAGCCATAGATTAATTATTCGAACATTTCACTCCTCTTACGAATCTTTTTCTCATCTGGGTATTTAACCCCAACACTCTGATGTCAAAATACCAGTATTTCAAGTAGCCATTATTCCCATAATGCAACTAGAAATTTAATCAATTCAGTCTTGTTTGACAGAGTTCAATGAACTCTGTCAAACAAGATTGAATTGATTAAATTTCTAGTTGCATCATGGAAAAAATTAGCAGCCTGAAATTTCGAGATTTTGACATCAGTGTGTAGGGAGTTAACTACCATATTCTGTAGAATTCCTTTTCGACAATCCCTTTTTGAAAAAAAGCGTTTATGGTCCGAGAATCCTTTTCTTCGTATGAGGACACGAGGGGCATGAGGAAATTCCTCACTGAGATATCTTCTACCATCCCTCTTATCCGCATCTAGGTATTCAATGGCCACGCCCCGTGGCACCCCAATTCCAGCACCCCTAACTAACAAACTACAGGCCTTTAGCACCTCTTTTTTATCGTATGAGGACACGAGGGGCATGAGGAAATTCCTTATTGAGGTATAATCTACATTCCCTTTTTATCCTTATCTGGATATTTAACTACCACGCCCAGTGGAACCCAACTTCCAGCGCCCCCTACCTAACAAACTATAGGCCTTTGGCACATCTTTTTACAGTATGGGGTCATGAGGGCCACGAAGAAATCGCCCATAAAGGTATAATTTACCACCCCCTCTTATCTTCATTTGGACATTTCAGGATACCTATGATATGGTAATGTTCTATTTAAGGATACCTTTTGAGAATAACTGTTGGGGGATACCTTTTTGAGGATATCTTTGTGAAGATAGTTATGGTGTCTTGTACCCGTTTGTCCCTGTTGGCGTCTCGGTCACTACTACTGACTTGTACATAGTCAATACCATCTTATCTTTGATCGGCTTCCACTGCAGTCACCCATAGATATAGCCTGGGACCACCGTGGCAGCCTTGTACCATTACTTATGATTTGTAGCACTACTACAGGCATACTGCCTATCTCTGCCTCGCCTCTATACTTAGCTAAGCCTTAAACATGTTCAATCAAATTGCCTCATTTTCCCCAACATGTACCACTTTCTACAGAGTTCAAATCCCTTGTATAACATCAATAGTCGATTTTATAAAGTGGGATTCCGTGATTTATCATACATACTCGATGGTATGAGAAGGGATTGATAACACCTTAGTAGAGTAATTCAACAACGAAAATGCTATTGCAAGAACATGAACCTGAACAGGCAAAACCCGAAACATGATAACCAAACATGACGTAACTGGATCACATGACTGTGACGTTACATGAGGTCCACCCAATGTGGGGCGGTCAGGTACATGATTGATTGATTGATTGATTGATTGATTTATTTATTTATTTGTGCTTACGGCTTCATAATTCTGCACAATGGCTGATCGTGACCTAAATATGGTCAAGTCCAGACAATCTTGTATACCCGTGTTACGCATTTTAGAGGCACTGGCTACCGGTTCTTATTTTACCAGAAAAAACAGAGCTTGTTTACCATAGTTAACAAGCACTGCTCCACTTCCGGGGTTCCCTCGGGGAACAAACGGGCTTAACATGTTCATCAGCTGTCAGATTTTCATCCATGAAATTACCAAGGTTAAAAAAACAGCTGCGGTAGGCGATGGTTAAGTCTTGAATAAATGAGAGAAAGTTTGAATGTTTTCTTTATTTGATGTAATAGACTTATGTATACCACTTGTGACTTATCATGGTTCAGATTGAACATTTAGGGAACCCTCCGTCATCCTTGATGTCTGAAATGCAGCGGTCAGTTTTATCGTGTCCATCGTATTCTATATAAACTATAAGTACGCTATGAGGCTTTCAGTGGGCGGATAAGGTGTGATATACATGTAAGGCTCAGCAAGATCAATATTAGGCTCGGCCTTCGGCCTCGCCTACTATTGATCTCACTTCGCCTTATACCATACCTTATCCGCCCACTGAAAGCCCCATACCTTATAATATATAGCCGCGTGTCATCAGCGTAAAAATCAAAATCATGGCCATGGCTCCTGATTTTATTATTCTAGTGGTGCTTAAGGTCACTTTCGATATCTTGGCTATATCATGACCGCAGCACAGGAGTGCAGGGACGTGGCTAAATGTTTCCGATTTTTTTTTTTTTTTTGGGGGGGGGGGGTACGGTCGTGAATTTCCAACTGGGGGACCTCCTGGTCCCTCCCCATAGTTGGAAATTAACTGCCGAGAAATATTTTGAAAATGAAGCCTTAAAAGGGGCATAAAATTGATTCTAGTAACTGAAATGCCAACACATTTATGATAAAATTATCAGGTTATTATTATTTGATGTTATTCTGGAAATTGAATATGTTCTAAACAAATGTTCAAGCTTAGAACTTTGAACAATTCATACTGTCCTAACATTAATTCAGATTTTATGCAGGAATGATAAATTTCCGATGTTTCATCATTTTGAAACTATGAATGAGGGAATTAACGAGGATAACGATTTTACATTATGTGATTTTCTTGAAGTGCATTTCGGATTTTTGTTATTACGATAAGTAACGTACTATAGACATCTCGTACCGATTGACATCATGCATACTCATGAAGCTCGATATTACGTACACTGTAGTTGTAAATAGTAACAGTTGGAATTTTTGCTGATTTGAAACCGAGTTGGAATTTTGGGAAGTAAAGAAGACATCAGCATAACCGAAGAAGCTCTAAAATCCAGATAGATAGAATTTCTAGCTGCTCGTGACTTGCCCTCCGAATTTCCAACTATAGAGAATGTTTGGCCAGGATTCGGGGAGCCCCCCTCCCCCCCCCCCACACACGACATGGAACGACAAAATTGGGACGAGGAGTAGAGTCCATTGGGCAGACGAGAGTAGGTTCCTGCTTCACGTCACAGATGGTCGCATGAGAGTGTGGAGGCATAGAAATACAGCTTACGTGCCCAGGAATATCAGATCTACCGTTCCTTATGGTGGAGGAGCAGTTATGATCGGGGAATGCTTCTCTCGTCATTGTAAACTTGATATGGTGACTGTGCGTGGGAATCTCATTGGTCATCAGTACATCTGGGACATTCCCAATCTGGTTGTCGTGTCTGATTTTGACATCCACCAGTTGCTGTACGCCCTGTATTCATGAACCACAATTCAAGGCCACATCGTTCCCATACTGTGAGATCATTCCTTCAGAACAACGCTTTTACAACACTACATTGACCTGCAATAAGTCCCGATTTGAATCTCTTAGAACACACATGTACACAATGTGGCCGATTTGGAAGCTGCACTGCATGACGAGTGACAGCCACTGGATCTGGATCGTATCAGAAGGCTCATCGGTAGCATTAGGAGTAGGGTTAAGGCTGTCATCCGGGTGCGTGGTGGATACACTCGCTACGGACGTCAGACACTGCTGCTGTGTTCATGAGATCACCCATTACATTTCTTGTCAGTAATTGTTGGCATTGCTTTTTCATGCACCGTTCCAGCACCATACTTGTCGAGAGAACATTTTTCCATCAAAAACATTAGTGACAGATATGTTTAATTCGCGCCATTAAAATACTGCATATTTTCATGATTTTGTTGCCTTTGTATTGTCAGTAAACCATTCTTTCCATAAACAACCACTTTTGGCTTTCTGAAAGATAGCATGACTGTAATGACAGTTTCTATTAACACCACTGCGAAAAAACAGGGGTGCTTAATTAAGTTCCTGGTGTATACTTATCATATGACTGGTACAGGTAGTACATAATGTTATGACAGGCGGCATATGGGGTGAATGGTGGTAATGCATGGTTATCTGTTGCGGTAGTATACGGTGTACGGTCTATTCCCCATTGGTTCAGTGTTAGTCCTTGGTATCACTACCCTACCGAATGCTTTGTTTTATCCCATGACTGATATAAATGGTACTTAGTGCTACGCCAGGCAGTACTGTGTGGTGGATGGGGCTAATGCAGCGTTTTCAATAGCGGTAGCACAGTATGTACGGTCTGTACTCCCGCGGGTTCAATGTTAACCCTTAATACTTTGATACTGTGTAGTTAAGTTGTTGTGCTTTTTGTTCTTGTTGGGGTTAGGTGCACTCACGTGACCTTCAAAAAAACGAAACAGTTTACATTCACACAAGGCTCTAGTCTTTACTGAACTGCTTGATTATATTACATATACTCACATGAACTTATTATAAAATGATATATATATTGTACAAAACATCATATTTTTATCTCTTGTGGAACTCGCATAGCATATCTTGAGAGGTACAGTTATATTAATAGTTTGCATACTAACACTAACTATACTTTGCCATCCTTCAACCTAGAAACAGCACTGCTGCTTCTCAGTTGGAGGATGAGCGAAATATAGCTTTCAATAATATATAAAATTCAATAAATTGCAAATGTTTAACTAGTAAAGTGCTGAATTATTTTTGGTCATCAAAATTTGTTCATTGTCTTTGTCCTGTTACAATTTATGGGAGAGTGCCGGACGAACGAACAAATAAACAAATAACAGGCATTCTCGTTTTATCAGGGCTTCTGCGACAAGCAAGTAAAACTGTGGTAAAACGAAATTCAGTTCGTACTTATGCTACAAGTTAATTAGTCACTTAAATAAATTCCTTTCTTTTTTCAGTAAAATATGCCGTATGTAATTTTGGATATAAACAAGTAGGTATCCCCCGAAACGTCGCCATAATCTCTAATAGTATATGTATAGTTTTATCCTAGCATTTATCATAACTGCTTGTGTCTGTACTTATCTTGCACATCTTACATGTATTGTTCAATTATTGTGATTGGCAGGTAGGATTTGACATTTATGTGCATTTCGTTTCACTAAAATAATGACAGTTACGTATTTGCCGCAGACTGCTTCCGTCAAAACTTGGAAAAATAACAATAGGAAATGAAATATAAATATATACAGTGGATCCCACTTAATTGGATATCTCTTAACTGAATAACCTTGTTAACTGAATTAATTTCCCAACACAAAACCATTTGCCATTCCTCCAGTACGAATTTCACCTGTTAATTGAACATAGGTTATAGAGTAAACTCCTGTTAATTGAATAAAACATCTTCTAACCTGTCGAGATATTACCCCGATTCTCCCCAGTTTTCCTTTGTTTATATACCTATTTATCCTATGTATATTCAATACAGGCATTCAGTCTATTATATCTTGTTTGACAGAGCACATGGAGCTCTGTCAAACAAGATGTAATAGAATGAATGCCAAGTTTATCTCTAGAATACAGGAAAGTGACAAAATCCATGTTAATTGAATACTTTTGTTAACTGAATACTTTTCATTGGCAAAGTGGCTATTCAATTAACAGGGCTACACTGTGCAAGTGTAATGTGCTTACCAACAAAAACGACACAGTTTCCATTCATACAAGGCTCTCGTCTTCATTGAACTGCTTGTGACTAAACGTTTTTCAGGCAGTTAATATACACCTGTCTGGGAGATATGATATAATTTCTTGTAATATAGTTTTACTCACTAAAGGGTTGATAAACAATAAGCTTGTTCTGTGTATTTTATATCCCATCTAAGAAATAATATAACACATATTCACAGTGATATGTTATAACCTTTACTAGATGAGCTTGCCGTTCCATTATTCTAACATACAAATAAGTAAGGTAATTTATTTATTTTTGGTGTTTAAGGTGACATACTTACATGTAAGCACAATGGCTAATCGTGACCGTGACAGTTTTACAGGGTGGGGGAAGCACCCGGAGTGAACCACCAAGCAACGTCGAGCAACTGTCAGCTCCCCAACATCGTAACTCCGCACGGCAGCACAGGCAGGCGTATAATGGTTGAAGACATGCGCACAATCGACACGCAGTACGCCTTAGTACACGGTGTCATCGTGCCCACATGTGGACAATCGGGGTTAAGTGCTTTGCCCAAAGACACAACGCGGGAGTCCGAATCGATCGCTCAGACGATCACCCATTCAAGGACTAACCGGGCTCGACGTTGCTTAACTACGATGATCTGACCGATGAAGAACCGGTTACCGCAACGACACCGCGCCCCCATGTAAGTATGATAATTATGTTTATTCGAGACACTGTCATGTCTTAAAATATCTCTGTCAATACACAGCAGTGTTTGGTACATACATAACCTTTATTAAAAGCGCATTGACCAGTTACATGTACACAAAATTGGTACCCGATATTTGGCGGTGCAGATATTCTAAATATTTTATGTTGTGTTACTTTAACCCTGACCGCAAGGCGGTCAGGGTTAAAGCAACACCGCAAAGTCATTTCTCACTGTGCGTTATATCATTTCGTAGGTGAGCTTGCCGTTCCAATATGAATATTCTTACATAAGTGTAGGCATTTTATTTATTCGAGACTCTATCATAATCATTAAATATCTCTCTTAATACACAACAGTGTTTGCCTATTTGGTACATACATAACTTTTATTAAAAGCATATTGACTAGTTACACAACATTGCTACTCAATGTTTGGCAGTGCGGATATTCTAAATTACTATGCTCGACCAAGCGGTACTGTGGAAGATGACGGAGAGGAGGGGGGCTGGTAATGCATGGGTGCCTAGGGTGGTAGTAAAGAGTGTTTGGTTTGAACCCTTGATGGGCTAATATTTGTCTTTGGTAATATTAATGAATTTTACAATCGTGGGATGTTTTAGATGTGCGTAATGCTAGGCCATGTTATATACTACTCAAAGTTTGCTAAACACCAAGTATATCCAACTACCTGTTTTACGTTTTAGTTGAAATATTGTGATGAAAAGTGAATATATGTTTTATTTAATTATATCTTTAACGATTTAAGTAAAGAAATTGAGATTTTATATGTGTTTGACATTATTTTTAGCTTTTAAATACGATAACCATGGAAAATGGATATTATTGGTAAAAGAGGAAATTTTTCAATTTGCAAAAAAGTTGACGGAGCGAACTGGTATGGGTTCAATATCGAGAATGAGACCCATTACTGTTAATTACAGCTTGACAACGCCTTTTCATGCTCCAAATCAGGTTCCTGGTGGTCCTTTGTGGGATGTCGTTCCATTCTTGGACCAGCATGGCACCAAGCTCCTGGACACTTCTTGGCTGGACTGGACGGGCTGAAATTGCCAGCTGCAACTCATTCCAGACATGTTCGATTGGATTGAGGTCAAGGGATCTTACTGGCCAGTTCATACGCTCAATACCCTCCCTCTGTCGGTACTTCCCGACAGCATGGGCAACATGAGGACGGGCATTCCGTCCACCAGAAAGAATCTATCACCCATTGCACCTGCATACAATCTGACGTGGACATCCAGGATCTCATCAATATACCGCTGTGCAGTCAATGTACCACGTTCAAGGACACAGAGCTCTGTGCGTCCATCCCTGTTGATGCCGCCACAGACCATGACTGACCCTACACCATAGCGGTCATGCTCAGCAATGTTTGCTTGGAATCGCTCTACTGGTCTTCTCCATACCATAGAACGCCTATTTGTGTGGTTTAGGCAGTACCTTGACTCATCTGTAAAAAGGACAGGTCGCCAATCTTCTCTGGTCCATCCAACGTGGTCCATGGCCCATTGATATCGTGCCTGGCGGTGGTTCTGGGACAGCGGAATGCGAATACATGGTCTTCTCGATTGGATACCACCTTCGTGCAACCTCGTCCGGTTAGTCTGCGTCGAAACATTTACCCCGGGTGTATTCTGAAGGTCACTGCAAGGCTGGGTTGTTGTGGCTAAGCGGTTCCTACGGGCCTGAATGATCAAAAACCGGTCTTCAGCTGCAGATGTTCCCTGTCTCTGCCACCACCGTGCCGTCGTACTAGGGTGCCATAGAGCTGAAATTTTGCCCAGGCTCTGGAGATCACCGTATGGTGCACACCACGGGCTTCACCAACCTGACGTTGGGTAGCCCCTTGCTCCACTATTCCCACAGCCCGCCACATTTCTGCTTCAGACAAATGTCTTCTTCCATTTGCATTCACCATATTCAATCATTAAATCACAAGGATTTGTGTTGAAATGAAGGCTGAATACCCTACACATGTCATGTACATGTAGAGAGTACACGAAAACATCATGAAAATCAAGGGGTACATGCTTTTCATGACTGTCACGAAACATCTGCCTGTCAAGGGAGCTAATGTAAACACTGGGGACCATCTCAAAACATTCCTCAATCATATCCACCAAAAATATCGCAAATATGTGACAAGCAAATTTCACAATGATGTGTCAAATATTTGGTGCTTGGAAAACTTTGAGTAGTATATTTCGAGGTAAAGTTTGGTGGTTTAGAACGGTAGTATATGATGTACGGACTGTGCCACTTTTTGTTTACTGGCAGACCTTAGTTCTACTACCCCATCAAATGATTTATTCCATCGTCTGGGTATTACAGATGGTGTGTAATGCTGGGCCCGGTGGTATTGCGAGGCAATACCTGGTTGTCGAGGATGGAAGCATATTATATTCATGCTTTAATCATGTTGGTCTACTGTTAGCCCTTATTGACACTATTTACCTGAGGCGTCGTGCTGTCCCACAGTTGTTATACATGTAGGTAATGCGTAATACTAGCTCATGCAGAGTTGTGGCGCACACATGATTGTCAAGCCAGAAGTGATAGAAAACTATAATTAAGAATAAAATGCAATTTTTATTATCTTTTTTGGAGTATGAACGTGTGGGAATGGGTACAAATCATGTATGAATCCTGATGGGATTCATGCAATTTGTACCATTCCCACACGTTCGTACTCCAATAAAGATTATAAAAATTGCATTCAATTCTTATAATTACATTCCGGAACTGTTTAAACTACTTTTTACGAAACAACAAAGCAGAAAGACGAGAGGCGCTAAAAGTTAAAAACCCACGCAAACACCGCCCGAAATACATTCTGTCAACTGCGCTCTACCGTAAATGCAGGTCAAAGTTCGACCAAATGTATTTATTGGAAAATGAATTACATTTGGTCATGACGTTTTCAACCAGCTGACCAATGGGAATTGAGTATTTGGACCCAAAACGTATAACTACATTAACAATGTAATTATTATTGGGTGAATGCAACAGAGCTGATCATAGGATAGATAGCTGAAGTCGTGATAAAGGCCAATGGTAGGACTACTACGAACTGTATAAGAGATTGGAATCCTACTTACGAAATCTCACTAACAGAATCCCTTAGAGGAAACACCTGTGGTTATAGAACTCTTTTTTAGGAAACGTCTGTGGTTACAGAATCCCTTTTTTCCGGCATGAGAAAATTCGTCAGTGGTGGTAATAAACATCATTAGTAGTATAGTGGGAAGATAACGGGTCTCATTACCCGGAGCTTTGCCTGAGCAGCTAGTGTTAAATTTCTGTAAGAACCGGAGCCTTTTGCCGAAGCAACTTTTCCCGCGCAAAACTCCATCCATCGAGATCCGGCATATATAGTATGTTATGGTATGGTATGTAGTATGCTATGGTATGAAACAGCCACGAGGCTGCACGTTGAAAATATTGACTGGTCGACCCCAAATAATGAATATGGACTCTTCTAATTGCTGCCATTGAACTAGCATGGAAGATACCACTAGAGTTAAAAGGGGTAACACGCAGAAAAAAACTTTACCGAAACTGTTTTTGTTTCTTAGGACCGAACCGAATCTGAAAAATCGAAACCTCCCTCTTTAAGGGGCCTGAAGCTCTCCCCCAATAAAGTTCATGGATTTCTCACAACGAGATTTAAAAGTTACGTGTATTTACCTGATATAACGATTTCAAACTGCTGGGGATTGGAAGCTTATTATACCCTTTTTCCCCTCTCTCAATTTCTTGTTTGTTTATTGGGGTTTAACGACATTTTGGACAGTCAAGGTCACATCGTGTCGAGCAGTTTTACGGAAGCCGGAGTTGGAGTAGAGAACTACCGGGCAGCGGCTAGCAACTTACCACAATAAGGAGCGGTTGAAGTTCCCCATCGACGCGCAGTAAGCCTTAGTACACAGCGGAAATGCATCCCAATCGGAATTAAGTGCGTTGCTTAAGGACACACCGAAATTACCTCGTCAGAATCGAACCTTGGACCTTTCGATTTGTAGTCCATTGCTCTAGCCACTGAGCCACAGTGCTACTTTTCCCTTTCATAATAAAGTTACAAACGTTGGTGAATATGGGTAGGGGGCCAGGGACTCTGCTAAGAGTTCTCGGGTGGTTGGTGGGAAGTGTCCACCTCAAGATATCCAACTGCACCCCTCTCCCGGTACTTGCGACGATATACATGTAGAGTATTTAGCTAATTAAATACGGCCTTTTGAAAAGTTGATAACCTACAACGTTGTATTGAAGAAAAAACAATGCCTCCTTCCCACTCATTGCCCAAATAACGTTGAAGTTGATCGATACACTATTTTTTACACCTTATTGATACAGTAAATGGGTTTGATGTGTTTCGTGAAAATCGGTTATTGTTTCTGCCTTTATTGCCAGCTGACGATTTCCTTGTACAAGAAGTGGTAATTGTTCTTTTGTTTCGTCGCAGATCGCAGTCCTCACTGCTGCAGCGGTTTTCCTTCAAAAGTGAAAGGACCTTTTTGCTGCAAACATTTTAGCCAACAAAGATTTTGTGGAGCCAATTAAAATTTGTTTGTCTAATTGGCTAAATTGGCACCCGGCAGCGTGAGAGAGATTGGTGATCACACCACTGGAAAGAGAATTTCGGCCAGGGCATCAGTATAACAAAACGTTTACAATTGTATTTTCACGAATTGTATTTTCTGTCTATGACAATTAAGAAATTGTCGCCTGAGTGCTAGAATGTTCTATGTCCCATAAGGGAGATAATACATAGTCCCATAAGGGGAGATAATACATAGTCCCATAGGGGGAGATAATACATAGTCCCATAGGGGAGATAATACATAGTCCCATAGGGGGAGATAATACATAGTCCCATAAGGGGAGATAATACATAGTCCCATAGGGGAGATAATACATAGTCCCATAGGGGAGATAATACATAGTCCCATAGGGGAGATAATACATAGTCCCATAGGGGAGATAATACATAGTCCCATAGGGGGAGATAATACATAGTCCCATAGGGGAGATAATACATAGTCCCATAGGGGGAGATAATACATAGTCCCATAAGGGGAGATAATACATAGTCCCATAGGGGGAGATAATACATAGTCCCATAAGGGGAGATAATACATAGTCCCATAGGGGAGATAATACATAGTCCCATAGGGGGAGATAATACATAGTCCCATAAGGGGAGATAATACATAGTCCCATAGGGGGAGATAATACATAGTCCCATAAGGGGAGATAATACATAGTCCCATAGGGGGAGATAATACATAGTCCCATAAGGGGAGATAATACATAGTCCCATAGGGGAGATAATACATAGTCCCATAGGGGGAGATAATACATAGTCCCATAAGGGGAGATAATACATAGTCCCATAGGGGAGATAATACATAGTCCCATAGGGGGAGATAATACATAGTCCCATAAGGGGAGATAATACATAGTCCCATAGGGGGAGATAATACATAGTCCCATAAGGGGAGATAATACATAGTCCCATAGGGGAGATAATAC
Source organism: Pictodentalium vernedei (assembly GCA_031216915.1). NCBI lineage: Eukaryota > Metazoa > Mollusca > Scaphopoda > Dentaliida > Dentaliidae > Pictodentalium > Pictodentalium vernedei. Next base: position 12,374,667 of record CM062296.1, on the reverse strand, counting down.
ATAGTCCCATAGGGGGAGATAATACATAGTCCCATAAGGGGAGATAATACATAGTCCCATAGGGGGAGATAATACATAGTCCCATAGGGGAGATAATACATAGTCCCATAAGGGGAGATAATACATAGTCCCAATGGGGACATAGAACATTCTAGCATTCAAGCGACGAAATCATTAGCGTTTCAAAAGACCTTGCAATTTATCGGTAGGTAAACTGTCACATCTTATAAAACACTAATAATCAATTTCAGTCATTTATGTACATAGGCAGAAAATACAATTTTGGAAAATACAATTGTAAAAGCTTTATAGTATTGTTCCCTGATCGTGACTGGGTCGCGATCTGTTCGAAATTATGTTTCCACTTATATTCCCATAGCACTGCTGAATTCTACCCGTCGGAAAAAGTGCGAGAACATTGATTGGAAAAGGCTTTGTCTTTCGTGATTCGGTCTTTATTTCAGTACGTGGATAGTGGATTGCCATAAAACACTCGCAGAGTGAAGTTTCCAGCCAGACAATAACAAAGGATTTCTGTGTTAATGCATCAAAAAGGACAAGCAGAATTTTAACCCAGAGACCTGCGGGTTCAACTTTACTTGTCGTCCTCATGCCTTTTTCAAGACAAATATTGTTTTGGTCTGAGTGGAGATACCACATTAGTAATAATGCACTCTGCTGCTGTCTACTGTCGGAAATATTGGCATTAGTAACTGGGTCGCATTGTACCAATAGAATAAAATTAGCTTACCACAGTAAACACGCACTGCCTCACTTCCCGGAGTTGCCACGGGAAACTGTGAATAATTGTGTTCGTGAACTGAACAATAATGTCTTTTTTCGGATAAAACACTCCTCCTGACCTCATGTAATCTAAACCTCCTGCCGTGTTATCAGCCCATTAACGGTACTAAACAAATATTTGAAAATGTAAAATATTTAAAATTTAAAACAAACGTCAAACAAAAACTTTAACCAGGAAATTGTACGTCAATTTATTTAACAGCCAGAAAGAGTTGAAAATATTCTGAAAAAAGGTAGATAAAATGCAGCCAAAAAGGTAGATAAAATGCAGCCAAAAAGGTAGATAAAATGCAGCCAAAAGGTAGATAAAATGCAGCCATGTCCGAAGTTTGACAATATGTGCATTGAAAACAATAAACCTGGTTCAAAACACTTTAATCTGTAACCTAAAATACATACATTTATCTTACAATCAACATGTATTTTGTCTGTATTAACTCCGCAACTGTCGTGTATCCGACCCCCTGGATACAGATGGTTGTATCAGGGGGTCGGATACAAGCACGTTCCTTTCGCGTGAGTTCCATTTTTTTCTTTTTGTTTATCCGTAAGAATAAATAGTTCGTTATATATTCGTCTACATTCTTGACTTATCCCCAATATATTGTGAGATAAAATGATTATTACCATTATGTGGATGTACAAAATATGTATCCGAGTCTCGCTCCGGGTTCTAAGGGAAGATCACGACTCGTCTTCGACTCGTCGTGATCTGCCCTCAGAACCCGGAGCTCGACTCGGATACATATTTTGTACACGCACATAATGGTAATAATCTCTATATAATATCTTCTGAAGGAGCATGGTGACTCAGTGGTTACAACATTGGACTTCACATCGAAAGGTCAACGATTCTCCCCCACCAGGGGTAACTGCGTTGTATCCTTAGGCAAGACGCTTAATCCTGCGTGTTTGTAGGGGGTGGGGGGAGGGGGTAGTGTGTTGCGGAATAGTGGAATTATGTACTAAGGTATACTACATGTACACATCGATGGTGCAGTTGTTTTTATTTGGAGGTCGCGGTGGTTTAGTAGGTAGAGGTGCGGACTGCAAGCCGAGAGGACCTCGGTTCGAATCCCACCTGCGGCAACCTCGTTGTGTCCTTGGGGTCTGGACAATGGTGCACTTGTCTTCAAGCAATGCTAACCCTGCTTGTGGAGTTAGTATGATGGGGAGCCTGACATTTGTTTGGTGATTCTCTCCAGGTGCTCCAGCTTCCTCCACCCGTAAAAAAACTGTCCGACACGAAGATACCCTTTTTGTTGAAAGTGTCGTTAAACCCCAATAAATTAATTACATGTAATAAATACCCATTTATTTATTTCTTCGTATTTAACGACATTCTCGACAGCCAGGGCCATCTCTTATCTGACAGTTCTACGAGTAGGGGAAGCTGGAATACCCGGAGAAAACCACCGGGTAACGGCGAGCAACTGTCCGGTTCCCTGACGTACAAACTCCACACATGCAAGGTAAGCAGCATTGGTTGAAGACGTGCAGTACGCCTTAGTACATAGCGCCACCGTGCCCCGATGTGGGCAATCGAGATGAAGTGCTTGTTTTCAACAAATGCTAACCCTGCTTGTACAGAGTTAATACGTTGGAAAGTCTGACATCTGGTGGCTGCTGTTCGGTGGTTCTCTCCGGGTAATGCAGCTTCATCCACCCATAAAACTGTCTGACGCGAGGTGGATCCGGCTGTCCAGAGTGCCGTTAAGCCCCAATAAAACAATTTACTGACGGACAGACTGTCATTGGAGGGAGCGTCGGTGTGAAAACAGTCATCGCTATAAACAGTCGGGCTAAAAAATAGTGTTCTTTAGTATTTGCGTTTAATAAAATTATACTTTAAAAAAAATTAAATTTTCAAACGTTTTCTAATTTGATCTCCTTTAAAACCATATTCGTGCATTATTTATAGAAATACAATTTCGGCATTTTGAACATAAATTCGCTGAAATCAGCATATTTGCTGAAATAACGCATCCGTAGTGTTGTAATTGTCAATTTTGCCTGTAATTGAATTATTCTATTCAAAAGTACGTACGTATTCGCGGGAAATGCATTTGGGGAGCATTTTATGAAAACGGAAAATAAAGAGGTGGGGTAGAATGGCGCAGGATCCCAACCCCTCATTTTCTGGACTCGTGAAATCCGATGTTTAATCTCCAGACCCACCCCAATCACGGAAATACTCCGAATTCTCCCATCATTACCGTTTTATTTTCAAGTTATGCACAGTACACAAAAAACGATTGTTAATAAATCACTCGTGAGGTGGGATCTCCGCTCAGACCAAAAACACCTTGTCTGGGAAAAAGCATTAGAACGACAAGTAACATTTCAGCCCAGGGACCTCCGGGTTGAACCCGGAGGTCCCTTGGCTAAAACTCTGCTTATCCTTTTCATGCATTACCATTGGAATCGACTGTTACTGTCTGGGTGGAATTTTCACTCCACGAGTGCTTCAGTGGAAATTCACTCTCTGCGTACTGTACACTTCATTTATCGGTTGGTGGACTATTTGGTGAATGTAATGAGACAGGTTGAACCGTTAGTTTACATTCTAAATTCATTATACTTACTAGATTCTTTATTTAACAAGTTAGCCGTGGATCGTAGAATCACTAACAGTAATCCACAGCTAAATGCTATCATTATGTAGAAACACTTTTTCACCATCATTGTCGTACTGAAAAATTCACAACACTTCAGACCTACAAATTTGACGGAATAGGCTCCTACATCTTCCCTAGTGATAAAATGCGAATTTTCGAAAGACATACACTTCACAAAATCGTTTCCAACATCCTTTTCCTTTCAGAAAGCTTGTCTGTATTAGTAAACAAAGGAAATCAGAATGATCTCGCCATTGCTGAGCAGTGTTGCTCGTTGAATAAGATTTGAAGGTAGAGCTCCGCAATTCATTCAACAAAGCAGTATCCCATTTCATTAGCGAATATTAGTTTCCATACAAACTTATCTGGATGTTGAGCCCACAACAAGTGATAACATGCTTATGGGATTTTCCAGTCACACAAACATGGAAATGGGAAAGGATTGATAATCACACATTCACATTCCGAGGTCGAATAATTGGTTTTGTTTAAACAAATCAACCAATAATGGACTGTGCCTCAGTTTAGAGATTGCATGAACTGGATTAATGTGAACTGATAAAAACAACACATGCAGGAACGAACTTAGCACAGATGTGGCGAATCTCTAGTTTATGCTGAACTTCGGTTTATTTATTCAAAATATCGCCCCCGTTGTTAGCACCGTCTGTGTTCGTTAAGCGTCTACAGTTGAGATCAGCTTACATACAGTTGAGCTTGAAAAACATATTTGTATCCAAACAAGCCCGAAAGTAGGATTTCAAAATATTCCGACATGGTGGGGGGGGGGGGGGGGGGGGGGGGGAAGTTAAATTTTCCGACAGAGTTCCAGAGTCGTTGAGGGTTAGCCGCTAGTAACAATTACCGGTATTAGGTAGGCACTGCACAGGACTAGCCGCTAGTAGCAGTTACCGGTACTAGGTAAGCACTACACTGGACTAGCCGCTGGAAACAATTACCGGTACTGGGAAGGGACTACACATGGCTAGCCGCTAGTAACAATTACCGATACTAGGTAGGCACTACACAGGACTAGCCGCTAGTACAATTACCGATACTAGGTAGGGACTACACTGGACTAGCTGCTAGTAACAATTACCGGTACTAGATACGCGATGACCGATACTAGGTAGGCACTACACAGGACTAGCCGCTAGAAACAATTACCGGTACTAGGTAGGCACTACACAGGACTAGCCGCTAGAAACAATTACCGGTACTAGGTAGGCACTACACAGGACTAGCCGCTAGAAACAATTACCGGTACTAGGTAGGCACTACACAGGACTAGCCGCTAGTAACAATTACCGGTATTAGGTAGGCAGTACACATGACTAGCCGCTAGTAGCAGTTACCTGTACAAGGTAGGCGATGACCGATACTAGGTAGGCACTACACAGGACTAGCCGCTAGAAACAATTACCGGTACTAGGTAGGCACCACACAGGACTAGCCGCTAGAAACAATTACCGGTATTAGGTAGGCACTGCACAGGACTAGCCTCTAGAAACAATTACCGGTATTAGGTAGGCAGTACACATGACTGGCCGCTAGTAGCTGTTACCTGTACAAGGTAGGCGATGACCGATACTAGGTAGGCACTACACAGGACTAGCCGTGTGATATTGTGACGGCATTACCATAGTGATACTGTATGTGCTGTTAGGATGCTTGCGCAGCGCAGCGCAGCGCAGCGCAGCGCAGCGCGTTTTGTTAGTGTTACATGTGTTTCTAACGTTCAGTTTCTTAACTAGAGACCGCCATCTTAATTTACATGGTGGCATGTGGTTACAATGTGACCCAGAGTCCTCGAATGGGAAAGGGGTGTTTTTGAAAAGTATGTTCGATTGAATGGAAGTATACGCAATCAACCACATGAACTCGGAAATTCTTTATTTGGTTCTAGTCCTCGTTTTTTACGTGGTTTTTAATGGTTGATGGAACACACCCTTCGTCTCATTTCGGTAGTTGTCGGGTTGTTTCCGGTTGTTTGGTTTCCTCCCATTTAATCGATTGTACACTTCAAACACACTCCATTCCTATTAGAAATCTTCCAGACTCAACGCAAACACATGCCGTCAAATATAGCGATCTGGATAGGTAGAAACCGATTGCTAAATGAACAATTGTCAGGTCCATATTGGTAATTAGACATTCAAACATATCCTCCGAATATGTTTTTATTTACTGGTGTTTAAGGTGACATACTTAATGGCTAATCGTGACCATGACAGTTTTACGGGTGGAGGAAGCCGGAGTACCCGAAGAGAACCACCGAGCAACGACGAGCAACTGTCAGATCCTCAACATTCTAACTCTGTTCAAGCTCCACTCAAACAGGGTTATAGCGGTTGAAGACATGTGCAGCATCAACGTCCAATACGCCTTTGTACACGGCGTCATCGTGCCCCATGTAGGCAACTGGGATAAAGTGCCTTGCCCAAGGACACAACGCGGGTCACCCCGGATGGGTATCGAACTCTGGACATCTAGCACAGAAGTCCAAAAGTCTCCCACTGAATCACCGCGCTCCCATCCTTCCAATAAAGCTCCTTCCTACTGTAGATTCCATTCAAGCTACCTCTTACCCGTGTTCAGCTTTTCCGGCATTTTTTATGTATTATGTTTTAGAAATGAAAACTGGTAATCAGAGGTAAACTTTCACAAATGAAGTCGTCGGATTATTGATTGTAAGTAATCTGTTCGTTTTTTGTTTCTCTCACTCGTTTTGGCTTTATTGAGTAATCGGGAATTTTTATGGAGATCAAATTGTTGCGGACTCTCCGCAGCAGGCGGACTCAGACAAAATAGCAATTGTGTATAGTGATAAACATGCCTCAGGTATCCATGTGCCGGAACGCTTACCTTTAAAAATAGTACATATAAACTTCCTCGGTTTACATCGGAATTCCCCCAGTTTACCGGAATACCCTCAGTTTACCGGAATCCCCCCAGTTTGTCGTCCATGTCACAAAACATAAAGAACTCCTTTTTCTGATACTTGGAAATTCCTATCTACGTTAAGTTAGCTACCACATGAAAAACACGTGCTGGTATTTGAGCCCCCACACAAGCAGAAAATATTCTAGAAGAAAACCCGTCTAGACTAGTATTTTAGTTTAATAGATACGCACCAGACATTACTAAGTCACTCATGCTGTTAACACTCCTTGCAACTAATGACATATGTGATTTGGGCGAAAATCATTACCTAGTTTCTGTGATTAAAAGCACTTAATTTTAAAAAAATCCATCATGTGAAAAGAATGCCTTTTTGAGGACCTTGCCCTCTCGGAGAATGTGTCTCACATAATCTCTTCCACACAGCATTGCAGATGTGTTTTGCTGCATCCAAGAGACGATATACTCCTACTGTACGTCGCCTGAGTGCTAGAATGTCCTATGTCCCATAGGGGACATAGAACATTCTAGCACTCATGCGACGTAAAACAGCTGGCTTCTACTTCTGATCACTATCAGCTGCTTTTACCACCACTGTACCCTGGCTATACACTTTTAGTCCGGCCACTTCGTCTGTCAACCCTCACTATTTCCAGTTATCTTTACTTTTGCCTTCAACCATCGTTCTTACTGCAGCCACGGCTACGCTTTTTTATGTGCAATGTCTTTACTTTTTCTGTTACTAGTTTACTAGTTATAGTTTATCAAGTACTTCCGATGATGTCCGTACCACAATCACTACTAAATGCGACTACTATCAGTTTATGCAATGTCATCCGCTTGGCCATGCCAACACGAGTGTGATCTATATACACGAGAATTCATACACATCTAAAGCGTATTTTGCACACACACAGTACACGCGCGCATATGCTTATTTGGTATGAAGTATCCTTAGGACCAGTAGAATTGAATGGTTAAAAACAATTGCCATCGGTTATGTTAGGGTGTTCTGCAATGGGCAAAAGTGCTGAGTTAACATATTTACAAAAAATTAAAAAAATCTTTTCTCCAGAACCAATCATCAGAATCTTTTGATATTTGGAATACCACATTCATAGGGGGCTCAGATGCAAGTTTGTTGAAATAAAAAAAGCTTATTGGTTCATATTTGGGCTCACTATATGAGCCCGAATTTTTAACATAGGGTAACATGGGGAATATTCTTTAAAAATCTTCTTCTTCAGTACCACCAGTCAGAATCTCTTAATGTTTGGTATGCATCATTGTTACGAGGGTTAGATTCAAGATTGTTCAAACCAAGTCCCTAGGTTGATATTTGGGCTTCCTAGAGAAGCCCAAATTTTAACTTTGTTCAATATGGGGATGGGGTAATTTAAAAAAAATCTTCTTCAGATCCACCAGTCAGAATGCTTTCATATTTGGTATGCAACATGGGGGTCAGATTCAAGTTTGTTCAAATCAGATCCCTAGGTATAAATTTGGGCTCGCTATGGTAGCCCAACTTTTTACTTAGAGCAATATGAGGAAATTTCTTTAAAAATCTTCTTCTTCAGATCCACTAGTCAGACTGCTTTCTCATATTTCGTATACAAAATCTCTAGGGATGGGGGGGGGGGGGGGGGGGGGGGGTCGGATTCAAGTTTGTTCAAATCGGATCCATAGGTTAATATTTGGGCTCGCTATGGTAGCCCAAATTTTAACTTGATGCAATATGAAGAAAGTTCTTTAAAATTTCTCTTCTTCAGATCCAACAGTCAGAACGCTTTTATATTTGGTACACAACATCTCTAGGGAAGTCAGATTCAACTGTGTTCAAATCGAGAGCTCGGGTTAATATTTGGGCTCCCTATGGAGCCGGAATTGGCCATTTTGCTGAAGAATTAAAAATTTTGTATTCCGTACCCTCTAGAGGTGTGTAACTAGGATTAATCCGCAAAGGTTGTATCAAGGGGCTTCATATGGGAGCTCTACATTTCACTTTATGATCAACTGAAGAAAAGGCGTGATGCCCGTATTATTTTTGTCACTCCCGAGGGACTCAAGAATTGAGAGTGTAGCCTATGGAGATGGCTTGCTTAATGTACTCATTCTTGGACTCTGTTTAATGTGTGTTCTATTCAAGATGAGCGCTTCAGGCCCCGCGAGGCCTCTAGTAATTTTCAAGGTATTACTTTTTTATTTCAGAGAAAGTTTCTACATTTTCCAGATGTGTGCGTATTGTCAGAATTTTGACTTGCCTCAATATTTTACAAAACTACTGGTTGTTAAATTTAGTACATTTTTAGCTCAACTTTGGCGAAGATAAATTCGAGGTATTGTCATGGCCGTCGTCTGTCTGCCCGTCTGTGGTGCCGTACACATGATTCAGGATAGATGCCGTATTTATGAAACAAAACTTCTTGTTTTCTTCCTGCACAGGAATAGCCGCTAGTAACAATTGCCGATATTAGGTAGGCACTACACAGGACTAGCCGCTAGTAACAATTACCGGTACTAGGTAGGCACTACCTAGGACTAGCCGCTAGTAACAGTTAGGTACTTGGTAGGCACTACACAGGACTAGTCGCTAGTAACAGTTAGGTACTTGGTAGGCACTACACATGACTAGTCGCTAGTAACAGTTAGGTACTTGGTAGGCACTACACAGAACTAGTCGCTAGTAACAATTACCGGTACTATTTAGGCACGACACAGGACTAGCCGCTAATAACAGTTACCGGTACTAGGTAGGTACTACACAGGACTAGTCGCTAGTAACAGTTACCGGTACTAGACAGGCACTATGCAGGACCAGTCACTAATAACAATTACCGATACTAGGTAGGCACTACACAGGACTAGCCGCTAGTAACAATTACCGGTACTAGGTAGGCACTGCACAGGACTAGTCGCTAGTAACAGTTACCGGTACTTGGTAGGCACTACACAGAACTAGCCGCTAGTAACAATTACCGGTACTAGGTAGGCACTGCACAGGACTAGTCGCTAGTAACAGTTAGGTACTTGGTAGGCACTACACAGAACTAGTCGCTAGTAACAATTACCGGTACTATTTAGGCACGACACAGGACTAGCCGCTAATAACAGTTACCGGTACTAGGTAGGTACTACACAGGACTAGTCGCTAGTAACAGTTACCGGTACTAGACAGGCACTATGCAGGACCAGTCACTAATAACAATTACCGATACTAGGTAGGCACTACACAGGACTAGCCGCTAGTAACAATTACCGGTACTAGGTAGGCACTGCACAGGACTAGTCGCTAGTAACAGTTACCGGTACTTGGTAGGCACTACACAGAACTAGCCGCTAGTAACAATTACCGGTACTAGGTAGGCACTGCACAGGACTAGTCGCTAGTAACAGTTAGGTACTTGGTAGGCACTACACAGAACTAGTCGCTAGTAACAATTACCGGTACTATTTAGGCACGACACAGGACTAGCCGCTAATAACAATTACCGGTACTAGGTAGGCACTGCACAGGACTAGTCGCTAGTAACAGTTACCGGTACTTGGTAGGCACTACACAGGACTAGTCGCTAGTAACAATTACCGGTACTAGGTAGGCACTGCACAGGACTAGTCGCTAGTAACAATTACCGGTACTAGGTAGGTACTACACAGGACTAGCCGCTAGTAACAATTACCGGTACTAGGTAGGCACTACACAGGACTAGTCGCTAGTAACAGTTAGGTACACATGACTAGTCGCTAGTAACAGTTACCGGTACTAGACAGGCACTATGCAGGACCAGTCACTAATAACAATTACCGGTACTTGGTAGGCACTACACAGAACTAGTCGCTAGTAACAATTACCGGTACTATTTAGGCACGACACAGGACTAGCCGCTAATAACAGTTACCGGTACTAGGTAGGTACTACACAGGACTAGTCGCTAGTAACAGTTACCGGTACTAGACAGGCACTATGCAGGACCAGTCACTAATAACAATTACCGGTACTTGGTAGGCACTACACAGAACTAGTCGCTAGTAACAATTACCGGTACTATTTAGGCACGACACAGGACTAGCCGCTAATAACAGTTACCGGTACTAGACAGGCACTATACAGGACTGGTCACTAATAACAATTACCGATACTAGGTAGGAACTACACATGACTAGCCGCTAATAACAGTTACCGGTATTAGGTAGGCACTACACAAGACTAGCCGCTAGTAACAATTACCGGTACTAGTTGGGCACTACACAGGACTAACCGCCAGTAACAGTTACCGGTACTAGGTAGGCACTGCACAGGACTAGCCGCTAGTAACAGTTACTGGTGCTAGGTAGGCATTACACAGGACTAGCCGCTAGCAACAATTACCGCTACTAGGTGGGCACTACACAGGACTAGTCGCTAGTAACAGTTACCGGTACCAGTTAGGCACTGCACAGGACTAATCGCTAGTAACAATTACCGGTACTAGGTAGGTACTACAGAGGACTAGCCGCTAGCAACAATTACCGGTACTAGAAAGACACTACACAGACCTAGTCGCTAGTAACAATTACCGGTACTATTTAGGCACGACACAGGACTAGCCGCTAATAACAGTTACCGGTACCAGTTAGGCACTGCACAGGACTAATCGCTAGTAACAATTACCGGTACTAGGTAGGTACTACAGAGGACTAGCCGCTAGTAACAATTACCGGTACTAGGTAGGCACTACACAGAACTAGTCGCTAGTAACAATTACCGGTACTATTTAGGCACGACACAGGACTAGCCGCTAATAACAGTTACCGGTACTAGGTAGGTACTACACAGGACTAGTCGCTAGTAACAGTTACCGGTACTAGACAGGCACTATGCAGGACCAGTCACTAATAACAATTACCGGTACTTGGTAGGCACTACACAGAACTAGTCGCTAGTAACAATTACCGGTACTATTTAGGCACGACACAGGACTAGCCGCTAATAACAGTTACCGGTACTAGACAGGCACTATACAGGACTGGTCACTAATAACAATTACCGATACTAGGTAGGAACTACACATGACTAGCCGCTAATAACAGTTACCGGTATTAGGTAGGCACTACACAGGACTAGCCGCTAGTAACAATTACCGGTACTAGTTGGGCACTACACAGGACTAACCGCCAGTAACAGTTACCGGTACTAGGTAGGCACTGCACAGGACTAGCCGCTAGTAACAGTTACTGGTGCTAGGTAGGCATTACACAGGACTAGCCGCTAGCAACAATTACCGCTACTAGGTGGGCACTACACAGGACTAGTCGCTAGTAACAGTTACCGGTACCAGTTAGGCACTGCACAGGACTAATCGCTAGTAACAATTACCGCTACTAGGTGGGTACTACAGAGGACTAGTCGCTAGCAACAATTACCGGTACTAGAAAGACACTACACAGGACTAGCCGCTAGCAACAATTACCAGTACTAGGTAGGCACTGCACAGGACTAGTCGCTAGTAACAATTACCGGTACTAGGTAGGTACTACACAGGACTAACCGCCAGTAACAGTTACGGGTACTAGGTAGGCAATACACAGGACTAGTCGATAATATCAAATACCGGTACTAGGTAGGTACTATACAGGACTAGCCGCTAGTAACAGTTACCGGTACTAGGTAGGCACTACACAGGACTAGTCGCTAGTAACAATTACTGGTACTAGGTAGGCACTACACAGGACTAGCCGCTAGCAAAAATTAGCGGTCATAGGTAGGTACACCACAGGACTAGCCGCTAGCAACAATTACTGGTACTAGGTAGGCACTACACAGGACTAGCCGCTAGCAAAAATTAGCGGTCATAGGTAGGTACACCACAGGACTAGCCGCTAGCAACAATTACCTGCACTAGGTGGGCACTACACAGGACTAGCCGCTTGTAACAATTACCGGTACTAGGTAGGGACTACACAGGACTAGCCGCTAATAACAATTACCGGTACTAGGTAGGACTACACAGGACTAGACGCTAGTAACAATTACCGGTACTAGGTAGGCACTACACATGACAGGCCGCTAGTAACAATCACCGGTACTAGATAGGGGCTACACAGGACTAGCCGCTAGTAACAAGTATCTGTACTAGGTAGGCACAACACATTACTTGCCGCTAGCAACAATTACCGGTTCTAGGTAGGCACTACACATGGCTAGCCGCTAGTAACAATTACCGATAGTTGCTAGGCACTACACATGGCTATGCGCTAGCAACAATTACGGGTAAGGTAGGCACTACACATGGCTAGCCGCTAGTAACAATTACCGATACTTGCTAGGCACTTCACAGGGCTAGCCGCTAGCATCAATTACCGGTAAGGTAGGCACTACACACGACTAGCCGCTAGTAACGATTACCGATACTAGGTAGGCACTCCACAGGACTAGCCGCTATCAACAATTACCGGTACTAGGTAGGCACAACAATGGACTAGCTGCTAGTAACAATTACCTGTAGTAGGTGGTCACTACACAGGAGTAGCCGCTAGTAACGATTACCGGTACTAGGTAGGGACTACACAGGGCTAGCCGCTAGTAACGATTACCGGTACAAGGTAGGCACTACACAGGGCTAGTCGCTAGCAACAGATCATCATCGACATTGTTTGGAAAATTTGCTTTCAACAGTTGTGGTGACAATTGAGACTGAAATTAGTATGGGAAGTAGCATGAGTCGGATCACTAAAATTATACCGACTACAGTACTATAACTAGTAATCAAGTGATCATCAATAAGGTGGTGTCCCCCCGCAGCAATAATATAAGTTACAGTCCAGTCCTTATCAAAACTGTACTGCCCACCCACAGCAGTAATTCAATTATTAACTTTGTGCTAATCAACACGGTGGTTCCCTGCCACACCAATACTATAACTAGTAACTTAGTTCTAGTCCAGATGATGGTGCCCGACCACATCAGTACTGTAACTGGTTCCTTAGTGCCCGCCAAGATGATGGTGCCAGACCACAGCGGTGCTGTAACTGGTGACTTAGTTCCAGTCAAGATGATAGTACCCGATCACAACAGTACTGTAACTAGTGACTTAGTGCCAGCCAAGATGATGGTGCCCGATCACTGCAGTACTGTAACTAAGGACTTAGTGCCAGCCAAGATGATGGTGCCCGATCACAGCAGTACTGTAACTAGTGATTTAGTGCCCGCCAAGATGATGGTGGCAGATCACAGCTGTGCTGTAACTGGTGACTTAGTGCCAGTCAAGATGATAGTGCCCGGCCACAGCAGTACTGTAACTAGTGACTTAGTGCCTGCCAAGTTGATGGTGTCACTCCCCAGCGGTGCTGTAACTGGTGACTTAGTGCCAGTCAAGATGCTAGTGCCCGAACACAGCAATACTATAACTGAACACCTAGTGCTAGTCAAGATGAATGTTCTCGATCACGGCAATACTGTAACTCGTAACTTATTATTGACCAACATGGTGGTACCCGATCGCAGAAATTCTGAAAGTAGTAACCCAGGGCTTGTAAACATGGTGGCCACCAATCACAGCAATATTGTAACTAGTATGCGAGTGCTGGGCAAGATGAAGGTGCACGACCACAGCAGTACTGTATCTAGTAACCTAGGACTAGTCAACATGGTGGTGCCCGGTCACAGCAATACTGTAATAATAAACTTATTGCTAGTCAACATGGTGGATCGCGATAACAAGAAAAAGTAACTTGTAACTTAGTGTTCGTCAGAATGATGGAGCTCGCCCACAGGAATACTCTAACTAGCAACCTAGTGCTGGTCAACATGATGGTGCTGACCACAGCAGTACTGTAACTAGTAACCAAGTGCTGGTCAACATGATGGTGCCCGAATACAGAAATATTGTAATTAGTAATCTAGTGCTGATCAGCATGATGGTGTCCGACCACAGCAGTACTGTAACCTGGTGATGGACTGCAGGGTGGTCCCCGGTCACCGCAATACCGTAGCTAATAACCTAGTACTAGTCAACATGGTGGTACGAAACCACAGTAATATTATAACTAGTAACTCAATGTTGGTGTTCACCGTGGTACCCGGCCACTGTAAACCTGTAACTATTAACCTAGTGCTCGTCAAGATGGCGGTGCCTGTCCACAGCAACAAGGAAACTAGTAACGTTGTGCTACTCTTGATGGTTGTTCCGAGCGCAGTAATATTGTAACTAATAACTTAGTGCTGATCAAGATACTGATGGTCGACCACAGCAATTTATTTATTTATATATTGGTGTTTAAGGTCACATATATATTCACAATGGCCAATCATGACCGTGACAGTTTTACGGGTGGAGGAAGCCGGAGTACCCGGAGAGAACCACCGAGCAACGACGAGCAGCTGTCAGCTCCCCAACATCGTAACTCCGCACTGCAGCACAGGCAGGGTTAGATTGGTTGAAGACATGCTTACCATCGACGTGCAGTACGCCTTAGTACACGGCGTCATCGTGCCCCCACATGGGCAATGGAGATGAAGTGTCTTGCCCAAGGACACAACGCGGTTGCCGCATGTGGGATTCGAACCGAGGACCTCTCGGCTTACAGCCTGCACCTCTACCTACTGAGCCACCGCGCTCCCGACCACAGCAATACTGTAGCTACTAACACGGTGCTAGTCAAAATGGCGGTACCCGATCACAGTAATGTTTTAACTAGTAACTTAGTGTTATGTGGGAGGGTGGTACCCGATCACAGTAATGCTGTAACTACTAACTTAGTGCTATGTGGGAGGGTCGCACCAGAATACAGTAATACTGTAACTAGTAAGCTGGAACTGGTCAACATGGGGGTACGCGACCACAGCAACAGTGTAACTAGTAACCTAGTGTTATGTAGGAGGGTGGTACCCGACCACAACGAAACTGTAACTTGTAACATAAAAACACTTACTGGCCCATCTGTGGGTACATCTGTATCTGCCCATTTTCTCCTTTCAAAGTTCTCGACGGAGTAAACAAATTTGTTTAACATCACTGCAGAATTATTTTTACATGTAATGTATTTTCTTCTAAGGATGAAGCTGATTTTGACGAACAGGCAGAGATCAGGACCCTGCGAATGAAACATTTTTTATTCGAATCGAATTTCGAATCGGATTGTGCTATTCGAAATCGAATTCAACCTCGAATCGAATCGAATCAGGGGCGTCTTTATCTCTACTTCGATTTTCTCAGAGTCACCTGACCTGATGACGTCATATTGTCTTGCCGTGGTAGCCCGTGTGATATTGTGACGGCATTACCATAGTGATACATGTACGTGCTGTTAAGACGCTTGCGCAACGCAGCGCGTTTTGTTAGTGTGACATGTGTTTCTAACGTTCAGTCTCTTAACTAGAGACCGCCATCTTGATTTACATGGTGGCATGTGGCTACAATGTGACCCAGAGTCCTAGAATGGGAAAGGGGTATTTTTGGAGGGTATGTTCGATTGAATGGAAGTATAGGCAATCAACCACATGACTTCGGAAATTCTTTATTTGGTTCTAGTCCTCGTTTTTTACGCGGTATTTAATGGTTGATGGTACACACCCTTCGTGTTATTTCGGTAGTTGTCGGGTTGTTTCCGGTTGTTGGGTTTACTCCCATTTAATCGATTGTACCCTTCAAACACACTCCATTCCTATTAGAAATCTTCCAGGCTCAACGCAAACACATGCCGTCAAATATAGCGATCTGGATAGGTAGAAACCGATTGCTAAATAAACAATTGTCGGGTCCATATTGGTAATTAGACATTCAAACATATCCTCCGAATATGTTTTTATTTACTGGTGTTTAAGGTGACATACTTATGCTCAATGGCTAATCGTGACCATGACAGTTTTACGGGTGGAGGAAGCCGGAGTACCCGAAGAGAACCACCGAGCATCGACGAGCAACTGTCAGATCCTCAACATTCTAACTCTGTTCAAGCTCCACTCAAACAGGGTTATAGCGGTTGAAGACATGTGCACCATCAACGTCTTTGTAAACGGCGTCATCGTGCCCCATGTAGGCAACTGGGATAAAGTGCCTTGCCCAAGGACACAACGCTGGTCACCCCGGATGGGTATCGAACTCGGGACATCTAGCACAGAAGTCCAAAAGTCTCCCACTGAATCACCGCGCTCCCATCCTTCCAATAAAGCTCCTTCCTACTGTAGATTCCATTCAAGCTACCTCTTACCCGTGTTCAGCTTTTCCGGCATTTTTTATGTATTATGTTTTAGAAATGAAAACTGGTAATCAGAGGTAAACTTTCACAAATGAAGTCGTCGGATTATTGATTGTAAGTAATCTGTTCGTTTTTTGTTTCTCTCACTCGTTTTGGCTTTAATGAGTAATTGGGAATTTTTCATGGAGATCAAATTGTTGCGGACTCTCCGCAGCAGGCGGACTCTGGCAAAATAACAATTGTGTATAGTGATAAACATGCCTCAGGTATCCATGTGCCGGAACGCTTACCTTTAAAAATAGTACATATAAACTTCCTCTTTTTACATCGGAATCCCCCCAGTTTACCGGAATCCCCTCAGTTTACCGGAATCCCCCCAGTTTGTCGTCCATGTCACAAAACACAAAGAACTCCTTTTTCTGATACTTGGAAATTCCTATCTACGTTAAGTTAGCAACCACTTGAAAAACACGTGCTGGTATTTGAGCCCCCACACAAGCAGAAAATATTCTAGAAGAAAACCCGTCTAGACTAGTATTTTAGTTTAATAGATACGCACCAGACATTACTAAGTCACTCATGCTGTTAACACTCCTTGCAACTAATGACATATGCGATTTGGGCGAAAATCATTACCTAGTTTCTGTGATTAAAAGCACTTAATTTAAAAAAAACCCATCATGTGAAAAGAATGCCTTTTTGAGGACCTTGCCCTCTCGGAGAATGTGTCTCACATAATCTCTTCCACACAGCATTGCAGATGTGCTTTGCTGCATCCAAGAGACGATATACTCCTACACGTCGCCTGAGTGCTAGAATGTTCTATGTCCCATAGGGGACATAGAACATTCTAGCACTCATGCGACGTAAAACAGCTGGTTTCTACTTCTGATCACTATCAGCTGCTTTTACCACCACTGTACCCTGGCTATACACTTTTAGTCCGGCCACTTCGTCTGTCAACCCTCACTATTTCCAGTTATCTTTACTTTTGCCCTCAACCATCGTTCTTACTGCCGCCACGGCTACGCTTTTTTATGTGCAATGTCTTTACTTTTTCCGTTACTAGTTTACTAGTTATAGTTTATCAAGTACTTCCGATGATGTCCGTACCACTATCACTACTAAATGCGACTACTATCAGTTCATGCAATGTCATCCGCTTGGCCATGCCAACACGAGTGTGATCTACATCTCCAGGGAAGTCAGATTCAACTGTGTTCAAATCGAGAGCTTGGGTTAATATTTGGGCTCCCTATGGAGCCGGAATTGGCCATTTTGCTGAAGAATTAAAAATTTTGTATTCAGTACCCCCTAGAGGTGTGTGACTAAGATTAATCCACATAGGTTGTCTCAAGGGGCTTCAGTAGGAAGCTCTACATTTTACTTTATGATCAACTGAAGAAAAGGCATGATGCCCGAATTATTTTTGTCACTCCTGAGGGACTCAAGAATTGAGAGTGCAGCCTATGGAGATGGCTTGCTTAATGTACTCATTCTTGGATCTGTTTAATGTGTGTTCTGTTCAAGATGAGCGCTTCAGGCCCCGCGAGGCCTCTTGTAATTTTCAAGGTATTACTTTTTTTATTTCAGAGGATGTTTCTACATTTTCCAGATGTGTGCGTATTGTCAGAATTTTGACTTGCCTCAATATTTTACAAAACTACTGGTTGTTAAACTTAGTCCATTTTTAGCTCAACTCTGGCGAAGCTAAATTCGTGGTATTGTCATGGCCCGTCGTCTGTCTGTCCGTCTGTCTGTCGTGCCGTACACATGGCTCGGGCTAGAGGCTGTATTTATGAAACAAAACTTCTTGGGTACCTTTGTTGTCACTGTGAGACGAGAACAAGTGTTTTGGGGCCCGGTCCGAAATTCAAGATGGCCACTGGCAGCCATTCGGTACAAAATTAGGTGCAATCAGATTTTTTTGGCGCAGAACTTCCATATGAAAGCTCTGATTTGAATAATTTTTTGTATGAATGTTTAGTACCATGGAATACATCACATATAACACGATTTTTTTCTCGTGTGTAAATTATGCAAATTAGACTAACTTTTGATATAATTGGTGTTATTTTCAGCTCTGTAAGTGCAAATACCAATACGGCTCGGGCTAGAGGCCGTATTTATGAACCGATCTTTACGAAACTTCTTGGGTACCTTTGTTATCACAGTGGGACGAGAACGAGTGTTTTGGGGTCCGTTCTGAAATTCAAGATGGCCGCTGGCAGCCATTTTGTACAAAATCAGGTGCAATCAGATTTTTGCGCAGAACGTCCATATGAAAGCACTGATTTGAATAATTTTTTGTGTGAATGTTTAGTACCGTGGGATACATTACATATAATACCTTTTTTTCTCGTACATAAATTATGCCAATTAGACTAACTTTGATCTATTTAATGTTACTTTCAGCACTGCAACTGCAAATGCCAATGCGGCTCGGGCTAGAGGCTGTATTTATGAACTGATCTTTACGAAACTTCTTGGGTACCTTTGTTATCACCGAGGGACGAGAACGAGTGGTTTTGGGTGCAGTCCCAAATTCAAGATGGCCACCAGCAGCCATTTTGTACTTTAGTTAGTGCATCAGTTTTTTGTACAGAACTTATGTATGAAAGTTCTGATTTGAATAAATTTTTGTATGAATGTTTAGTATCATGGGATACATCACATATAATACGGTTTTTTTTCTCGAGCAGAAAGTGTGCAAATTAGATAAACTTTTATTCATTCAGTACTACTAATACACAGTAAGTGCACGTGTCAAAACGACTCGGGCTAGAGGCTGTATTTCTGAACCGATCTTCACAAAACTTCTTGGGTACCTTTGTTATCACCTTGTGACAGGAATGAGTGTATTTGGGTGCCTTTGTTATCACTGTGCTATGAGAACAAATATTTTTGGGTTCAGTCAGACCCACTCTGGGACTCAAAGATTTCTTTTTATGTCCCCCCCCCCCCCCGACTAAAGTCGGGTGGCATATAGTGATTGAAGTGTGCGTGTGTCCGTCCGTATGTGTGTGTGTCCATGTGTGTGTCCATGTGTGTGTGTGTGTCCGAGCTAATAACTCGAAGACTGTTAGGGCCTCAGTCATCAATCTTCACACAATTATAAAGGACCATGGGAGGATGTGCCACGCACCATAGCCGGGGTTTCTCTAGTTATAAAGTAGTTTTTGCTCATACTTGAGGCTTGGTGTGACCTATAGAAATAGTGCCTACACCAAATGAGTTGAAACTTGCTGCAGGTTCAAAATGTGGTCCACCTCTATGCGGTCAAGAGAGGTCATAAAATGCATATTTTTTGCGACCTATTAGGGAAGTCATTTTATACTAATTAATGCAATTCTGAAGATTATACGTGTATCTCATCAATCAAATGGCAGCGGCAGTAATGTCAATTTTTGATTCCTTGATCGAACCCTATAAATGGTGTGCACATATATCCCTTTTCGGGTTTCTTAGAAAAATTGTTCCGATTCCTGTATGTATATTTTCTCCATGAAAGAATTTCACAAAAAGCAGTTAGGGAGTAAGCTGTTGTGACTGCCACATACAATAACATGATCTGTTTATTTAATCTCATTGTACAGAATTAATTCCCAAACCAAGTTAATATAAAAACAAACAACTTGATCATGAAGAATTCCAGTGTACATGTAATTGTAAAACTACACTGAAACTACACTGAAGATTTGTTATTGAAACCTATCACAATACTGTCAGGATGCCGGTAAAAGATGCAATACTGACATAGTTGACTGTACTGTTAACCGTGTTAGTGCTATGACTGTTTAAAATTAATTTATTAGAGAAGTTCTAGTTTTATGTATGCCTTGTTTAGGTCACTAGATGCCCTTCTAACAGTAGGCCTTCAAATGAGCTCTTGGGGTTTTAAAGGTTTTTATGACAATATCTCCGATATAGAGTCTATGCACCTTTTGTCAGCGCGACAACTCAAATACGGACCGTCCTATCTCTATGCATTTTGGCATGCTGGTTAACAATACCCAGTTTGCACTCATCTATGTTTTTTGCACCCGTTCGATCTGAATTGCAGATCTGAAGTTGGTGGAGCCATTATTTCAAAGTGGGTTGCGCTCATTCTTCAATGTAGATGTAGACATGGAACTACACCGTGCTGGAGATTCAATATATGGTCCACCTGAATGGGGTCATCAAGTGCATATTATTAAGAATGACTGAGAAATGCATTTACACCTTAATGTATTTCTAAAGTTTATGAATGTATTTCTTCACTCAAATTAGTGGGCAGAGCCCAAATTTTTCATTTCTGATTTGTGTATCGAACCCTTTGAATGCTGGTCACATATATGCCTTTTCTGGTTTCCTATAAAAATTGTTCTGATTCCTGTATGAATATCTGTAAATACTGTTAAGGAAAACCCATTTCTGATTTGTTAAAAAATATTTTACTCCAGAAAATAAGCCTCCATAAATTCTCTTTCTGTAGAGTTTATTCCTGATACTTTAACCCTTTTCACACAGACTTGAATTTTCTGGATGCAGTAAATTCTGTTTCTCAAGTTGTCTATTAATTTAGCTGCATACTGAGGACGAACTCTCAATATTGTAAGCAACACATCTTTCTCATGATATAACTATAGGAATTTAACCAGTTTAGACTTGTTTTACAGAGCTCTCTCTGTTAAACAAAATTGGATTGGTTAAAATCCAAGTTGGATTATCGAGTAAAATTTGTTATTGGAAAATTCCGGCGTTTTAAAATAAACCTGTAGAGGGTTACTATTTGCTAAGTGCATATCAGTTTGTTCCACCACAGAAAAACACGTACTGCAAGAATTAATTATGCAGCAGTTGCTAAGATTATGTACAGCAGTTTTCCACATCAAATATGTCACGTGCCAAATCTGAATTTTCAATTAAATCCTTTAGGTTTAAGTATATTTTATCATCATTTAAATAATTTGAAAAGCGATAAAAATCTTAAAAATGCAGAACATCTTGCACATATCTTTATATCTTCAGTACATTTCTTTTTAAATAAAGAATTTAATACCAGGCAGATTTTAAGTTCAGGCTCTATTGCAGATACTCAGTGAAAATGGCCTTCAAGATGAATAAGGTTGGGAAACGGTGAAAAACACAAACTGTGATGGTTTTGAAAACAAAATTAAGACTAATGCTTAAAAAAACAGTACATGTACGATGTTTTTAAACACAATTTTGCTGTTTTTCTGCGAATTTGAAAGAACACGTTTCTATTCGTATGTCGACCAATTTCGAGCTCAACGATAGATCAATTAGGAGACGGAATACTCTATTCTGTCTCACGAAATCCACGCCTTGGCATATACAGTACGTGGCGAGTGTATTATCACTAAATCACCCACAGAATGGAGATTCCACCCAAGCAATAATTGCAAATTTCTTGCGAGGCATAACCAGCACAAGCAAAGTTTCAGCCAATGGACCTCCGGGTTAAACCCGGAGGTTCATTGGCTGAAACATTGCTTTTGTTTTTGTTCGATATATACAAAATTTGACAGTTATAACTTGGGTGATAACCCCACTCCGCGGGTGATTCAGTTACAATCCACTCTCCACGTACTGTACAGTCAACAATAGAGATCCTGTCACGAATTGTGCGCTAATCTTGACATAATTTTGCATAGGAATTGCGCAATATTTCCCTATCGAATAACATCCAAAGCACGATAGTTTCTCTTGGTTGCCGATATCCAACACATGGAGTGTTTAAGCCAAATGACGTCCATTGGCTGAAATATTGTCTGTGAATGGGGCAAATGTACAGAATTTGATAGCTTTACTACATAGCACGCAGATCAATGCGCAGAGTGGCGTGCTATTTACAGTCAATTCGTGACAGGACTTCTACTTTTAACTGTATAAAGTGATCTACAACTTAGTTTTACAGCAGCATGCTTTCGTTGCGACGCATCTTTACAACAACTAGTCAAAGACTGACGTTTAGGTTCTCGTTTTATTGCATTTCTACACCAGAAGAAACCGAATTCAAAAGATCTCCCAGAGTGAGTGGTACCACTTCAGAATCTTTACGTTTTCTCACCTCCTCTATCTACATAACTTGTCTTTGTGAAACACACAGACTATTGTTTTTGTACTGTTTCTTCTTCTTCTTCTTCTTCTTCTTCTTCTTCTTCTTCTTCTTCTTCTTCTTCTTCTCCTGTCTTCTGTCTTCTATGTTCTTCCTTGTCCGCACGATAAATCGAAAAGGAATCGTCGTATCTCGCTGATGTTTGACATACTGATAGACAGTCAGAAGTTCTCGCCCACCTATGTTTTTCAGATGCCTGGGGCTTTAGGGGTGTCCGTAGGTGTGTTTTGAATATGGTTCACGCCCATATCTTAGGCATGATGTGACGTATGGACCTGAGACCAACACCAAGTGAGTCGAAACTCAATGGAGATTCAAAATGTGGGTCAAGATCACTGAGGTCACCCAGGGGTTATTGAGTGCATTTTTCAAAACAGCTGGAAATCATGTTTTTTGACTCCATAATGCATTCCCGGAAGATCATACATGCAATTTTACACGAAAAAAGTAGGCGTGGCCAAACTTTTTGAAAGTGAGTCACGCTCATATCTCAAGCATGGTGTGATGCATGGACCTGGGAACAACACCAAATGAGTCGACACTCGATTGAGGTTCAAAATATGGGTCAAGGTCACCCAGGGTCAATAAGTGCATTATCCAGAAGTGCTGGAAATCATATTTTTTTCACCTCCAAATGCTTTCCCGAAGTTCATACATGCATTTTTTCACGAAAAAGAAAGTGGGCGTGGCCAAAAATGTTTGAAAGTGGGTCACGCTCATATCTCAAGCATGGTATGATGTATGGACCCGGGACCAACATCAAATGAGTTGACACTCGATGGAGGTTTACAATATAGGTCAAGGTCACTGAGGTCACCCAGGGATCATTGTGTGCCTTTGTCGGAATTGCTGGAAATCACACTTCTGGTTTTCAGGCCGATCAGGTATTGCATTTTACACCAACTAATGTAATTTTGAAGATAAAACATGTACTTCCTCATTCAAATAAATGGCAGAGCCAGTAATGTCAATTTCTGATTCCTTTGTCGAAGCCTTTAAATGTTGTTCACATGTATGCCTTTTCTGGTTTCTTAGAAAAAATGTTCTGTTTCCTGTATGAATATCTGTAAATACTGTTAACGAAAATCCATTTCTGATTTGTTTAGAAAATATCTTATTCCTGAAAATAAACCTCCATAAATTATCTTTCTATATAGTGTTTTCCTGTTACTTTAACCCTTTTCACACAGACTGTCCTTGGGCAAGACACTTCACCCCGATTGCCTAAATGGGCACGATGACGCTGTGTACTGAGGCGTACTGCACGTCGATGGTGCGCATGTCTTCAACCAATCTCACCCTGCCTGTGCTGCGGTGCAGAGTTCAGAGTTACGATGTTGGAAAGCTGACAGCTGCTCGTCGTTGCTCGGTGGTTCTCTCCGGGTACTCCGGCTTCCTCCACCCGTAAAACTGTCACGGTCACGATTAGCCATTGTGCATAAGTATGTGACCTTAAACACCAATAAATAAATAAATACTAAATTTCCCACAGATTTGAATTTACTGGATGCAGTAAATTCTGTTTTTCTATTTCACTAACGAATTTCCAGAAAGTATTCAGTTAACTATAATCTCAACCGACCAGCGATGCCTCAGTAGTTTGAGGTTCAGGCTGCAAGCCGTGAGGTCCTCGGTTCGAATCCCTCCTACGGCAACGGAGTTGTGTCATTGGAAAGATGCTTCACCCTTGCCCACGTGGTGGCTCGGTGGCGTTGTGTAGTAAGGCGTACTGCACGTCGATGGTGCAACTGTCTTTAACCAATCCTAATTCTGCTTGTGTCAAGTAGGTATGTTGGAGAGCTGAGAGTTGGTCGCCGTTGTTCGTTGGTTCTCTCCGGGTACTCCGGCTTCCCCCACCTGTAAAACTGCCATGGTCATGATTAGCCATTGTGCAGAAATATGTGACCTTAAACACCAATAAATAAATAAATAAATATATTGACAGTTTAATATTCCAACTACATTATCAAGGCATGCCTTCCACGAAGGCATGCCTTGATGATATAGTTGGACCATTAGTCAACCGGGACTTGGAACCATCGCAATCGGGGCAAATTAGGTTACAATCCCCAGCCCATCCCTAATCGGTCAACATCGCGACGCCCTTCCTAGCGCTAGCGGTAATTGCACAATCCTTGTTTCATTCCCTGACGTTGCGAACCAACAGGCCTCTAACACGCCACCACTGTTATCAGTACTGTGTCAAACTATGACTGCCTTCTTCAGCAGCCACAATCACTATTATGATCGGTTTACGCTATTGCTGGCTTCTGTTGCAGAATGGGTGTCCATCCAGGAATGGATCATATTGCATGGAAATGCTTAAAACGTACAAGTAAACCTTCAGCGAATAGACCTCTGGGTTGATGAAATTTTACGTGTGCTCATTCCGGAATAGTTTAGTGGTACTGCACTCTCGACTGACTGTTAATATGACTGTAAATATAACTGAGGATCAATGTGTTAGTGTTTCATTATAAGAAGGTCTTCGAAAATGTGGCACATTTGATCTAGAAACCGACGTGATTGGTAGACGCAAACAATTCTCCGGTGCACCCATTGCTGCTATATATAGAAACTATAGGAACCACCCAACAATAGCAGTGTATTGTCACATATTTCTTTACTTGCAAGTGTGACACTTACATTCAACATAAATCGGAAACGACATGCCTATTAAACTGATTGTCGTTTTCCTGTCAACAATCGAATAATTATTCTATTAACTCAAGTATATTGCAGTAGATTCACACAAAGGTTGTCATTTTATGCTCAGCTGGTGTACTGCCGTTATTTTCACGTGTAAGTGCATTTTGGGTCACGTTTGTATTTCAAGGTTTGAGTGTAAACATGTTTCATATGCAATACGGAACTGAATACTGTCATTGTAATTTCCGTATTTCATTAGTGGATAGCAATAGCATTAGTATGTGTTTTTGTGTGTATGTATTTGGATTTATTTAATTTTATTTGTTTTACAAGGATTGGCGAACAAGTTATGCAGCTTATATTAACGCCTCTCCTTGGCCCAATGGTGCAGGTGTGCGGGATGACCTTCGCAGCGGCAACGTCGTGGCCTCGTTCTTCTCGAATACTACGAAGGGATCTTTAGCACTCCCTGCCTTACTGAAATATCTAAGGAGTTCAGTGGACATGTTTATATGACGGACATACATAACATCTAAGGACTATTCTCTCACGGAGCCATACTTAATACGTATGACTTCCAGGGGTGGCGCCAGGGATTTCTCGACAGGGGTGGGGGCTGACATCTCCGACAGGGGGGCTATAACATTTGACCTCCCAAACGAAGGAAAATGAGTGAAAATTGGTAAATTGGAGAACCAAAATAGAAGCAAATTGATGATTATTTAACCCTTTCACTATCCTGAAAAGCAGACGACACTTGCAAAAATAATTCTCGATTAACTCATTTTTTTCATTTTTTGTCTCAACAAAAAATGAAAAAAATAATGAAAATTAATTGGCGATTTTTGAGAATAGCGCTGGCCGGTTTTGGCCGTTACCTTAGGTAAAGTGTTAAAGTAAACATATTATAATAAGGTCGGGAAATATTTCATCTATAAAGCCAGTTTGACGAACGACCTTAAGGAATTTCGTGAGAATCACTATTATCTATCAAAGTTCCAGTGCTGCACGGATTCGAGACTGACAAGACGAGATATCTACATTCGATTGTCGGAAATTTCTTGTGAAGTCGGGCTAAAAAGCTCCGACGGGGGGTGGACCTCTCCACGAGGGGGCTTTACCCCCCCCCCCCCCTGACCTCCCCCACCCCTCCTGGCGTCACCACTGATGACTTCTATGAAAGCTAGAAACGATTTCACTCCACTCCTAATCAGTAACCACAGTTTTCTAACAGAAAGGAGAAGACACCGAGGACCTTCTATGGCGGTTGAAGACAGACGTTGTGAAGTTTGTGGTACGGACCGAGTATCATTTTGTTATGAAATGTATCGCTTATGACAGTATGCGAAAAAATCTTCTAAACACAACGAATAAGGAGACAGAAACTTCGAGTATATGAATCCGAGAGAGAAATGTAATATGATATGAGAAACAATATCCCCCGGCGATGAAATCCAATCTGTAATATGACCCTGTAGTTGTTTTAACACAGGAGAACTGATCACATAAAATAATTGTTCCTCTGTGTTCATGTTTATAGTGTTTATTCAATGATTTTAACCCTCTACCTAACACGAAAAGCAGACGACACTTGCAAACAAAATTCTTGAATAACTATTTTTTTTTTCATTGTTTATCTCAAAAACATTATGACCCCTCATTAGAACAATCTGGACGAGCTCGTTCCAAAGAAGTACCATAAACTATGTTTTTGAGACAAAAAATAAATAAAGGGTTAACCTCTTTACTTGAATGTTTCATTCTATTATTTATGTTTTTTTTCTTAATCTGCCTCTCTGTTGGTACTAATTTCTTCAATAAAATATCTCAATATATATCTTTGGTTTCTTACACCGAAGTAGATTTCCGAACCAGGCCTGGGAATAATGGGCTTATAACGTAACCCATACGCGGGTTACGCTATTTAGCATGGTGGTAGCCCATAGGAATCGCCTTTTCCGTTTTTACTATCCAATTCATGCTGCTTTACGTCTTAACGGGTTTCCCCCCTAAATAGATAGCAACAACTAACACGCGATCTCGCGAGATCGCGCGTTAGTTGTTGCTATTTATTTTGGGGGAAACTCCTTTCGGGTGGAAACAGCATGCCATTCTCTTCATGATATGGATGCAATGCTCAGCCTTCGAGTCGAGAGAGTTCCGAATGGTTTTCTTTCTAGCAAAACATGCGAGATTAGCAACTTAATAAAGTTCTGTTGTACTATTTTGTCGTAACCTGCTGTTCGTTCGTGTATTTTAGAATTTACGTAATGCCCACGTAATCTAAACGACCGTTCGCGGGTTGTTTTCAGTCCTGCAGAACCGAAGTTGAGACTAAAAGCTTGTGATCAAAATAGCACACACGATCGTGGGCATCTTTACATAATATTTATCATTTATTAAGGTTTTAACGACACTTTAGCATACAAGGTCATATCGTGTCGGTGACAGTTTGACGGGTGGAGGAAGCCGGAATACCCGGAGAGAACCACCGAGCAACGACGAGCAGTTGCCAGCTCCCCAACATCGTAACTCCGCACAGCAACACAGGCGGGGTTAGATTGGTTAAAAACATGCGCACCATCGACGTGCAGTACGCCCGAGTGCACGGCATCATCGTGCCCCCATGTGGACAGTCGGGGTTAAGTGCCTTGTCCAAGGACACAACGCGGGAGTCCGAATCGATCGTCCAAACGGTCATCCAAGGACTAAGCGGGTGTTGCTTAACTTCGGTGATCTGACGAGAACTGACCACAAAGCCACCGCGCACCCCTTTCCATAATATAATCAGAGAATAATAGATCACGGCCGCTGTCTTACAAGTACTTGAATGATAATTCCTTGGTGTATAACAGAGAATATCAGTAACCTCTGAACAAAATGTATGTGCTCAGTTCACACTACACAGCTGGTGGCAGTCAATGAACTGATAAAATGATCAAACTGTACAAACATGTATCAAGTCACACAGTACGAAACGGATTTAATCTGATTACTGTAAGAAAAACAATATTAAGTTTTCGCAATCCACTATAAAGTTAAAACTAGAAGTCATGTCACGAATAGTGCGCTTATCTAGGCTTAATTGCGCGTTGGAATTGCGCGCAATTGCCATATCGAATGGCATCCAAAGCACGGCAGGTTCTCTTGGTTACTCATAGCAAACAAATGCAATGTTTCTGCCAATGGACCTCCGGGTTACCCGGAGGTCCATTGGCTGAAACATTGCTTGTGCACAGGCCATATGTACAGAATTTGATAGCTTTACTTGGGCCATAACGCGCACATTAACGCGCATATCAACGTGCTATTTGTGCGCATTTCATGACAGGACTTCTAGTTTTAACTGTATGGTATGCTTCGGAGTTTACTACCCACTTCTCTTATCTTTCAGTCGCATGTCATGTATTTTCTTAATCAGGGAGCGAAATGTCCATTCCAAACCGTTCTGATCTCACTGTGTAGCAACCGTGTTTAGTGTTTCGGTCCAGCGTTTCTCAGGCATACCCTTTCCTTGTGTTGCAAGTACCTGCCTGACCTCATGAACAAAAACGTCGCCACATGCCGCTTGTGGTATTTTGAAAATAGCGATCATACTCGTCCCAAGACGGAACGCCCCACCCGCGTGACTGAACATTTCTTGTTGCATTGTATATGAAGGGAGATAATTAAAGCTGATTTTCTAGCTGGACAAAGTTCCGGAATTTCTGAATTTCATAAATCATAGACTCTCCATTTATATAATAGATAAAACGATATATTTCTTGTCAGAACCGTCCACGCAGTATTTTGATCACAAAAGGGTATTATTTGCGATCAGATCGCGTTCATATCGCGAAATATTTACACAACTGGAATAGCATTTTTATTAATAAGGTATGGATATGCAGTTCGAACAACGAAAAATAAAAGGAAGTGGCTTCTTAGCAAGGGCTGGGAGAGGAAATTCGGACCTAAGGGTTAATTCTGTGAAGGGTTCCCTTTCAAACGTGTTGGAATACTGACGAATAGTGATGGAGGGTTGGTGGAGGAATAACCCCACCGCCCTAACCACCCCCCACCCCCCTCAAAGAAAATTTTGAAATCAGTTTTTAAATGGGGACTTCTGGCGGCTTTTGGAATAAAAAATCACCTTATTTTTTGGCAGCCAAAATGACGTTTTTTGCAGAATGTTTCAAATTTCCAAGTTCATCATCATCAGTGAGTATTAAGTGACCAAGAGTTATTAAAGCTTTTGACTGCACAATTCTTGAAGTGATAACTTTATTACGTCAAGTTGATTTAATAAAGTTATTACAATAAAAATCAGGCAGTCCAAAATTACAGCTATTGGTCAAGTGCAGTACTCCATTCACGATACCGCCCCCTTCTTAACCTTTGACACAGGGGTCAGAACCTTGCAGGGATGGTGGTGGTGGTGGTGGTGAGGCGGGGAGGGGGGGGGGGGGGGGGGCTGTGTTGCTAGTTCAAACATGGCATGAAAATCCGTATTTAATATTTTTTGGTTTGTTAAGTCCTTTGAATCTGCCTCTAGTAACGAAAATTTTGAAACCAGTTATTCAATGGAGATTTCTGTCGTCTTTTGGGAGAAAAAATCACGTTATTTTTTGGCCGTCAAAATGACGTTTTCAGCAGCATTTTTCAAATTTCATCAGTGAGTATCCAGTGGACTAGAGTTATAGTTGTGGACAATTCTTAAAGCGATAACTTTATTAAGTCTTTGCTATCGTGTAGAAGAGGAATGCAGCTGGGAATGTTGATGAGGGTATGTTCAGGAGCATTCCCAATTTTAAAGTAGCTTTGTTGATTTTGGCAGCCGTTGACTTCCCCCACAACAGGACTGGTATGGAGATGACGGTACATAATGTCCCCAAGGGGCGGTGAAAAAGATACAAATCGCCTATCAACCACAGACAACCTTTGCAAACAACATTCTGGGAGCTATTTCCAGTGCCCGGTTGCCATTTGCAGCGTCCACATGCTGGTACTTCTTTAGAAATTAATTAAACCTGATGTTTCATTGATAAAAGGGGTGGCCAATAAGTCGCGTGTTGGGATGTCCAAGATTGCCTCATAGTATTCAAAATGAGGCAGGTATTGACCCTTCCCAATTTATACTGATGCCCTTGATGAATGTCTCAAACCAGGTAGGAGGATTACCGACAGTCTAAGGGAATCAATTCCTATTCTCCACAATATAGAGCTAATATAGCTTTACTACCCAGTGTACCTGAGCCAGACTTACACATTTACATCCATCATCCCTGTACCTCTATTACTGGTACCATTTACCCTTCATCTGGTCAATCGCTTCCTCCATCAGCTTTCTAATTATCCTTCGTCTGTGTTCTCATTCAAATGAAAATCCGATGATTAAAACAGAACGTCCCCTGAGTTCCAATGTGTTCTGTGTGCCAGTAGGCACACAGAACACATTGGAACACAAGGGGCAAGAATGCCACCAAAAGTGCCTGAATATTTTTCATACAGCGGCACCACCAATTGGCAAGGCTTTTGTATAAAGATTCTTAATTTCGCCCAAACACAGTATTGAACAGGAAAAGAAACATAGATGAATCTGTGTTAGTGTATAAATGGAAAGGAAAGATATTATTTCACAACAATCATCCTTCAGGACCTCAGTATGAATACTCATGGTATCTTGCGCAAAATGGAAGAACGGTTCGGCCTTTATGGTCTTCACGAAACAGCCGAAATGAAGTTAGCTCAATTGCAACAGTCTTCCCTTTGCCAGAAGAAGATATGAACCGACAAAATATAATGCGATCCTTCCATAGGTTGGAAGACAAAAACCCTGCCCTGTATGTTCCAACCTTCGCCCTGTCATCCTATAGGTTGCCATCGACAAAGTTAAATGGTATCAGTGTACACGCTGAGCAACGTTTGGATCAGATTCTCAGGCCTAGGGTTCCAAGTCGACCAATCCGGGGGCATTTACCCCAATGCATTCCCCAAATCATATCCTTGGGCAAGAACACAATAGCTTGGCCGTTACAGAGGACACAACCCTGTCCGAGCTCAAGCTGCATCAAACCCAAAGTTTATTTTGAAATTTCCACCAAGGACTCCTTCACCGATTAAACTACCGGATGACTTTGAGATGCAAACTCTTTCAATACAGGTGGAAACATTATCCACCAATATCTCCAAGGAGATGTAAACAATCTCCAAGGACACCAAAGCTCCCACATATGTGATCACTTTATTACTGTTAAAACTAGAAGTCCTGCCATGAAATGCGCACAAATACCGCGTCGATCCGCGCGTTAATCTGTGCGTTATGACCATATTAAGGCTATCAAATTCTGTACACATGGCCTGTGCACAAGCAATGTTTCAGCCAATGGACCTCCGGATAACCCGGAGGTCCATTGGAAGAAACATTGCCTGTGTTTGCTATGAGTAACCAGGAGAACTTGCCGTTAAGCATAGATAAGCCAACAGTTCATGACAGGACTTCTAGTTTTAACTGTATGACGGAAATACGAAATCGTTCAGCAGATTGGCGAAGGGGGGGGGGGGGGGTGGTGGGGGGATCAAGCAGTATACCACCATCTTGAAGGCGAAAAGGTTATTGGAAATATGGTTTTCCATACTATTTCTCTCGCGAGTGGTCATCTAAAACGACAAACAATGGTCCTATACACCAACCATAATCTAAAAACCCAGCTTCAGTGTTATTTGCTAAACATTTAAACTCAAACGGGAGGATTCGGTAAGTCCAAAGTCGATCCCTTCTGAAGCAATAAGCCTTTCCAGTACAACTGATTCCCGCTTAACTGGAAGTATCACTCTTTGTCATTATAGAAGTCGCTCGATAGTATTCATCCCACATGAACGCAATAATTCATACCACCACATCATTTCAGATATACTCTTAGAAGTCCCACCAGTTATAAAAGCAGCCCATGCTGCTGGCAGAGACTCTGTACGGATGCTAAAACAAGTGACTTGGTACATATGCAATTATGATAAGCCAGTTTCGAGGTTCGGGTACATGTTCTTCCAAAGAGCCAACAGAGGAGGACGCTGTGTTTTGGCTACACGTCACATCTGGTTCGAGTCGAAATGCTAGAAATGCAGTCCACATGGACTCGGCGAAACAAACAATCCAAACAAATTGCAGTCTCTCATTTACATAAGGCAGTTGTGCCCCCCCCCTCCCCCCAGCCCACTGTTCAGCAGTTCGCGTGCTTTGTAATCTGCCCCAACAAATGCCAATGCACATAATTGAGTCTCATCTTGAGTCCAGTCTGTTGATACAGAGAACAGCTCACTCTCAAAAGGGCCCACCCATAGGTGCCCTTGTAAATCCTAGTGATCAGTTTATTACTCTGAAAAAGGGTATTATTATCGGTCAAGGGGTTGAAGGCGATCCCTTTCCCCCAACAGAAAGATCTGCAAACACATGCTTTCCAAAACAAGTACCAGAAACTTTGGCAGAACTTCGGACAAATATCAATACTAACTGAACTAGACTTTATGATTCTGGAGAATCATGGCTTTTCCCAATGAGAAAAGGTTATTGGAAAAATGGTTCTCTATAATATTTCTCTCGAGAGTGGTCATCTAAAACGACAAACAATGGGCCTATACACCAACCATAATCTAAAAACCCAGCGTCAGTGTTATTTGCTAAACATTTAAACTCAAACGGGAGGATTCGGTAAGCCCAAACTCGATCCCTTCTGAAGCAATAAGCCTTTCCAATACAACTGATTCCCGCTTACCCGAAAATATCACTCCTTGTCATTATAGATATCGGTCGATACACTCTAAAATCAGTTGGGTTAAAAATCAACCCAAATCGACTGGGTTGAGTGAATATGAACCCAATTGGGATCATATTCACTCAACCCAGTCGATTTGGGTTGATTTTTAATCCAATTGATTTTAGAGTGTAGTATTCATCCCAGCTGAACTCTAGAACGTTCACATGATTTCAGATAAACTCTTAGAAGTCCCACTAGTTATAAAAGCAGCCCATGCTGCTGACAGAGAACTCTGTACGGATGCTAAAACAAGTGGCCTGGTACATATGCAGTTAGGATAAGCCATTTGCGAGGTTCAGGTACATGTTCTTCCAAAATAGTCAACAGAGGAGGACGTTGTGTTTGGGTTACACGTCACATGAGGTTCGAGTCGAAATGCTAGAAATGCAGTCCACATGGACTCGGCGATCCAAACAATCCAATCAAGTTGAAGTCTCTCATTACCATAAGGCAGTTGTGCCTCGGCCCCACCCCCACCCCATAGTTCATCAGTTCTGGTGCTTTGTAGTCTGCCCCAACAAATCGTCGCCTGAGTGTTAGAATGTTCTATGTCCCGTATGGGACATAGAACATTCTAGCACTCAGGCGACGAAATGCCAATGCACATAATTGAGTCTCATGTTGATTCCAGTCTGTTGATACCGAGAACAGCTCACTCAAAAAAGGGCCCACCCATAGGTGCCCTTGTAAATCCAAGTGATCAGTTTATTACTCTGAAAAAGGGGTATTATTATAGGTCAAGGTGTTGAAGGAGATCCCTTTCCTCCAAAAGAAAGATCTGCAAACACATGCTTTCCAGAACAAGTACCAAAAACTTTGGCAGAACTTCGGACAAATATCAATACTAACTGAATTATTAGTGGAATACCAGGATATATTAGACAAACATGAGTTTGGTCTATGAGATCTTACA
The DNA here is from genome assembly GCA_031216915.1 of Pictodentalium vernedei. Taxonomy (NCBI): domain Eukaryota; kingdom Metazoa; phylum Mollusca; class Scaphopoda; order Dentaliida; family Dentaliidae; genus Pictodentalium; species Pictodentalium vernedei. Next base: position 12,340,692 of record CM062296.1, on the reverse strand, counting down.
GTCATCAAATATACCGTCGATACTAGTTCGGCTTAAGCAATCAAGTTACGCATGCGTCGTGGATGAGGAAAACACTCATCTATAGAAGATGCTGAACGTAATCCGATTGACGGGTCCTGTTAATAAGGGGATGATGATGTGGTGTCTAGATTTTAGTGGGTAAAACTCTATAATCGTCAGAGATATATTGCCCCTTATGGGAGAGAGTTCAGACACATTAACTGGAAATCGTTTTTTTTTTAAATTGGATTCTACTTAGGCGTACATACAAATTAATATTGAGCAAAATGATAAGAAAAAGACTGTGACTGCTTTTGTCAGAAGGTATGGATTATATGAATACAATAGAATGGGCTATGGGTTGTGTAACGCATCTTACTCCCGTGTGACGGACTTAATACTGAGGCTACTGAATTGAGAGATAAAGAGACACACTATGGGTTGTGTAACGCATCTTACTCCCATGTGACGGACTTAATACTGAGGCTACTGAATTGAGAGATAAAGAGACACACTTGTTTGGTTTTACTTTCAACTGATACTGGTGAAATCTGCTTAATACAGTTCTTAATCTTTAAAGTACTGTCCAATACAATGATATCGTCCAGAGAAGGAAGAATAGACCCCGTACTAAGTTTCACCTGCCAAACCTGTCGGCTACTGTATGTCTTGGTAAAAGTCCATGTGGTGGGTTGTGCTGCTGTTTATTGCAACCCACATACCTACCCCAGGGACCGGACACCAACACTTCAAAAATCGGTGGATAACGAATGTTGAATAGGGAACTGTGAATAAGGAACTGGCAGATAGAACAGGGTGGAACTCAGGGGTCGACTTGTTCATGGGTTTTTAAAATGTTGTTGGTATTCGTTGAAGACACTTTGGACGATAGTGGGACGATATTTCCGATTACAAAAGTAGAATCGCCTTCTTCTTCATATTCCATCTTCTTTTTGGATTTCAGACTGATCAGTTTCAGAATCTTTCATTGGTGAATAGTTTCTTGGCGAACAGCAACGACAGAAATGCATTGCGTCCGTTGTGTTCGAAGGTTAGTTCACAAGTGACAAATTTGTTACGAGGATATCGGACCACACGCTGACAAAAAATTTGATTAACGTCCCTAAAAAGCCCACTGGTAAGATTAGCCTCCGAATTTGGTGTCTGTATGGAATATGGTGAGCTATATCGATTTTGATCAATGACACTTTATAATCCAATAAGTTCATGACACAATCACATATGCATTTTATCAAATCATCATTAACCATCATGATTATGGTTTTGGTTTGGTGCCGGTGAGCATAAGATAACTAGTTTTCTGTTCAGTATTTCAGTGTTCTTTGTTCTTCCTTCTCTTCTTTGGTGCTATTGGGACAGTGATCATATTCGTGTTTTTAACGTATGAAGCTCCTGTGGAAATTCTTTATCACAACATCTGCAATGATGAATTGCCATGTCCTCACTCAGGCTTGGCAATTTCAGGAGAGCGATTTTTTAGCTCTCCTTACTGCCCTCCTGAAAGAATTAAGGAGAGCGAAAAATTGCCCTCCTAAATATTTTGGTCTGGGATGATTGAGATTACATGTATTATGCTCACATTAAATTTTTGTTGTAAAGCAAAAATGTAATTTAACTTCGAAGTCACATAACATCACGTGATTTCATTTTGAAAGTGGTTTAGTGGTAAAAGCTAATGGCTGCAACCATACCCAAACACAGTTGCAAACATCTGAAGCAAAATGGGTCACAGCAATATTTTTTTTTTCTGTCAGTTTCAAGTTCAAAACTGACATCACAGTTTGAGGGGTAATTAGGAATATTGACACTATAATATACTACCATTACTACTATCCTGTCACTTGAAGCACTTGCACCAGGATGTGACTGTAGATTCAAGCAGACCTGTTGTCCAAGAAAGTCATACGCCTACCACTACCACCTTCAACCCCCCCTGGGGGGTTGAAGGTGGTAGTGGTAGGCGCATGACTTTCTTGGACAACAGGTCTGGGTACACACACAGGTCTTGTCAAGTGTGTGTTCGGTTGTTGAGTGAGACATCTAGATGTCTAAGAGATTTCGCTTTACCTTAGTGCAGTTAATAAAATCACTGATGTAATAGTCTGTTGGTTTCAGTTTCAATGAGTTCGTTCAACTGGATACTTAAAATGCTGTGTAAAGCTAATTGCTCTCCTAAGCTGAGTGAGGAGAGCGATTGTTTGCCCTCCTGCATTTTCAGAATGCCAGGCCTGCTCACTCATTCGTGGTTGTAGAACAAATGAGTAGTTGGTGCCGGTACATCTATTTTGTACCTTACGAGCGAAAACAACTCCATCTTATCGTACTTGTTACACGTAGTGACACAGCTTTGTAGGTAACTAGCTTCAATACACACTAAAAATTAAAGTGTTAAAACTGACACTTTCAAGGTGTTAAACCCCTTCTAACTCTTAGGGTTTGATTTTAACACTCAAAGTGCAATGCTTTAAGCACTTAGACATTACAATCGTCAGACATCTGAAACTTGAATGGATGGCACTTCCCATGTGTCAAGCATTGGTGGTTCTTCCAGCATCGTCGTCCATAATTTCATTTGCGCTTGGTGGGTACATAATTAAAATGGCACAACGCAGATGACGTGGATCAGGCTCGAGAGTTCGAGCCTGATCCGCGTCATCTGCGTTGTTTCATTTTACGTGTCGCGACATTACACTTGTCAAGTGGTATTATTGTAACACCTGTCAAGTTCTGGGATATCTACACTTGAACAAAGTGATAGTTCAGCACTTAGTAAGTGTTAAATACAGCACTTCAAGTGTAGTTTTTAACACTTTAGTTTTAGCGTGTACGCCCTCTAGTTTCTGCAAGCCATCGAATTCCGTCGAATTCAGTGGTATCCTATCTTCATTAATCATATGTATCCATATCCGCGCAGGATATGGATACATGTGTTTAATGAAGATAGGATACCACTGAATTCGACAGAATTCGATGGCCTGCAAGAACAAGAGATAAATGAACATAGGGTACCTTTGAAATAGGTGATTAAACAGGAGATTAAATCTTCACCTGCAGTGCGGAGAACAAACAAGTGATTAAATATTCACTTACAGTGCGGAGAACAATCAGATGATTAAATCGTCACCTGCAGTGCGGAGAACGGTAACACTTTCCACCTTGTCTGCATCACGTAAACATTCTAAAACTACTTTATTCCGGTGGATCATTGGTCTCAAGTCGTCGGATATTTTTACACAAAGAATTCCAATTTTGGGACAATGCTTCTTCTGGTGTCTACTGGTATTTAATAGTCCCCTCCTGTCCCCAAATAATCCCCAGATAACAACTGTCTCCAGCCCCCAGATATCCGTATATGCTCATGTGCTGCATGCGATGATTACATTATGTGAATCAATGTGTACTAGCTCACGGACACATTCTACTGATTTTCTGTCCCACGTTCCATGGGATCCCTTTCTATTATCTAACCATACTTCTAGAATCACCCTTCTGTAGAATGTGCCCATGTGCTGTGTGTGCTGTGCGCAGATTGTGCATTTTCACATAAGCCAACATAGGACAATCGGAATGTTGGGGTGAGAATACAACAGTGGAACAGGTAGTGGCATCTATTGACGATAAAGGATTGGATGTAACGTTGTTCCGAACGAAAGGCTCTTCCATTCGATCAGAGTACCTCAGAACCACAAAAAGAAGTAAAACCATATTCAGAACATACAAAGAATGCTAAATTCAGTAAAAATATGAGAAAACTGGTCCAACTGAAAGGCTCGTCTACGCGTCTGCAGTATACTACAGAACAAGCGAATAGGTTGAAAGAAAAACAATAGCATAGCTTATAGGTACATAGATAGAAGCAGAGCGGGGGAATTCGAATCCAGACTAGTTAAAACAGGGCTCGCCTTGAGTAAAAAAGTGCCCCACATATTGAGGTCGGGGCCTTTTCGGGGCTGATTTTCCATTTTGTCCATTATTGTTAGTGCTTTTTTTGTGGAAAATGTCGGGGCTTGAAAAAAAAGCCACCAGCAAGAGCTCCTCGGGGCTGATCTCGGGGCCTGGTCTGATCAGCCCCGACTCAAGGCAAGCCCTGTTAAAATAGTTGTCTGGATGTTTGCTGTAATTAGATATATAATATAATGGAACGCAACTTTGGGGGATCTGTCAGTCCTATAGCCCTACATGCTGTCCTTATAAAGAGGATTCTCCAAGATACTCATGAGATAAAAAGAGTTACTTCTGGTAATTAGATATACTCCTGTTCAATCGAACACAGCTTACGAACACACCCTGTACTGTTAGTGGGTTTGTGCTCACAAAGCAACTAAGTGCCACCGAAGAAACCAAGATGGCGTCCTCCAGTGTACAAAAAGGACGACGGAAAACGTATCACCCTTACAACACGCCTTGCTCATGCGCACTGACAACATGAATCACTATGGTAAATGCGCCATAACATGGCCGCTCACACGGGCTACCATGACAATTCAACATGGCGTCGCTGGGTGAGGTGACATGACGTCACTCCCGAGGTCATCCACATATGTCATCCAAAAAGGGATTTCCAGCCCCTGACACACTACTTTCAGTAATTACCTGTCAGTCGTAACGAATTTGCTATTATTTTTATCACATAACGTAACGGGCCTAACGGCTAAACAGGCCACTGCTATTTACAAGAATCACCAAACAAATTTTATCTTTCAACTTTTGCCTTGAAAACATAGTTTACGACCTTCACTGGAACCATCTCGTCAGGTCGTTCGGATGAGGGTTCATAAGCTATGTTTCCGAGGCCAAAAATGTAAATGTTTACTTAGTCGGAAAATAACTCTTTACCCAACGAATTGCCCGCATCCGCCCGCGTAATATGCAACTTCAGCAGCTGAAAAAAATTATTTTTCGAAACATTTCAACAAAACCATATCATGTGACCCCTCTTTGGAACGAGCTCGTCGAGCTCGTTCCATAGAGAGGTGTCACGTGATATGGTTTTGTTGATTTTTTGGGAAAAAAATAAAAAAATAATTTTTAAAATAATAAATTTTGATATCGTTTGCGTTTGGGTATAGGGATAATTATTGAAATATAAACTATGCACACCACTCGGCCACCGACAGTATAGTTTCGCTAGGCGGTTGGTGCCGAAGGAAACTCTCTCGGCGTGGGTTCGAACCCCTGCCATGCCAATGTAAACAAAACCAGCGTCCTTTCTTAATTCTATGGCATCCGAGAAATTTGAAAAAGACAAGTACTGTCGCTGATTTCTTCTGAGGTGCTGTTCGTAGAATTAAGTGCTAGATGCAACTATCTGATGAATAATTACGATATATATGTTGATAACTGACGTCATTCCCGTTACTTGACATGTTGTGAACGACATTTTCCGATATGAGTAATTTGATGGTGATTATATGATAAAATATTTTATGAACGCGAGAAAAAATAGTACCTCACTTGTCAATATGTGCGTGGGAACGTGCGCGACAGTGTATTTCAGACATGCGCATGCACAATAGCTTACCTCAGACATTCGCGTACATGATAACGTACCTCAGACTTAAAGCACTGTGTATATTTTTGGTACATTACATGTAGGTAGAGGATTTGGTGGTGGCTATGTGAGAACAGGAGCTTAGACGGAATTTCAAAGTATGGGATGCTGATGCCTTGTAGCGTGTGTAGGCCTGTTGGGGACCACTTTGGGGCTCCCTGTTATGTGAAATTTGCGTTGTTTTTATGTGGGGTCTGAAAGACTTTAATGGAGGGGTAAGCCTACTGGCTACCCCGCTGTATGGGAGCAAGTCTACTCTATTGATGAGAAATCTTCATTTGCGGAAAGGCAATGATTCGATTTGTATAAAGACAACAGAAAGTTTTTTTTTCATCTTTCTTCCTTCGTAATATCACTGCGCACTCGGTGATAAAAATACCTTATTTATTCATGAGAGCATTTAGTTTAAATTCCCCAGATCCTTAAAACTGCTCGGTCATTACAATGCATATTAAAATATAAATTAATTATTTCATCGTCCACGAAGGATTAATATCATAGACAACTTCGTTATAAGACGGTGGTTCCAGATTATCTATCGATTCAATATATGTTTGCTCGGAAGAAGCTGAAATGGTTCTTTGTCTAGATAATGGTAGCCGACTAACATTGCCGATTTCTGCATACTCGTGATCTGACACACCCTTCGTAGTTTCGAGCTCTGTTTCTTTTGTCGTCGGAACTGCTGGCTCTTCCCGACGTGCCTCATCAAGGTCGACATATGTGTTCTCCAACGCCACAGTTTTCCCCGCAAGGGAGGCAACACTGTGTACTTCCGCTTCCTCGGTTATCGTGTCACAGATAGAAACTACAGACATCTTTCCATTTGGTCTTGTTGATATTAAACTTTTACAGGAGGAAGATGAGCCTTTCCTTGCCTGGTTATCAGCTGTTATATTGGAGTTCATCCATTGAGACTGGCCTATAATATTTAAATGAACATACGTTAGGTATTGTGAAGCTACGAAAAAACTTGAATATATCTCATGAATAATTTATGAGGAGTCATAAACTATGTGGTTGATGCAAAAAAGAAAAAAAAAAAACAAAAAAAAAAAAGAAATGAAAACATTTAGTTATTCAAAAATGTTGTTTGCAAGTGTCGTCTGTTCAGTTTAAACATATTTTATTTGTCAAAATAAACAAAAAGGATTGGACAACAAGTGCTCAACACTTAAAACACGTCCTCTCCTTTGTATACGATTAACAAGTAAATGCAACGTTTTTCAATATATACACATCATAATAACCAATACGCTATTCAAGATTGCAATGGTGTTAATATGGTAGATATTCAGCGAAAGAAAAGAGAAGGAAGAAAAGAGGGGGACTGATACCTTGTACTCATCAAACAAATATCAACCTGTCTCCAGACGACTCACCAGGCCGCAGCGCTCCAGAAGAGCCTCATCACTGCAAGGTGCATGCAATGTTTTGTCATCACAGGTAAGCTACCTCTAACGATATATCGTCATCCGACAACCACAATGCTCTCTCTTCCACTGGAAGACAGAACCCCATGGTTCTCACGTGACAATAGTATATACGTGACACTAATATATATTAGTGTCGTCTGTTCTTCGTCTTTGGTAAAGGGTTAAAATTAACACATTGCTCGCTGAATATGAATTTCGGTAATTCTGTCACAGTCGATAGACGTTAGAAAATGTGAATGCTTGGGTGATTTTTGTAAGTAGCGCGGGCCGTTTTTAGGCGTTACGATATATATACAGAACCGCACATACTTTTGAATGGGTTAAGAATTATCGCACGAGATTGCTTTGACCTAGGATATCACGAGAGCCGACGGCTCTCGTGATATCCTGGGCCAAAGCAATGCAGTATTTATCACACACCTCCCATATAACAAGCAGTCTACACGAAAATTGAATTAAAAGCACTTTCAAGCTGGGTAATGGTTGCGTTTCCTTCATCACCAACGATACATCACTGTTAGGTGGTGGTGGGGTACCAACCCTAATTTGCTTTTTAATTTTTGGTATCGCGGAACTAAATATTTGGTTTAGAGTGATCTGCCCTGAAATATCGGATATTGCGTCATAGTCTAAAATAAGACTCCTTGAAAACAACTTACAGCTTGAGAAAACTGTTAAAGCATTTTCTTAAATTTGTACATCAATACTGAATATTCCACAAGAAAAAAAAACATTACATTTTCTAAATATTTTCTGGGTCTAAAAAATTCAATAAACTATTTGTGTATTTTTGTTGGGAATTCCCATAAAAAACTGAGTTCAAGGACGGTACTTCACTTCCTTTTTTATCTTATTTGTTGCATGACCCCCATTTTCTGGCCAGAGAAAGTTGTGTGAAGGTCTGTACTTTATTTTGGTATTTAAATATTTAATTTTAAGTGATGCAATCATATTTTTTTTTCCACATAAGTGTTATAATGGTCGGCTATGGGAAAATGGGAAAATATTTAGTTCTGTGATACCTATATTTTACAGCATTTAGCAGGTCGAAATCAATTGACGCCGATCAGTGCCACGGTCACGATGATCTAGCTTCAAATATTGAATAAACTTCAGGGAATTACACAACACAAACGTTTTTAAATAGCTAATGACTTTAGCACACTCCATCTTTATATGATCAGTTGTGGAAAGTATTTGTCAAGGAACAAGCAGTCAGAATGCTATTTATATTTTGCAGATTTTTGACACGAATCTGATTGTTTAAATATCCCGGGATAACAAATCTAAATGTGGAACGATCTCGAGCGATCTCGACTCCAGTGCATTCGACCAATGATGACGTGATTTATTTAGACGGGTTCCTTCTCTGTTTATGTTGGAAACGAAATCGAACTTGTTTTGTATCACCACATGTGCGATATAACTTTAGTTTTATCGTACAGGCAGAACAGTAGAAATCCAGTTTTTTTATTAATAGGTGTGTGATAAATTAAGGGTTAGAACTAGGCCAACATTAGTTGGCTACAACCATGTCAAGTCAATTCCAGCTAACCGTTACCACTTTATATTGTCCCTTTACGTAGCGCGAATAACATATTTCAGCTGTTCAGAAAAATTACAAAATAAACAAATATTTCCATTTTTATCTAAACAAATATGGCCTTTGAACCTTTAATCGGAATGAGCTCCCTCATTTGTTTGTTTTATTGGGATTTAATGGCACTTTCAAACTCCAGGGTCATAACATGTCGGACAGCTTAACCCTTTACCTAATATGAAAAGCAGACGACACTTGAAACCAAAATTACTGAATAATTAGTTTTTTCATTTGTTGCGTCGAAAATATAGCTTATGACTTCTCATTGGAACGAGCTCAACGAGCTCGTTCCAATGAGGGGTCATAAGCTATGTTTTTGAGGCAAGAAAATGAAGAAAATAAAGAAAATTGAATGGTATTTTTCTTGTGAATATAGCTGGCTGGTTTTGGCCGTTACGTTGGACAAAGGGTTAACGAGAGGAGGAAACCGTAGGGTCTGGAGTAGAGTCAGATTTTCTTACGTACTTAATCTACACAAGCTTAGGTTGAAGGCAGGTGCAATATCCACACGCAGAACGCCTTAGTACATGACACCATGCCCCCGCGTGGGGCAATTCGGATTAGGTGCCCCCACCCCCGTCTGGGAAAATTCGGATTAGTTATCTTGCCCCAGGACATGATACAGTTACCGCTGGGAAGGATCGAACAGTGATCTTTCGGACTGAGTACAATGGCCTAACAACTGAGGCACCGCGCTCCCCCACATTTGTTACATGAACCACAGTTTTTAGAACATAAACAACTGTGTGAGGGCCTGTATTTGACAGGAATATTGGAATACCCATACTAAAATTAAGGTGTGAATTTTTTTTTATTTTTCACACAAACTTCGTAGTGGCTTCCAGTGGAAACGCATAGTTTGCGTCAAGTGGTAAAAATGAAAGAGAAATTGCGCATTCTGAGACAACTGCTGCAGAATTACCTCCCTTGGTGTGCTTTAAAATCCGATTTAAAAATTTATCGAAGGGATGACCGATAGAGCCGGGATGTTTCCATTTTTCAGTTTCGGTTCGGTTTCAGGATAACACCTCGGACTGGGTTCGGTTTTCTTCTACGTGTTAATAAAATATAGTAAATAACACTTCAGGCTTCTCAACTTGGAAAAAACCTTCTATAGGCTGCACGGCATAACTCACCACAAAAGCCTTGCCCATGTTGAGCTCAGCCTTCGCCAGTGCTGTTATCTCCTACACACTCAACCTCACGGACTTATCACTCGAGTACTCCGGTTGTTCCCAACTGCCTTATCAAGTGACCTGTTGTTTTTCGTTGTTTTGATTTGTCTCCTGCGCAGCCCACTGGGTATAGGTCTGCTATCAGCTTCAGGCAATTTAAATGGTGGCGTCCATAGAGTGAAAGAAAGACGTTTCTCGGTAGAGAATATAAATTGTGCTGTTGTGTTCGTTAAAATGCCCAGATCTTGCCCATTGCTGTCGCAAGTTTTTTTTCCGTGAGATTGTGTGATCGACAGTAACATCGACTTGAACAAACATGAGTGCATATAATCGCCAAACAACAGCATTCGACGCGTTTTTAATGTCCGAGAGTCACGTCGATTATTGATGTTTTGATCTCAAATGCTTATTTTTGAGCACGGCATAGCATCCCAGCATAGTGTATCGTAACCTACATCATTTTGACATCAACCACATCTGTGTGCCGTAATTAGTTAGAGGGGTATGCCTCACCCACGGGCAGTGTACGCATGGGACTTGGCGTACAACGTGATATGACATGGCGAAAGGACACAATTTCTCACATTGAAATTAAAAAAAAAGTTATAATTATTGACACAGATGATTGCAAATCCCAGTTTAATTCCCAAGTACAGGTAACAGGATTTTCAAATTTATTTTATTTCCAAATTCCAGGTGTAGTATCACGTCCTCACATGGGGGATCTGAAATAAGGTCCATGGCTGTTAAGATGATCCAACTGCACCCATTGGTCACACTTATTTTAAAAGCTGCAGGTAATTTACCCCCCCCCCCCCCAACAACCTCCCACCACACCTTTAGATCAGACTAATTTGGGCACAACGGCAAATATGGATGTAGCCTGCATGGTTGGAGAAAAAGCACCGGTATTTTTTTTTCTTCTTGGCGTCTGTTTTGGGTTTTTGGTCCCCGTCTTAAAATGATCGTTTACAACCCCTTGTTATAGATCTTCACCAGTATTACTGGTTCCCACCACCCTTTAACGTAAGCAGGGACCGATCAGGACTATTTAAAATACGCTCTAGCCTCGGAGCCTATTTTTTCAATTCATGCGCCAGATTTCAATTTACGGAGTCACACTGCTGTTTGCAACACACACTGCAAGTATGTAACAGCTCTCATCATTTTCATTTAGTACACTATAGCAAACATTAATCTTCACTGTGGTTTCTGATCAAGTCTTGGCTGCCAATTTAGGCAGCCAAGACTTGATCAGAAACCACAGTGAAGATAAATGCTTGGTAATTAAGACTTGAAGCATTAACTTAAGCACTCTACAACAATGATAAATGATAATCATATATATAATGCATGTAAAAGTGTCTCTCTCGATTATCCATCGAAAGAATATCAAAATATGATCTGAGAAGTTACGCGCCAACTGAGAAGCCTATTTCTGAGATTTAAGAGCCAGGTCCTGATGTTTCAGAACCAAATACGCACTGGCGCATGCCCAGGTCGGTCCCTGACGTAAGTTTACTCGACTAGATCGAGAAGGCTTCTTAGCTTCCCAGCGTCGAGCCAAAAAGTAAATTACGCATGGCGTTTACCGAGAAATGCCACAAACATGGATACAATTGATCTCAAGCTTTAAGTACATGATCATATAGAATTCGCCGGCGTACAGTTAAAACTAGAAGTCCTGTCACGAACAGCGCGCTTATCTAGGCTTAATTGCGCGTTGGAATTGCGCTCAATTGCCATGTCGAATGGCATCCAAAGCACGGCAGGTTCTCTTGGTTACTCATAGCAAACACATGCAATGTTTCTTCCAATGGACCTCCGGGTTACCCGGAGGTCCATTGGCTGAAACATTGCTTGTGCACAGGCCATATGTACAGAATTTGATAGCTTTACTTGGGCCGTAACGCGCATATTAACGCGCATATCAACGTGCTACCTGTGCGCATTTCATGACAGGACTTCTAGTTTTAACTGTACGGCACTGTCGATGGCGATCGCTTTTCTATGGCGAACTCTTTTTTTCAAATTATTTATCTGTTGCATTGTTTGATTCGAAGATAAGCTCTAGGCTACATTGCAAGCATCGGGGGGACCTGGCCAAACGATATATTGCCGAAACACTGCAAAACTTTGGAAAATCTTTCAAACTCCGCATAATTTGGGCGCATTTATCTTATTTGGGCACAGCGTTTACCGTCGTTAGTTGTGAAGAATTTAAAGACCTGCCTCCGACACCCAACTAATTGCGCACACACCTGTAGAGTAGAAATTTACAAAGTTGAAAGAATATATACGAAAGAAAGCACTAGGAATTCTAATGGCCAGTAATATGTTTTTTTTTTAACTTATTCAGATATACATGTAAAGAATAGACCTGTATTAAAATGATAATAAATATATGAACTGTTCATTTATTCGTGTGTATAACCTGGCAAGTTGGTCCATTTATTGGCTTGGTCGTAGAGTTCGGTGAAAACGGATCCTGTTACCACGAACATTTTCGATGTATCAACACAATCACAGTGGCGAATAGACCATTTTAGCATAGCGCCATCTTACATCCAGGACTCGATATGCCTGTCGAAAACAGCCATTCAGATTTGTTACTAAAATTGCACCCATGTTTGCTATACATTACTGAACGCTGCATTCATATCGTTTGTTTCCACTTGATGAATATTTTTACCAATGCTGTTGTTCTTTTGAAACAAAATTCGATTGTGTGCTTGCCTTCCGTTCTTCGAACGAAACACTTTAGCTTTGTAGAAGCGGGAGGAACATTGTAGTTGAGAGTTGTGACGAACGTCGGAACGAACATGAAGTATTGGAACACAAAAATGATAAATATGGAATATTACACATCTCACAATGCATAAATTTCTAATACAGAACCTTTGTTCTCTTTGGGGATGAAAACGAACACAGATTTGGTAAATTGTCGAATTGTAATTGATAAAATGCAGACGAAAAACGAAGTTTTCAATCAGCAGTTCAGTACACGTGTATGCCGAGTTGATAAAGAAATCCGGGTTGGACGGGCATATCGAGTCCCTGATGTAAGATGGCTCTAAGCTAAAATGGTCATCTATTGACTGGCAAACATGGCTGCCGCAATACGAGCAACGAAACAGTGGTGCCTAAGAAAACAAGAAACGGAGACGTCTTTCGAGAACTGACGGCAAAATTAACAATACATTTTGTCTTTGGAAACAAACTTTGCTCCCTTAGTAATTGGCAAAAGAAAACCAAAACGACCCCATTTCGTGGATTTGGGGATGACCCCGAGGACTGCCCCGCCATTTCCAGAAGTACGATTATGATGGAAATATAACTCATCACGGCGAATTTCCATCTGAGGATGAGGAAATACCTCCTTCCCTCGAAAATATGATCGTTCTGACATGGCCGAGATAAATCCATAAAGATTTACCCAAACTCGTCAAACAATGCTATGCCAGTGAACTTCATTCTCGTACTCTGACATCGGCGAGGCCGGAAATTTCACAAGTTCTCAACTCTTTGCAAGATAAATTCACCATTCCACTGCAGAAGGAACACAAATTCTACGCTCCACTTCTCCAGCGCTATCCGCTTTCGTTCTGTTCGCAAAATCAAAATTAAAATTTACTTCGGGATTTGGTGTCCCCTTGGGGCCTCACCGGGTAACCAGTCCGGCCCGACTCTTTTTGGAGGTTAGATGTGAGCAAGGAAAGGGGTATCCTAATCAGATTCAGTAGATTGTCCTGAGGAAAAATAGATAGCTTATTTGCACATGACCAGATTTTATTCATGAAGAAATATGATATGTACTTATTCAAATTTTGAAAAAGGGAAGACAATTTATAACATCCGTGCAGGAGATATGGCTGTATTCTCTGCCACGCGGTATAATCTGCGACAGCTGTTCGCAGTTTATATTTTTAATGTCATTAAAACCAAGATTGTCCGTTCTGTTCACGACCGAATGGTGGCGAATCCGCATTTTTGTTCGGTGTACATTCAACTAGAACCATCATTCACAAGTGAATATTGATCGAGCGATGAGAGTTTTGAAATGAATTTCGTTATTTCCAGCTTACATCGACCATGTCTACGAGTAGTGTATATCTTGCCAGCTCAAACTAGCACTGCGTGGGTAGAGAGATGTTTCCTGATGTTCAAAAATAATTGCAGAATGTCATATGTTTCTGTTCACATGGCTGTCGGTCCCCATCTGTGGTCTTCATTTGTTTTTTTTTTACTTCAGCCGCCCATAATTACATGTTATTTATTTATTTATTGGTGTTTAAGGTCACATACTTATGCACAATGGCTAACCGCGACCATGACAGTTTTACGGGTGGAGGAAGCCGGAGTACCCGGAGAGAACCACCGAGCATCGATGAGCAACTGTCAGCTCCTCAACATTCTAACTCCGTTCAACCACCGCTCAAGCAGGGGTTACAGCGGTTGAAGACATGTGCACCATCGGCGTGCAGTACGCCTTAGTACACGGCGTCATCGTGCCCCCATGTAGGCAACCGGGATAAAGTGCCTTGCCCAAGGACACAACGCGGGTCGTCCCGACCGGGGATCGAACTCAGGACCTCTAGCATAGAAGTCCAACAGTCTACCATTGAGCCACCGTGCTTCCTCATAATTCCATGTAACTGCCATACAGTAAAGTTGGCTTAACCAGTTTACAGAATAGCCGAGAAAGTACAGGAAACGGAGGGTAACACTTTAGTTTGAATCTATTGTGCAGAGCATACACTGCTTTAACCTTTTACCCGCCGTAACGTCCAAAACCGGCCAGCGATATTCTCAAAAAATCGCCAATTAATTTTGATTATTTTTTCATTTTTTGGTCTCAAAAACACAGGTTATGACCCCCTCGTTGGAACGAGCTCGATGAGCTCGTTCCAACGAGGGGTCATAACCTATGTTTTTGAGACAAAAAAATGAAAAAAATTAGTCATTCGAGAATTATTTTTTGCAAGTGTCGTCTGCTTTTCAGGTTAGGTAAAGGGTTATGTCCTTTTTGAACATTTTGTGCTCTCCATTTAGTAGTAGGAGATCGATGGGTCGTCTCAGATTGGGGGGACCTAGGGACAGGTGTCATAGCCACGTGACTCAGTTACGCCATGTTTAGTTGACATGGTAACCCACGTGAGTGGCTATCTTGTGATGTCATCTCCATAGTCACATGTCGTGTCAGTGCACATTTGCAGCGCGTGTTGTTAGGAAGACACGTGTTTCTATCGTCCATTTTGTTTCTATTGTGGCACATGGTTGTCATTTGACCCAACAGCCTACAATAGGACGGGAATATGCTCTGATAGTGTGTTCGACTGAATATAAGTAATAAATCTAATTACCACAAATAGACTCGACAACTATTTTACTAGTTCAAATTCCTTTCGGAATCCTCTGCTCTGCACCTATATATGTGTCTACAGGCTATCCTATTCCTTCTGTATACCATTCCCTATTTGTTAGTTCTCGATTAAACTCCAGTAGCGTAAAAGGGAAAAACATTTTAGTTGGAACAGTTTTCACTTATTGTTACTATATTTAGCTTTTCTTGTCTCTGTAAAAATCACCAGACCTCATCCCGATTCTACGATGATCTGTACTTTATGTTGATACACATACATACCAACTTTCGTTTGATTCGGTCAACTGTAACTAAAGATATCATCGGGAAAACCAATGTGTGACGGACGAACGCACGGACGGGCGCACGAACGTCGCACGGATGCACGGACGGGCACCGGTTATTTTAATAGTTCCTCGTTTTTTTCGGGGGACAACTAGTCGAATGAGATAAAGAGTAAAGAGCCACGAGAGTAATTGTTCCATGATTCGACTTTAATACATAATTAGACTCATTTCAGAAAAAAGGAATTCCGTTTCCTAAAAGGGATTTTGTAAGTGAGGTGCCGAGAAACACGGATCCCGATTTCACCAAACGAGCTTGAGAGCCACGACGAGAGCAGACATTGCTCGGGCGACTGTTAAATAAAGTAAATTGATTGGATGATCTGGATAAAAGTGAAAATTCCTTATGCTGTTCGAAACAAAAATATGAGTACCCGGAATACGGTTAGAGCCAGAACAAACCAGAAAAGCTAAATATAGTAACAATAAGCTAACACATTTTCGACTGAAAGGCTCGTCTACGCAAATGGAGTATACCCCAGAAGTTGCCAGAACAAACGAATAGGATTGGGTAGATAGAAACAATAAACAGTAAAATAGTAAAATAGTTGATGGGTTTATTTGGGTAATTAGATTTGCTCCTATTTAATCGACCATACCCCATCCTATTGGGAGACATTGGATCACATGCCTCCATAGAAACCAAAATGGCGGCCTCCGGTAAACAAAATGGACGACGGAAACACTTATCACCCTAACAACACAAAGAAAGACATGACAATAAAACATAGCAGGGTACGGCTTTTTTTGTTTTATTGTTCCCAGATTACGGCAAATAGTAGGCCCCTAAAAATTAATTTTAAGCCATGACATTAAAAGATGGCGTCTGACGTTGGCTACCATGACAAGCAAACGTGACGTACCTGGGTCACGTGACTATGACGTTACCCCCTTGGTCACCCACTAGGTCTCCCAAACCGGGACGATCCATCGCCCTCCTTCTACTCAGATTGTCACTGAAGGTTATGCCTAAATAATTAAAGTTCTTTTGTTGTTTAATGTTTCATAGAATGCATGTTCTTAATGGACATCCCAAATATAAACAAGTGAAAATACGCTAACAACTGCCCTTACCTGATACAAAGAATACATCCTCCACTTCCTAGTTTCTACCCAGGACACACCGTAACGTCCGTAAGGGCTGGGCAGTTGCCCACGCTCGAGTAGTTCCCTTCTACCTTTATTCTGAGAGCTCGGACACTCCACTGAAAGGATTTGGGGCGTTACAAAAGTGGAACAACAAACCTTGATTTCAATATTGTGGCGAAGTGTGAATTAACACAAAATAGTGTGAATATCTACCATTGTAATCATACAGGGTGGTTTGAAAGCATAAATTTGCCAACAACAATGTTTAACCCCTTACCCAACGTAACGGCCAAACCGACCAGCGCTATTCTAAAAAATCCCCAATTAATTTTCGTTATTTTTTCATTTTTGTCTCAAAAGCATAGGTCATGACCCCTCGTTGGAACGAGCTCGTAGAGCTCGTTCCAACGAGGGATCATAACCTATGTTTTTGAGACAAAACATGAAAAAGTTTAGTTATTCAAGAATTTGTTTTTGCAAGTGTCGTCTGCTTTCCATGTTAGGTAAAGGGTTAAAGATTGCAGTTAACACATTTGTGTTTTCAAGGGGAGATATACAGTAGAGCCGCAGTGGACTGGGATTCGATTCGACACAAAATCTAAGATTCACATGGCCCTATAAGTATTGGTGTGGGGTAGTCCGATTTCGCTGTATAATGGCTGGGCGTGGACGTCATAGTACAAGATCTCGTTACAGTTGTTCGTGTGAATACGTCGGGTTTTCAAGAAATGCACAACTTCTCATTAACATGGTCGAGGATATTGTTCCGTTAAATTATCTGCCCTATTAACAATCCTCTTGGTGTATACAGTTTCTAGAGGCTGTCAGTATGGCATTTCATTGAGCAGACTGCACACAATCAAAATCTTACAATATTCGCCAAATACACTCAGCTGAATGAACACAGTTGATTGCTCAAAAATGAGTCAAAATGTTCAACATTTTCTCATTTTGGGGACAAATTTCCAATTTTCGTGCATCGATTTATTTATTTATATTTATTTATTTATTGGTGTTTAAGGTCACATACTTATGCACAATGGCTAATCGTGACCGTGACAGTTTTACGGGTGGACGAAGCCGGAGTACCCGGAGAGAACCACCGAGCAACGACGCGCAGCTGTCAGCTCTCCAACATCGTAACTCTGAAGTCTGCACCGCAGCACAGGCAGGGTTAGATTGGTTGAAGACATGCGCACCATCGATGTGCAGTACGCCTTAGTATACTCGTGCCCCCATGTAGGCAATCGGGGTTAAGTGCCTTGCCCAAGGACACGACGCTGGAGTGCGAATCAGTCGCTGAAATGGTCAGCCATCCAACAACTAACCGCGCTCGACGTTGCTTAACTTCGGTGATCTGACGAGAACCGGTTACCGCGACGCCACCGCCCCCCCCCCCCCCCCCCCCGTCACCCATGCATCGATAGTGATAAAACTATGTTATAGGAATTCTTTATTCCTCCATTGGCGTTTTTACAGCATAAGATGAAGATTCTGACAAAGAAAAAAACATATGGGTTTCTTATTCATTTTTTAAATGGCTTTCTCAAAGCAAATTTGCACATAAATTGTACCATTTGCAAAATGTTAGCTATAAAACAGGCCTAGGTTAGTCAATAAACCCCATATGTGACATTGACTTCCAACTGAAAGGCATTTGACAGTACACAGTTTGAATGGTGGCCGAGTGGATAAGTTCGCTGGTCTCTCATGCCAGAGGGCCCGGGATCGATCACCGGTCGGGGAAAGTTCTCGAGGTGTCCGAACACTCTCTGTCAGCATCAATTGGGGGGTTGATGCTGTCACAGCGTACCGTCCTATCTGGTGGGGACGTAAAATGGCTGTCCTCTGTGCGGAGAGAGACACACTCCGTGCAGGCTAAAGATCCCTTCGTATTATTCGAGAAGAGCTAGGCCACGAAGTTGCCGTCATGAAGGTCATCCCACTCACCTACGCCATTGGGCCAAGGAGTGCCGTTAATATAAGTTGCATAACTTGTTCGCCAATCCTTGTAAAACAAATAAGATTAAATAAACACAGTCTGAATTAACCCTTTACCCAACGTAACGGCCAAAACCGGCCAGCGCTATTCTCAAAAATCGCCAATTAATTTTCATTATTTTTTCATTTTTTGTCTCAAAAACATAGGTTATGACCCCTCATTGGAACGAACTCGTCGAACTCGTTCCAATGAGGGGTCATAACCTATGTTTTTGAGACAACAAAATGAAAATAATAGTTATTGAAAAGAATTTTTTGAAAGTGTCGTCTGCTTTTCATGTTAGGTAAAGGATTAAGACAACCAACATATTACTTTGGCCCTATTACCATTAATGAGCATTAGTTACTCAATCCACAACATCACAAAATAAAACTATAGCCCAAAATAGTCAGTTACCCCGGTTATGACCTTTTAATGAGAAACAACGAGACATAACCTCTGGACTGGAATAGATCGTTCTGAATATATACTCGCCCAAAAAAGAAAGTGTGCATTGCAGAAATTGATCAAACTCCAAAAAAATAATTTCGTAGGTGTAAAGAGTGTTAACCTGTTCATGAATAAGTTATATTGAACACAAAAACAGCTTTCCCCGTTACAACTGCATTAACGTTAAATGACGTGCTGCACGTTTGAGAAAAGGCATGTTTTGCACGTGGAGAGTCTGAAAATTCATGCAGCAGTGTGAATCCTTGGGTATTTAAACACTAAAATAAGGCCTTCCTGTCGTTCACATTCCAACTGCTGTTAACACGACTCTACATTAGCATGCCAAGATTGACAATGAATCAACGTCTCCTTGTCCTGGGTATGATTAGAGCTGGCAGAACACACAGAGAGGTTGCCCAGCATTTGAACTGCCACCGTAACACTGTAGACCGGCTAGTTCATCGACATGCACAACATGATGACGTTCGAGACCGACCCCGCTCCGGGAGACTCCGAGTTATCACCCCTGCACAAGATCGGTATATCCGTGTCGTCCATCTCCGGAACCGGCAACAAACGGCAACGACGACAGCCAGGAACATCCCTAACCTGAGACGGATACATCCTCAAACAGTAATCAACCGGCTGAGAGAATACGGCTTACGTCCTCGAAGACCTGCAATTCGTCCGATTTTGACGTTACGTCATCGTCGTGCTCGACTGCAGTGGTGTAGACAACATCTCAGGCATCCCTTACACTGGTGGCGACGTGTTGTATTCACAGATGTCGTTTCCATCTTTCATCATCAGATGGCCGCCAGAGAGTGTACAGACGTCGAAACGAACGCTACACAGATCCATGTGTCGTGGAGCGAAACCGTTATGGGGGAGGGTCTCTCATGGTGTGGGGTGGCATCACTGCCCGTAACAGAACTGAGCTGGTCATTATTGATGGCAATCTCAACGCAGCCAGATATCGTGATGAAGTGCTTACACCTGTTGTTGACCCATTTCTGCAACGTCACGGCCCCGGCGTCATTCTACAGCAAGACAACGCCCGACCCCACGCAGCTCGTGTTGTTCAACAGTATCTGCCGACCCCACGCAGCTCGTGTTGTTCAACAGTATCTGCAGCAACAACAAGTGGATGTTCTTCCCTGGCCCGCAAATTCGCCCGATATCTCACCCATTGAGCACGTATGGGACGGAATGAAACGTCAGCTACGCCGGCGTCCCCATGCAGCGTCAACGCTTGTGGAGCTCCAAAGACAGCTTATCAGAATATGGAACAACATCCCACAACACTTCCATGCTAACTTGTTCGCTTCTATGAGGCGTAGATGCACATTAGTAGTCGATGCAGACGGAGGTCATACCAGATATCGAGTGTGTGACTTTTGTGTGTGACCCTTAGTGTCTTTGACTCTCCATGGCACCAAGAGTATTCGTCGTAGCGTAATGAAATTTCTCGTGTTGATCACAAATTGATTCATCTGTGATTGAATAAAATTTCCATGAATGAAAATGATATATATCTTTTTTTTGGTGTTATTTTTTAGCATGCACACTTTCTTTTTTGAGAGAGTATATTTAATGATATCACTGATCAATAATGTGTTCCAATAACAGACAGTATTAACATGACAGTTCAAAAGCCAATTCATTTATTTTCTTCCTAACTTCTTCCCATGCGTACACCCCTCAAAATATCCAAGTTAATACAAAGAATTTGCGTCTCACCAGGTTGAAACACAAATATTTGTCCCACGAGGCCGAATCATGATCGATGCGTCCGAGTGAGACTTGCTCAAGACTCAACGAGGCGACCATGATTTGGCGCGGTGGAAGGATTTGGGGATTATATTCCGGAAAAGACGGGTAACACAAAGTGGCATCCCTTCAGGCTTGTTTCAAGGCAAGTTGCTTTTTTCCGTTAGGGCGAAGGTGGGGGGGAGGGGGGGGGGGGGGTCACTCGACCAATGACATTGACAGAACTGAACTCGCAATTGTATTATCTTAAAATTCACACGTTACAAAAATGACGTTACCTTGGGTACGTTTTCGTAATCTTGACTTGATTCGTGTCCAATAACAGCAGAGGAAACCAACTCCTATTGCAACGATTATTAGGGCGACTGGCACCGAGGCAAATGCATACAAAGACGCATCGTTCTTTTCACTGAAAATAATTTTTAAAAAATGCTGAATATATTCTCTCTCCTCGCATAACCGATCTAAAAATTTTAGCTGCGAAGTAAAAGCAAATGGATAGCAGATGGGACATAGAACATTCTAGAACTCAGACGAAGGTATGTTAATGTATTTCCCGGTAAATTCGAACATTTTTTGATGCAGATGGAGAAAAGGGAATCTCTGGGAGATTTTGTTTTGTTACAAGATAAACGAGGCATTTGATTTGAGTCGCCACAATGGCTGATTTGAGTCGACAAATTTGTTCGGATGTTTCGACTGAATATTTCGGCAAGGTTTGATGTGTCCGCCGGCTGACTGGATTGCGACTGTGTCGCAGAAAGACCCGTGGGCACAATCGGTTAGCGTCTGGCGGACCTAATGAGCTTGATTTGGATTATGTGTACGAAACTGAATCGTAGTCGACCTGTGAACGCGATCAACTTGGTTAACCCTTTACCTAACGCGTAATATGCAAATTAAGCAGTTAAAAAAAAAAATTCACAAAATTTCGGTAAAACCATATCATGTGACACCTCATTGGAGCGGGCTCGTCGAGCTCGTTCCAGTGATGGATCGCGTGATATGTTATTTTTAAATTAACCCTTCACCCAACGTAACGACCAAAACCGGCCAGCGCTATTCTCAAAAATCGCCAAATAATTTTCATTATTTTTTTCATTTTTTGGTAATTCATCAAGTTCGTTCCAGTAAGGGGTCATAACCTATGTTTTTGAGACAAAAAATGAAAAAATAAAATGAGTTATTCAAGAATTTTTTTTACAAGTGTCGTTTGCTTTTCATGCTTGGTAAAGGGTTAAAAAAAATACAAAAAAATGATATTTAAAATAATAAATTTTGATATCGTCTGCGGTGGGCAAAGTGTTAACGGATCGCGTTTTGGGGACATAATCCACTTTCAGGGACACTCGACCTTGCCGAACTATTCGCCAATACACACATTCATCTTTGTTGGTGATGTATACAAAGGGACACTCGACCTTGCCGAACTATTCGCCAATACTCACATTCATCTTTGTTGGTGATGTATACAAAGGGACACTCGACCTTGCCGAACTATTCGCCAATACACACATTCATCTTTGTTGGTGATGTATACAAAGGGACACTCGACCTTGCCGAACTATTCGCCAATACTCACATTCATCTTTGTTGGTGATGTATACAAAGGGACACTCGACCTTGCCGAACTATTCGCCAATACTCACATTCATCTTTGTTGGTGATGTATACAAAGGGACACTCGACCTTGCCGAACTATTCGCCAATACACACATTCATCTTTGTTGGTGATGTATACAAAGGGACACTCGACCTTGCCGAACTATTCGCCAATACACACATTCATCTTTGTTGGTGATGTATACAAAGGGACACTCGACCTTGCCGAACTATTCGCCAATACACACATTCATCTTTGTTGGTGATGTATACAAAGGGACACTCGACCTTGCCGAACTATTCGCCAATACACACATTCATCTTTGTTGGTGATGTATACAAAGGGACACTCGACCTTGCCGAACTATTCGCCAATACACACATTCATCTTTGTTGGTGATGTATACAAAGGGACACTCGACCTTGCCGAACTATTCGCCAATACACACATTCATCTTTGTTGGTGATGTATACAAAGGGACACTCGACCTTGCCGAACTATTCGCCAATACACACTTTCATCTTTGTTGGTGATGTATACAAAGGGACACTCGACCTTGCCGAACTATTCGCCAATACACACATTCATCTTTGTTGGTGATGTATACAAAGGGACACTCGACCTTGCCGAACTATTCGCCAATACACACATTCATCTTTGTTGGTGATGTATACAAAGAGAAGATTAAAAACTTGAATATGATCAGTGAATAATTTCTCGTGTATTCTCGCTGGACCGAGAGTCTCGATATGGATTTGACGGAAAATCAGTCCATGTTTGTTTCAACACGTGTGTTAGTGATCAACGTTTTGAATGGAAGTTTCAACCTTTGGCGGAACAAGGAAACAGGGGCAGTACTTTAGCATTGCAGATGGCACCCTGTTCCACTCAAAAGGCGATTTTATCTTTTAACTTCAGACCAATATTAATGAACTTTTACAGCGGACTTTTATTTACTTCTGGTATATTTGTAGATTAAATTGAAATAGAAAAAAATGGCGGATAGTTGGTCCTTGACACTGGTCTACATACAGTTAAAACTAGACGTCCTATCGTGAAATGCGCTCAAATAGCACGTCGATCTGCGCGTTAATCTACGCGTTATGACCATAGGTCGGCTATCAAATTCTGTACATAGGGCCTATGCACAAGCAATGTTTCAGACAATGGACCTTCGGTCCTTTGGATCCCATTCGATATGGCAATTGCGCGAAATTCCTAATCGCAATTAACCTTAGATAAGCGCACAGTTTCTGATAGGACTTAACTGTACCTTTAACTATAATGACGAACAAACAGTCCAAATACTGCCCTCGGGCAACTCTCGTACAACAATATAAAGGAGACAAATAAAGTGATTGTATTGAAGAAAGATTAATGGAGACAAATAAAATGATTGTATTGTACAACGATTACTGACAAATTTCTTAGTACAGAGTGTCAATTTAACAACGATTCTAAAGGATGGTAAAATTAACGCTGTCATGACCTTACAAGATTCTGACATTCAGAATGAATAAATACAGATTATCACCACAGTGTGTGTCTCCGGGAGATCAAGTCGAGTTGTAGGAATAGAACAGTATTTCGACGAGCCCATTAGGGCGAGTCGAAATGCGATTCTGTGCCTACAACGAGACTTGATCAGAATTTCCGGAGACACACACTGTGGTGATGATAAATTTATCTCACAATATTGACCACAAAATGTGTTATAAAACTATTTCAAGAGGAACCTTTTCATTTGCCTTATCGACGGAAAGACGCAAATTGAAAAATAGAATAGCGTTCATTGATCACCATATTGAGGTCAGTGATGACGTTACACTTCAGCAAAAATTACGTCACTGGGATTCACTTTACTGAATACTGCTTACGAAGTGGAATAACTGTGTGTTTCGTCAACGTGAATTTTGTTGAAACTTTTGCAACAATTACTGGTGAATTAAATATCCCTCTTGGTGTATTATTATATTTTAAAATATGCTGTTCATCGTTTATTGAGGTGGAGTTTTCCACATTTCATAGCGAAAGCTAATCCTTTAACTTCAAGAGAGAAGCCTCGACTCGAGCGTTCAGGAGAATCCCAATAATAGGCTACAAACCAGCCCAAGATGCCGAAAAGTGCGCATAAATAATTTAACTTTTCGTTGAGTAAACTTCCCCAGTGACATTTTAGCATGCCGTGCATAATAAATACGTTACAGGGCGTTTAGTTGGCAGATACTGTAAGTTACAGGATGTTCAGGTGGCGGATACGGTATCATATGAGGCGAGGTGAAAACAATATTGGACGAGGCGGTACGCCGAGTCCAATATTGTTTTTGCCGAGCCTCATATGACACCGTATCCGCCACCTGAACGTCCTGTAACGTATTTATTATGCCAGCGAAAACAAAATAACAATCAAATTTGAACGCCGGCACATTTTCAAAACTGGTGCAAAACGCTATGTAAGTTGTAACAAACGTGCACAGTTGTCTCCCTGTATGTGTATAATTTCCTTGACAACCGTGTCAACAATAACGCTTTTCTTCGCAAATCAATACTTTGTCTTGAGAGTGTTGAATGCCCCGAAACATCCGATTTTATACAATTCGATCAAAATAAATGTATCTCACATGTTTTCCCATTGACTTTCATTCATTTTCCTACAATTTCATCATTGTGCAATCTTATAATTATTCAATGAAATTAAATCCATTTTCGAAGCGACGTTATCCATTTACCACAACAGAGACTACAGAATGAGCTCAACGAGAAAAAATGAAATTAATCTATTCCCGGGATAAGACAATTTTTTTCTCAGTTTATTTATTCACACTATATATATTTTTCAACTTTCTAACAACGCATTTATGGGTTATATATTTTTTCTAAAGCTTTTAAAATATCGAGGCGAACACCGTACCCAAACTGTTGTGTGTTAGCCTCAATAAGCTTAGACCCTATGTCAAGTTAGGGCCAGGCCGACTTATCCGTTATCGGTAGATCGAATACAGTAGATTTTTCTCACTTCAAATAATTAAATTTACATTTAGAAAATAAATTTCACAATAAATTTATTATAAAGCGAGAGAAAATGAGACATACAGACACGGAGGGACGTTTGATTGTACTGCAATTTCTTCAATATGGATATAAAAGCACCGCGAGGTGAGGAATTTCCACGTCGAAACAAAATGGCGGTACTGACCTAATACGAGTTTCGTATTAGGTCACCTCGGGCTGCAGGTGACCCAATACGGCTCAGTACCGTCCCACTATTCGGGGGCTGTGATTGGCGAATTTCATTACCTGGCATAATAAAGTGTCATATACGGCTCAGAGAAAACAATATTAGGTTCGGCTTTGCCTCACCTAATATTGTTTTCTCTGATGCCGTTGTTTTGGCAACAGCAGAATCACGCGCTTGAATCAGGGGCCCTTGATACGGATTCGGAACAAGGGCCCAGATACATTAAACGTTAGTTGCGCAACAGTGCCAAAACGTCCCGATTGTGAGATAAATAATAAATACAATATTGTTCTACGTTGATTTCGTTTCAGGAATATTCCTGTCTTGGATTGACTTGGCAAAAAGATGAATGGCCGTTTCGTACAGAAAATGAGTTCAGATACGTAATATTTGTTGTAAGAAGGTATACGTTTAGTAGCGGTGAGATTCCATTAGATATTAAAATCCTTCATCTGATTCGATTCGATCCGATATTCTTCATTCGTGGGACCCCCATACTGAACCCCTCTCTACTTGTAAAATCACCTTAACTAGCAGGGCCGGGGAGAGGAAATTCGGGCCCCAAGGCTAATTCAGTGACGGACCCCTTTTCGAAAGTGTCGGGATATTGATGCAGATATCGAAGTTCTTGAAATGAAGAATTATTGAAGTGATAAAGCCGGTTCTGGTGCATACGTATATAAATAACAGTCTCTTAACCCTTCTCCAAACGTAAGAACAGCCACAACCGGCCCAGCGCTATTTATAAAAATTGCCATTCGATTTTCAATATTTTCTCATCTTTTGCCTCAACAACATAGCATATGACCGATAGCATATATACCAGGCTGAGCTCGAAGGTCCCAACTTTCGGTCGAGTCTCTTGTAAAATTATACAAATTCATTACCAAATTGCAATACACAAGCCCAGGTACCTCACTGAAAGACTCGTTTGCGGCATATAAAGTCACATCAGAATATAGCGCATTCCAAAATATGTTGGAACAGTATAATGTGCCTGGTGATAAAGTCGACAATACTAAATCCAGAACATTATATGATAAATTGAATATGGAGTACGTACAGTATTTACATAAATCTGTTTATGACGACAATAAAATGCGTGGTAATAACAAACTTCGTACTAATCGTACGTTCAAACGTGATCAGATATTTGAATCATATCTTATCCATACTAAAGCCCGTGAGGCGAGGATTATGTTTACCAGGCTGAGAATAAGCAATCATAATTTGAATATTGAGAGAGGCAGACACTCCCAACCCCCCATTCCACTAGAGCGTAGGCTCTGCAAGGCTTCTAATGTTTGTGCAGCTGCCGGCGAAGTAGAAAGTGAAATTCACTTTATCATGGATTGCCCGGCCTATTCAAACAGTAAAGCCCAGTTGTTCAACATCATACATGTAAGTAGAGATAGACCAGATTTTATAAAAGCCAGTAAATGTCAGCAATTTGAACTCATTATGAAGAATGACAGCTCGACAATCATTAACCCCATCTGTAGCACGAGCCCGCTGTTCTTCGAGGAGAGAAATGCATTAATTGCCAAAAACACGAGCTAGATTGTTTGCCGTTCCTTTAATTAACCCTTTACCCAACGTAACGGCCAAAACCGACCAGCGCTATTCTCAAAAATCGCCAATTAATTTTCATTATTTTTCATTTTTTGTCTCAAAAACATAGGTTATGACCCCTCGTTGGAACGAGCTCGTCGAGCTCGTTCCGATGAGGGGTCATAACCTATGTTTTTAAGAAAAAAATGAAAAAAAAAATAGTTATTCAAAAATTTTTTTTGCAAGTGTCGTCTGCTTTCCAACTTAGGTAAAGGGTTAATCGTCTTGTTGATCTTTTTAACAATCATTATATATATTTTATAATTCACATTATATAATTCACATTATATGTTATTTGTGCAATCTGCCTCACTGAAGGTGTACTATTGCTTCAATAAACTATCTATCTATCTATGACCCCTCATTGAAACGAGCTCGTTGAGCTCGTTCCAGTGAGGGATCATATTAGCTAAACGATATTCAATAATATTGTTTGCAAGTGTCGTATGCATCTCCACCGGGCACTCCCATTCCTTCTTTACATGAGTGGCAGCTAGTATCCAATACGAGGAGTAACTTATCTTGCTGATTCTTGCCCGATGATCGGTTGGGGGGGGGGGGGGCAGACTTGGCACAGGAGTCAAAAACTTTGGGGGACCCAGGCCTGACCTAAGAATCCTGGACTCTTGGGGCAACTCCGTTCCCCCAAAGTTCTAGGCTACGGGGTTACTACCCCACGCCCCCCCCCCATCCCCACCCCGGTCCTGATAACTAGTATCGTATTAGGCTATCCCATCCAGGATCAGAGTTGTAGGGGTTAACCCTTTACCCAACGAATCTCCCGCATCCGCTCGCGTAATATGCAACTTCAGCTGAAAAAATATTATTTTTCGAAACATTTCTACAAAACCATATCATGTGATCCTCGTTGGAACGAGCTCGTCGAGCTCGTTCCAAAGAGGGGTCACATGATATGGTTTTGTTGAAATTTTTTGAAAAAATTCAAAAAATAATTTTTAAAATAATACATTTTGATATCGTTTGCGTTGGGTAAAGGGTTAAGAGATAAGCAAAATTGTACATACTCTTCCTCGCCTTTGTCATGTTCTTGTTCTCCATTCAAACTGCTCACAGAATTGGCTTCGTTCGTCTTCACTATCTCTGTTGGTTCATCAGCTTTATTTAAAACAACAGATCTCATATTCTCGTAATCATTTTCAGCCCAAGTGTCAAATAAATCGTCAGAATTAGATTCTGTATCAACAATTTCATCACGCTGATCCACAACAGATTTCTCCGACTCCGATTCCATACTTTCTGTGTCACCATTCTCTGTGTCGTGATCCGTCTGTTCTGATACGAAGTCGTCTATGTCAATATCCCTCTCAGCTGATTGGATGACATCGAAGTCACTTTCCTCTTGTCGATCGACGCCTGAGTCTACTTCACTGTCAGCTGATTCTATGACATCATTACTGACGTCTCTATTAGCTGCATCATCATCATGGTCACCATTTATATCATCTTCTGTTCTATCTGTATTCCTCCCTATGTCATCAACGCTGACGTCATCATCTTCCGCGTCAACAGTAATGTCCCTTTCGTCGGCGGCACTTAACATGTTTATATTGTCTGTGAGAAGATCAGCATTCTTTTCTTCTTCACTCTCTTCTGCGGCACGACCAATAGTTAACACATCTACAGCATCCTCTTCTGGGTTGACCTCGGTGATAGCTTGATCCGTGGATTCGTGATCTGTGGAATCATCAGATCTCCATGGATACGCCCATGCATCTTCAAAGTGAAAGTGTTTGTCGGGATTTGATGTATGGTCATGAAGTGGTGCGGCATCTGAAGTGCCTGGTAATATTGAGTCTGCCTCATCCTCGTTTGTTATTATTGCATCGACAGTCTGTGTAGAGAGTGTTGTTGAAGGTGATGCGCGTATTTCGGTTGCAGTCACGGTGTTTTCGTGACCCGCTAAAGGCGCAGCTGCGAAATCTGATTCATCTATAATAATCGCTCTCTGTCTTTGTCTCCTTCTGTTTGATATTCTGGGACGAATACTTGAATCTTCAGCTTCGTCCCTCCGACCTAATCCCACACTCTCTGGTGACAATAAAGGAAGTGCGGAAAGTTGGGACAATAAACTTGGATGTCCTCTGACAATGAGTGGTCTTCTTCCCGACATTCCGGCCAGACCCATTATATCTGGATATAGGTCCTGTTGATGTATCCCAAGTTGTGCAGCCTGAATCATTATACCTGGTGGGATAATTTGCGGTAACAATTCTGGGGGTAGATTTTGTTGAAACATACTTTGTGAAATAGATGACTCGGTGATCCTAGGCCTACAGCGCCCTCGAATACACCGCTCATTCCTCCCACAGTGACCACACCCAGCACCTTCGGCTGTGACACCTGTGAAATAAATTTAAGGCTGTTAGTTTGTTCAGTAGTAGGCCGTATTTTCACTCGAAAAAGAAACGTACAACACGACCTACAAACAATATTTTTGTTGGTGCATGTTATGGTGATAGGAACCAACAGATTCATGGCTGCCCTCCGGGTTTTAGGGCTGTTCACAAAAGCTATGACCTAATAGTATAATGTACAATTACTGTTTGTCTCACCAGGGGCCAGTACTATAAAACTTTTACAATTGTATTTTCTAGAATTGTATTTTCTGATTATGACTAAAAATGGGTTGAAATGAATCATTAGCATTTTGAAAGATGTGGCAATTTGCCAATTGGCAAATTGCCACATCTTTTAAAACGCTGATGATTCATTTTAGTCAGTTATTTTAATAGGTAGAAAATACAATTCTAGAAAATACAATTTTAAAAGTTGTATAGTATTGGCTCCTGGTTGTCCAACTTAATCAGTGTTTAGGTAGTATTTGTTCTTTATTTTACTCTCTACTCCATCTACTAACCTGCAGTAGATTGGCTGAACAAACTCCCACCAAGGTCACTATTTCAGAGCAATGCTTGATTCGAGTGACTGTCCGTACAACCTGACGTATCCTCTCGGTTTTGTGGACATTTGGAGGTTTTTGTTTTTGGATTAATTTGGATAAGTGCTGAATTTACTATTACCAGTGAACGACTAACCGTAACACACACTCCTGCTTCCAGTGTCATCGACCACCACTCGAATTTTGTTCGGAACTCGGCTCCGTTATGGGTTGTTTGTTTTGTTTGTTTACCAACGTTGTGTGGAAATTTGAGCGCAGAAGACCATTGATGTAACTTGATGTTCCTTCACTTACAAACAAATACATGCATTCTTTTCCTGCCGCAGTTCTAGATATCCAAATCAATAAATTATTTAATTCCCACTCACAACATCAAGATATTATCACAATGTGTGGAACCACCTCGCCGTAATCATAACTCCACGGCTCCGATGAGAATTCATTTCGGATTGTAATTATTTATTTATTTATTTATTTATTTATTTATTTATTTATTTATTTATTTATTTGTTGGTGTTTAAGGTCACATATTTCTGCACAATGGCTAATCATGACCATGACAGTTTTACGGGTGGAGGAAGCCGGAGTACTCGGAGAGAACCACCGAGCAACGACCAGCAACTGTCAGCTCCCCAATATACCAACTCCACACAAGCAGGGTTAGCATTGGTTGAAGACAGGTGCACCATCGACGTGCAGTATGCCTTAGTACACAACGCCACCGTGCCCCCATGTGGGCAATGAGGGTGAAGTGTCTAGCCCAAGGACACGAGGCGGTTGCCGCAGGTGGGATTCGAACCGAGGACCTCTCGGCTTGCAGCCTGCACCTTTCTAATTGTAATTTCTTCAAAACGTCGATCAAACCAAGTCACGATGTCTCAATTGAACAACAATCTAGATTTGATTCACAGAAAATGAATCCTCATGAAACAGTTCAGATGAAGTCGTTCGGAATATATCAGACGGAAAAGCGAACCATAGGTTCCAACCAACTGAAATATTCCAAACGAGTAAACTGAAACATATGCGATGACCTATATGAGGTCTAGACTGATTCCAGGCCATAGCAGGGTCCAATGTTTTACAGAATTAGACCTGTGGCCTGAGAACTTGTCCTGGCTTCTGCGAATATAGCATTTAAACTCGAATCGAATAGGCGCCCAAAACTTCCGAATCGAACGAATATCGAGCATCGAATATGGACGATCGTACAACTGTTTTTAAGTTTTGTTCATGACCTATGCGACATATTTAGGTAAGAGACCCTGCGTGTATATGAGGTGGGGTGTGAACACCGTTTGTTCCGATTGTTAACCATTTGAACACGGAAGACCGATTTTTCGGTCCAAGACATAATTTCGTTCCATTTTTGTCTTATTATAAGAGGTCTATGCACGGGGCATTGATGATAAAATAATAACTGCAGTCTGCAGCCAGACGGCTGCAGACGGCAGTTATTATTTTATCCTCTCTGTATATTGATATTGGACTGACCTGACCTGTCTCACTGTAATTGTACACAAAGACGATACCATTACAGAAAAAAAGGTTTCAAGGAGTTAAGGCTCAAGTACTGACTGATAAACTTCTCCAACTACAAATTTGTTCAACTGTTGATTTTGCGTATGTGACAGATTCAGTAGGTAAATGGTTAACAGTTGTTTGATTAAAACAAATATTGATTCAATGAAAGTCTCGAGGCTGACATTTCAAAGAATATGTGTCAGGTTTTGGTCTCATCAAGAGGTTATGAACCACTAAATAAGTGAACACGTGACTTGGAGCGTTTGATGTTGTGAGTAGGATTAAATAGGGCTGATCAGCTGATTGGTTAAATATATTTTGACTTTGAAACCATTAATTAAAATTTTGATTCCTCCACTTTAGAAAGGATTAATAAGTTTGTTTGTAATTTGGTGCCGGAATGTGTAAGAATCTCTCAAAAACATGAGGCAAGGGGAAAAAGTGGGTAGGTCATTCAGTGCAAGACCATACGGTAGTTGTAAAACTTCGAAAAGTAAACTGAAAATTTGATGTGGCAACATATATTTTTTTCAAGTTTAATGTTTTCAAGAGATGGTGTACTTTGTAAATGTATAGGTATTTTTTTTCAAAACAACTTGGTATGTTGTACAGAGAGTGGAAGGTTAACACTGTGGTCAATGGGATTTATTTAGTGGTTCATAACCTAAAGGAGTATTTCCTTGTAACTCGTTGTTGAGGATTATTTCAAGATATTTCTTTGTTTTCGGATATCCCGGTTTTGTAAATTTTTCAATTCAAGCACTTTGGGTTTGCAATATGTTTGAAAGTTTTTGGGAAAATGCTATTTTGGAGGTGTGGGATGCCCAATTTTCACGACACACCTGTTTTGCTGTCCTGGCATGCATAAAATGCTTGCTGAATAAACAGGTGATCTGAGATAGGAGGAAAGATTGTTTGGCTGGTTAGTTGTTGAATTTCCAGTTGTTTGGGGCAACTGCAAGGTAGAACAGCTGAAATAATGGTGACAAACACAACCATTTCTGCAGAATGAATTTGTTTCAACCTATACCGGTTGGAGTTTAAATACACTGTATTGCTACCTTGAAACACAATTAATAAAATTTGTCATGTTTTCCACATGCCATCTAAGCCCCATCCCTCATCTAACTACTGCAAGTCTCTTTTCTTTCATTCTGACATTTTACCCCCCCCCCCTCTATCCATATAAATGTGCTAAATATGTGATTGTTAACATGCCAAGTTCAGCACAGAATGGAGACTATTCTTGTTTTGGGGACCTCAGTTAGTGAATCAAATGTGAAATAACCTGTTACAAATTAGAACACAGAATCTGTGAACAGAACGGGGGTGTCCGAATGCAGCTAACTTGAAGAGAATGAGTATACATATATTGAAACGGAAGGATCGTGATTATGTTATGACTCGAAATATTTTCAATCTACACTGGAGTAGTGTATGTAAAGACGAGTCGTCCGTTTGAGATTGTCAATGAAACATACGAAATGAACTTTTCTTCTTGCATCAGATCTTCTGTACCGGAGATCTGAAAATAGAAGAAGAGGTCAAAAAAAAAAAAAAAAAAAAAAAAAAATTGTAGGATTTTAAGAACATCTTGTTGATTCGAAAAATTTCGTATCGTTGAGAATGAAATTGAATGGAATCAAATCACACTGACAAATTTGAATCAAATCGAATTTGGGAATTGAAGTATACGGGGTTTCGGTGAATGAATTTGGGAACTGAAGTACACGGAGTTTCGATGAATGAATTTTGCCTCCTTCGGGCCGAAGCTCATTCGCGTTAATATGTTTCAATAATTCCCTCATCTCGCCAGTGGCATAACGCCCATACAACTAGGTTATGGCGTCCACAACAGTTGCACGTTTTTAGGGGCACCCAACAAGTCCAACATTTTGGAAAAAATCATTAAGAAGAGTCTCAAACAGTGTTGTAGTTGAAGCAGTGAGGTTGGATGCTCCAATGCTAGGTTGCATAAAGAATCGGGGCGATATTCTCTGAAACCAATTACGGGATTGTGTACAGTTAAAACGAGAAGTCCTGTCAAGAAATGCGCACAAATAGCACGTTGATATGCGCGTTAATGTACGCGTTATGGCCCAAGTAAAGCTATCAAATTCTATACATATGGCCTGTGCACAAGCAATGTTTCAGCCAATGGACCTCCGGGTAACCCGGAAGTCCATTGGCAGAAACATTGCATGTGTTTGCTATGAGTAACCATGAGAACCTGCTGTGCTTTGGATGCCATTCGATATGGCAATTACGCGCACTTCCAACGCGCAATTAAGCCTAGATAAGCGCTCAGTTCGTGACAGGACTTCTAGTTTTAACTGTACGTGGCACATGATAACATAAGACAGTAGTTCAAAAGACGAAACAATTTTAATTTTAATTCTTTTACAAATGTGAATGCATTCTATACACGTTGTTACATCAAACGGTCGAAAATGCCAACATGACTCCTTCTCGGTGAAGGTGCTGACCAACTGACGAAAGGACGATAACAGTAACGAATGAAAAGACGAACGAAAATCACCATCATGAAAATTTTAATTAATGAAGTACCAGGTTGTACCTGGGTTGTACCTGGCCTGGGTTGTACCCGATGCTTAATTAATTATCCCCGCATTTTAAAAAATGCGGGGATATTGTCATGATCTCCGTCCGTACGTCCGTACGTCCGTACGTCTGTACGTCCGTACGGCCGTACGTCCGTACGTCCGTACTTCCGTACGTCCGGTTTTGTAATTCGAAACGCTGTAACTTTCTACAGTTGTTCGATAGGGTCTGTGCAACCCAAAAATACAACTTTTAAATTGTTGTGCCACCAGATGGCTTCTGTGGAGCCACTTAAAAAATGCGTTATTTTTTCACTTTTTTGCTGAATAGTCCCAACCTATGTAATTCGGTGTTCTAAAATTACACTAGGGTGTTGCTAAATGATCTGTAGATATGTAGGAAGGTTTCGGATTTTTCGGGTGCCACTTTTGTGTTTTCTTAGACCGTTTCCGGCAAAAGGCTCCTAGGGTATGTAATTCGAAACGCTGAAACCATGCTCAAATGTTGCAGTGGGATCTGTAGATGTGCACGAAGGTTTCATATTTTTCAGGTGCCACGTGGCTGTGCCACCATTGCCACTTTTGTGTTTTCTTAGACCGTTTCCGGCGATAGGCTCCTAGGG
The DNA here is from genome assembly GCA_031216915.1 of Pictodentalium vernedei. NCBI lineage: Eukaryota > Metazoa > Mollusca > Scaphopoda > Dentaliida > Dentaliidae > Pictodentalium > Pictodentalium vernedei. Next base: position 12,305,833 of record CM062296.1, on the reverse strand, counting down.
TATGTAATTCAAAACGCTGAAACCATGCTCAAATGTTGCAGTGGGGTCTGTAGATGTGCACGAAGGTTTCGGATTTTTCAGCTGCCACGTGGCTGTGCCACCGTTGCCACTTTTGTGTTTTCTTAGACCGTTTCCGGCGATAGGCTCCTAGGGTATGTAATTCAAAACGCTGAAACCATGCTCAGATGTTGCAGTAGGGTCTATAGATGCGCATGAAGGTTTCAGATTTTTCGGGTGCCACGTTGCTGTGCCACCGTAGCCACTTTCGTGTTTTCTTAGACCGTTTCCGGCAAAAGGCTCCTAGGGTATGTAATTCGAAACGCTAAAACCATGCTCAAATGTTGCAGTAGGGTCTGTAGATGTGCACGAAGGTTTCATATTTTTCAGGTGCCACGTGGCTGTGCCACCATTGCCACTTTTGTGTTTTCTTAGACCGTTTCCGGTGAAAGGCTCCTAGGGTATGTAATTCGAAACGCTAAAACCATGCTCAAATGTTGCAGTGGGGTCTGTAGATGCGCACGAAGGTTTCGGATTTTTCAGGTGCCACGTGGCTGTGCCACCGTTGCCACTTTTGTGTTTTCTTAGACCGTTTCCGGCGATAGGCTCCTAGGGTATGTAATTCAAAACGCTGAAACCATGCTCAAATGTTGCAGTGGGGTCTGTAGATGTGCACGAAGGTTTCGGATTTTTCAGCTGCCACCTGGCTGCGCCACCATTGCCACTTTCGTGTTTTCTTAGACCGTTTCCGGCGAAAGGCTCCTGGGGTATGTAATTCGAAATGCTAAAACCATGCTCAAATGTTGCAGTGCGGTCTGTACATGCGCACGGAGATTTTGGATTTTTCAGCTGCCACCTGGCTGCGACACCATTGCCACTTTCGTGTTTTCTTAGACCGTTTCCTGCGAAAGGCTGCAAGGGTATGTAATTCGAAATGCTAAAACCATGCTCAAATGTTGCAGTAGGGTCTGTAGATGTGCACGAAGGTTTCCGATTTTTCAGGTGCCACGTGGCTGTGCCACCATTGCCACTTTTGTGTCTTCTTAGACGGTTTCCGGCGAAAGGCTCCTAGGGTATGTAATTCGAAACGCTAAAGCCATGCTCAAATGTTGCAGTGGGGTCTACAGATGCGCACGAAGGTTTCGGATTTTTTCAGGTGCCACGTGGATGTGCCACCGTTGCCACTTTTGTGTTTTCTTAGACCGTTTCCGGCGAAAGGCTCCTAGGGTATGTAATTCGAAACGCTAAAACCATGCTCAAATGTTTCAGTGGGGTCTGTAGATGTGCACGAAGGTTTCAGATTTTTCAGCTGCCTAGTGGCTGTGCTGTTGCCACTTTCACATTTTCTTAGACCGTTTCCGGTGAAAGGCTCCTAGGGTATGTAATTCGAAATCCTAAAACCATACTCAAATGTTGCAGTAGGGTCTGTAGATGCGCACGAAGGTTTTGGATTTTTGGGGTGCCACGTGGCTGTGCTACCGTTGCCTCTTTCATGTTCTCTTAGACCATTTCCGGCGAAAGGCTCCTACAGTATGTATTTCAAAATGGTAAAACCATGCTCAAATGTTGCAGTAGGGTCTGTAGATGTGCACACAGATTTCGGATTGTTCAGGTGCCACGTGGCTGTGCCACCATTGCCACTTTCGTGTTTTCTTAGATTAGACTGTTTCCGGCGAAAGTCTCCCAGAGTATGTAATTCGAAACGCTAAAACCATGCTGAGATGTTGCAGTAGAGTCTGTAAATGCGTAGGAAGGTTTTGGATTTTTTGGGTGCTAAGTGGCTGTGTCACCGTTGCCACTTTTGTGTTTTCTTAGACCGTTTCCAGCGAAAGGCTCCTAGGGTAAGTAATTCGAAATGCTTAACACATGCTCAAATATTGCAGTAAGGTCTGTAGATGCGTACAAAGGTTTCAGATTTTTCAGATGCTACGTGGCGGTGCCACCGTTTTTCTTATGTGTTTTCTTAGATCATTTCCGGCGAAAAGCTCCCAGAGTATGTAATTTGAAATGCTAAAACTATGCTTGTAGTTGCAGTAGGGTCTGTAGATGTGCACGAAGGTTTCGGATTTTTGGGGTGCCACCGTTGCCACTTTCATGTTTTCTTAGACCGTTTCTGGCGAAAGGCTCCCAGGGTACATGTATGTAATTCGAAACGCTAAAACCATGCCCAAATGTTGCAGTGGAGTCTGTAGGTGCGCACGAAGCTGTGTCACCTGTGCCACTCAATATGACTTTAGTGTGTCATATAATACATTTCATCTTTGTATCAAGCATTCATACAAAGTCAAGGATGCAAATGCGGGGATACCCTATAGTGTGCTTTGCACACAAGTGACACCATCTAGTTAAGTTTTTGACTATTACCCCTATTTTTAGTGTTTGGAATCTAATATTTCCCACCCGTGGGAAGTGACCTGTCGACGACGGACTTACTATAACCACCAACCATCACTAGAACATCTTAAGCTAGTCATGGCCGGATGGATATTACTACTGAATGGAATGTTTGTACCCAGTCAGTGTGTTAGAATATAACTTTATAATGTACTTAATAACAACAGAATGTGGCCTACGGAGCCCCAATAACACTGTTACTCTACTACCACCCCCCCCCCCCCCCCCCAATCACACAAACACAAATTTATTTGACTCCAGCACTGATATTAATTTTTACTACTTTCCAAAGTGTGATTTACTGGGATTTCCGGGTTTTATTATAAACGATAACCTTCACAAGTGAATTATGCAATCAGCAATTGGGTCATGTATCCGTGCGCGCAAATGAAGACGCTTTGCCATGGGTGTAATGGGGACTTCATTGTTTTTTGTTTTTTTAACCCTTCACCTAACATGGAAAGCAGACGACACTTGCAAAAATATTCTTGAACAACTATTATTTTCATTTTTTTGTCTCAAAAGCATAGTTATGACCCCTCATTGGAACGAGTTCGACGAGCTCGTTCCAATGAGGGGTCATAACCTATGTTTTAGAGACAAAAAATGAAAGTTAATTCACGATTTTTTAGAATAGCACTGGCCATTTTTTACCGTTACGTTAGGTAAAGGGTTAAATAATATAATTATCGTTAATAATGAAAAGTAATAAACAGAGTAATCGCTTGACTGGACTGATTACGTGAAATAATTCATTCGAGGCGAGGGACTATATTGTAAAACACTCGTGCGCATTCGCGCACACGTGTTTGTACAACGTCCCTCACCTCTCATGAATTATTTCACGTAACCAGTCCAGGCAAGCGATTACTCTCTATATAACTTATCTTTCTTATGGATTCACTGAACATTCTGTTACCTACTTCTCAACTGATGACCTCTTCTTCACGGTAAATATCTGCGTCACAGACTGAAGTTGTAGCATTATTCAGGGGAAATGGGTTTCAAATTAACTTTGAAGACCAAAATCCACAACCAGCTTAAGTATTATATGAAGTATCTGATATGAAAGACAATGTAGAAGTCTTTTAATGTCGTAGAGGATCAAGGGGATAAAAAGTGCCATTCATGAATTCCATTTACATGGAAGCAGTATTCACACATCGACCCTTATTACCTCTGCACAAAAATGACGGCAGAAACGGTTTTAAACCCTCTGTTCTGCAGGGACGTAAAAAGTTTTTGAATCTTGGGGTGGAGGTGATGGTGGGCGCAGGGTCATACAAGGGCAACCACAAGCTGATATAAAACGATGATGGTCATATGCCTAAGTGTCATGGTGGAATACAATATATAGAGGCATGTTTGGAACTCACACACCTCCATATTGAGAAAAATACACATTTGTGTCATCACAGTTCGTCTCCTGAGTAGGCACATACAATATATTGGAACTCAAGGGACGAGTTAACAAATTGTTTCGATCCGATGGAGAAATTTGTTAAATTTTGAGCCAGAAATGTGCATTTTTTCGACTTTAAAGAGCATAGGACTTACGAATTAATCTTTCAATATTGTGGGCATAAATTTTTTAAAAAAATTGGTAGTGGATGAGCAGACGATAAAAAGTGCCAGAAATCTGAAGCGAGGCTTGGTAATAATTTAATCCTTTACCTAACATGAAAAGCAGACGACACTTGCAAAAATAATTCTTGAATAACTAATTGTTTTCATTTTTTGTCTCAAAAACATAGGTTATGACCCCTCGTTGGAACGAGCTCGACGAGCTCGTTCCAACGAGGGGTCATAACCTATGTTTTTGAGACAAAAAATGAAAAAAATAATGAAAATTTTTTGGCGATTTTTGAGAATAGCGCTGGCCGGTTTTGGCCGTTACGTTAGGCAAAGGGTTAATCCAATTGAACCTCCCAACAGACCAGGATTGTTTCGCTCATTTCGTCGTTGGCACTATTGTCCAAAATGATCCCTTCCAGTGTGTCAGAGTTGAAATGGTTAACCCTTTACCTAACACGAAAAGCAGACGACACTTGCAAATAAAATTCTTGAAGCACTAATGTTTTTGACTTTTTGCTTCAAAAAACATAGCTTATGGCCCACATTAGAACAAACTTGTTGAACTCGTTCCAATGAGGGGTCATAAGCTATGTTCTTGTGACAAAAATGAAAAAGTAATACAAATTGAATGGTGAATGTTGCGAATAGCGCTGGGCGGTTTTGGCCGTTACGCTGGAAAAAATGGTTAAGCGAGGAAACCCAAGGTCACATCTTAGGGGTAAAGAGTCTATGCACTTCCTTCCTTCTAATTTCACATAAGACTACAATGACGGGTTGAACAAGATAATGTTGGCCTAAAACTCTCGGTCTTTCTCTCTCTCCCTCTCTCTCTATCTCTCTGTCTCTCTCTGTCGCAACAATTTCCGGAAAGGTTGATGGAGGCCACGACAAAACTGCGCCCCAACTCCCAATTCCGATGTCCCGTCTGTTCCGTTTTCTTGGTTCGGTATCACTGCTCGTTAATCAGTTGTTTGGACACTATATTTAACTCACCATAAAGTAACAACACGGTTACAAAAATAAACATGAGTCGAAAATAAATTCTGCCTTCCATATATCATCGCCGTGCAACAATCTGAAATACATAAAAAAAAAACATAATAAGAGTGTGGTGAGCTAGACAGAAATATGTAACCATTAACTCTTTGAACACTGGTGGTATATTTCATGTCAGTTCAGAGCCATCACCTGCTAGAGTCTATATTCGTTACTTGGGGGCTAGACCAATCCAGATTTTCAACGTGTAGCCTTAGGGTTGGTCTACCACACAAATTTACTGAACAATTATCTATTTTATGAATTTCGGAAGAATCACGACACAACTCCGGAAAAAGGCCTTCCGAGTTCAAATGTTTAACCCTTTACCCAACGTAACGGTCAAAACAGACCAGCGCTATTTACAAAAAAATGCGAATTAATTTTCATTATTTTTTTCATGTTTTGTCTCAAAAACATAGGTTATGACCCCTCTTTGGAACGAGCTAACATAGCTTAATACTCCTCACTGGAGCGAACTTGGGAAATCCGTTCCTTTGAGACCTCATAAACTATGGGCGGGGAGCGAAACATCGGAAAAAAAAACGGAATGGTGATTTTTGTTAATGGTTAGCCATATATGATTGCTGCAGTAGAAAATGCGTTAAAAGAGTCGCCTTTTTTTAAAAGTAATTCAGAAATGGTTGTCGGCTTTTTTTTTAAAATAATTCAGAAGTGAGTGACGACTTTATTTTAAAGTAATTCAGAAGTGATTGTCGACTTTATCTTAACGTAATTCAGATGGGAATGTCGAATTTATTTTAAAGTAATTCAGAACTGAGTGTCTGCATTATTTCAAAGTAATTAAAAACTGAGCGTCGACTTTATTTTAAAGTAATTCATAACTGAGCGCCGACTTTATTTGAACGTAATTCAGATGGGAATGTCGACTTTATTTTAAAGTAATTCAGAAGTGAGTGTCGACTTTATTTTAAAGTATTCAGAACTGAGCGTCGACTTTATGTTAACGTAATTCAGATGGGAGTGTCGACTTTATGTTAACGTAATTCAGATGGGAATGTCGACTTTATCTTAAGGTAATTCAGAACAGAGTGTCGGTTTTATTTCAAAGTAATTCAGAAGTGGGTGTCGACCTCATTTTAAAGTAATTCAGAATTGAGTGTCGACTTTATTTTAAAGTAATTCAGAAGTGGATGTCGACTTTATTTTAAAGTAATTCAGAAGTGGGTGTCGACCTCATTTTAAAGTAATTCAGAATTGAGTGTCGGCTTTATTTTAAAGTAATTCAGAAGTGGATGTCGACTTTATTTTAAAGTAATTCAGAAGTGGATGTCGACTTTATTTTAAAGTAATTCAGAAGTGGGTGTCGACTTTATTTTAATGTAATTCAGAAGTGGGTGTCGACTTTATTTTAATGTAATTCAGGAGGGAGTGTGGGTTGTATTTTAAAGTAATTCAGATACATTTTTAACTAGAGGTCAGTTGTGCCACTTAACAGTTTCGCTGTGGCAGATATCCTTCTACTCATCGTTGGATAAGGGGCAAAAACAATGGTGACAGCACTGTCCTACACAAGGTAAAAAACAGTATCATAGCAGGCACATGTTACACACATCACAACCCCGGACTGAGAATGTTGTAAAAATATTCATCCCTGTGGCCGACGATCGCCACAATATGAGAAACGCTCACATTTGGCAGCAGTAAACACGCACCTCAGCAGCAGTAAACACGCATTCTCGAAAATAAAATGCCATTCCACAAAAATAAAGGTGAGACACAACCGACGTCTTGTCAGGCACCTTCATCTTCAGCTGTGGTAATATATATGTCATCATCCAATCAAGCCATCTGTCAAAATGTGTAAGTAGTTCGTCGTCCTTGTTGGTTTTTTATTTATACACTTTCGTTCACGTGCAGACTACCGTTGATGTAATCTGATCTCCCTATACTCAGAAAGATGTAGACCATAGTTCACTGCTCGGATTTGAGTACGATTGTTATCCTCGAGTGGGGCGCGCGGAGGATCATTTCACGAGGCGTTAGCCGAGTGAAATAATCCGTGCGGCCCAGCGAGCAGTAGTGAAGGTCTGTACTTATTTTATTTTCTCCTTATTTGTTTTCTCAAAACAACCCTTTATAATTGATTCAACTCAACCGATTTGGATTTGAAACAATGCCCCCCCCCCCCCCCCCTAAAAAAAAAAACAAAAAACAAAAACAAAACAAAACAAAGAAACAAAAAAAGAACAGCAGTCTATCATCGCTGAGAGTGGAATACGATGCTGGAAGTGGAATACAATTTTCAACGAGTGGGAGTGGAAATACGATTTGTTTTGGGGGAATATCTGAATTACTTTAAAATAACGTACCGAAACGTAAATAACAGGAAATATTATGCCGAATAAGCACACAAGAATACAAAATCTTAAGTTACAAATAATTTTCTGTAATGTTTTTATTTTAACTATCAAATTTTAGCAACTGATTGATATTTTTTGTAGTAACGGAGATTAAATGCGTTTACTTAGCAAAGACTCCAGTCAGCTAAAGGCAGAAATTGGGAAACTGCGCCACAGATATTATGCTTTTCGAAAAAAGGAGTGTAGAAAAACCTCGGCGATAAGGCGATGGTGGTCGAGAAGAAGCTCTACTGACCACTGTCCTTTATCTTGCCGTACCTAAGTTAAACATTTTGATAGGGAAACCATCAAGGTATTATTTTCTTGCTTTCTTTTACCAACCAGATAATCAACGGTAATACGACAAACAATATTTTTTTGTATCAGTCTCACTCTGTTTATTTACAAATGAGAGGAATAAAAGTCGTCCCTAAGTATTCTTACATGTTTAAATATGAATGTTTGCAACATGTCACGTTGTCAAATTATTGTCTTTAATAGGGAACATACATAAACCAACAGGCAGTTTCTCGGTTAATGTATTCTGGGGTTTCGCGTGTTAATACATAAAGGGCGACCTATAAACTAGTCACATGCCAGAAGAAGCTTTCGATTTGCCATCATTTAACGACTCTATTACAGAGTGTATCAACTAATATGAGATTTTAATAACGAAATAAATGAAACGAAATAGAATAATGCCTTCTTGAATAGCTCCAATAGCACCAACAGCTCCAAAAGCTCAAATAGCTCCAATAGCACCAATAGCTCCAATAGCTCCAATAGCACTAATAGCTCCAATAGCTCCAATAGCATCAATAGCTCCATTAGCACCAATAGCTCCAATAGCTCCAATAGCACCAATACCTCCAATAGCTCCAATAGCTCCAATAGCTCCAATAGCACCAATAGCTCCAACAGCTCCAATAACTCTAATAGCACCAATAGCTCCAATAGCTCCAATAGCATCAATAGCTCCAATAGCTTCAATAGCACCAATAGCTCCAATAGCACCAATAGAACCAATAGCCCATTAGCTCCAATAGCATCAATAGCTCCAATAGCTCCAATAGCTCCAAGAGCACCAATAGCACCAATAGTTCCTTTAGCTCCAATAGGATCAATAGCTCCAATAGCACCAATAGCTCCAATAGCATCAATAGCTCCAATAGCACCAATAGCTCCAACAGCACCAATAGCACCAATAGTTCCATTAGCTCCAATAGCATCAGTAGCTCCAATAGCACCAATAGCTCCAATAGCACCAAAAGCACCAATAGATCCATTAGCTCCAATAGCATCAATAGCTCCAATAGCACCAATAGCTCCATTAGCTCCAAAAGCACCAATAGCTCCAATAGCACCAATAGCTCCATTAGCTCCAATAGCACCAATAGTTCCATTAGCTCCAATAGCATCAATAGCTCCAATAGCACCAATAGCACCAATAGCATCAATAGCTCCAATAGCTCCAATAGCTCCAATAGCATCAATAGCTCCAATAGCACCAATAGCTCCAATAGCTCCAATGGCAGCAATAGCATCAAAAGCTCCAGTAGCTCCAATAACTCCAATAGCATCAATAGCTCCAATAGCATCAATAGCTCCAATAGCACCAATAGCACCAATAGCATTAATAGCTCCAATAGCACCAATAGCTCCAATAGCACCAAAAGCTCCAATAGCAACAATAGCTCCAATAGCATCAATAGCTCCAATAGCTCCAATAGCTTCAATAGCATCAATAGCTCCAATAGCTCCAATAACTCCAATAGCATCAATAGCTCCAATAGCACCAATAGCATCAATAGCTCCAATAGCTCTAATAGCATCAATAGCTCCAATAGCACCAATAGCTCCAATAGCACCAATAGCATCAATAGCTCCAATAGCTCCAAAAGCATCAATAGCTCCAATAGTCCAATAGCTCCAATAGCTCCAGTAGCATCAATAGCTCCAATAGCTCCAATAGCATCAATAGCTCCAATACCATCAAGAGCTCCAGTAGCTCCAATAGCACCAATAGCTCTAATAGCTCCAATACCTCCAATAGCACCAATAGCTCAAATAGCTCAATAGCTCCAATAGCATCAATAGCTTCAATAGCATCAATAGCTCCAGTAGCTCCAATAACATCAATAGGTCCAATAGCATCAATAGCTCCAATAGCTCCAATAGCTCCAATAGCATCAATAGCTCCAATAGCTACAATAGCACCAATAGCTCCAATAGCACCAATAGCTCCATAGCTCCAATAGTTCCAATAGTACCAATAGCTCCAATAGCACCAATAGCACCAATAGTTCCAATGGCACCAATAGCTCCAATAGCTCCATTAGCATCAATAGCTCCAATAGCTCCAATAGCACAAATAGCATCAATAGCTCCATTAGCTTCAATAGTTCCAATAGCACCAATAGCTCCAATAGTACCAATAGCACAAATTGCTCCAATGGCACCAACAGCACCAATAGCTCCAATAGCTCCAATAGCATCAATAGCTGCAATAGCACCAGTAGCTCCGATAGCTCCATTAGCATCAATAGCTCCAATATCTCAAATAGCATCAATAGCTCCAATAGCACCAATAGCTCCAATAGCACCAATAGCTCCAATAGCTCCAATAGCACCAATAGCTCCAATAGCTCCAATAGCACCAATAGCTCCAATAGCACCAAAAGCTCCAATAGCACCAATATCTCCAATAGCACCAATAGTTCCAATAGCTCCAATAGCATCAATAGCTCTAATAGCTCAAATAGCATCAACAGCTCCAATAGCACCAATAGCTCCAATAGTTCCGATAGCTCCAATAGCATCAATAGCTCTAATAGCTCAAATAGCACCAATAGCTCCAATAGCACCAATAGCTCCAATAGCACCAATATCTCCAATAGCACCAATAGTTCCAATAGCTCAAAAAGCATCAATAGCTCCAATAGCACCAATAGTTCCAATAGCACTAATAACTCCAATAGCACAAATAGCTCAAATAGCTCCAATAGCACCAGTAGTTCCAATAGCACCAATAGTTCCAATAGCACCAATAGCTCCAATAGCACCAATACCTCCAATAGCACCAATAGCTCCATTAGAATCAATAGCTCCAATAGCTCCAATAGCATCAATAGCTCCAATCGCCCCAATAGCACCAATAGTTCCAATAGCACCAATGGCAACAATAGTCCAATAGCTCCAATATCTCCAATAGCACCAATAGCTCCAATAGCATCAATAGCTCCAATAGCTCTAGTAGCACCCATAGTTCCAATAGCACCAATAGCTCCAATAGCACCAATAGCTCCAATAACACCATTAGCTCCAATAGCACCAATAGCTCCAATAGCTCCAATAGCACCAATAGCTCCAATAGCTCCAATAGCACCAATAGCTCCAATAGCACCAATAGCACCAATAGCTCCAAAAACTCCAATAGCACCAATAGCTCCAATTGCTAAAATAGCACGAATAGCTCCATTAGCTCCAATAGCTCCAATAGCACCAATAGCTCCAATAGCTCCAATAGCACAAATAGCTCCAATAGCTCCAATAGCACCAATAGTTCCAATAGCACCAATAGCACCAATAGCACCAATAGTCCAATAGCTCCAATGGCACCAATAGCTCCAATAGCTCCATTAGCATCAATAGCTCCAATAGCTCCAATAGCTCTAATAGCATCAATAGCTCTAATAGCATCAATAGCTCCAATAGCACTAATAGCTCCAGTAGCACCAATAGCTCCAATAGCTCCAATAGCTCCAATAGCACCAATAGTTTCAATAGCATCAATAGCTCAAATAGCACCAATAGTCCAATAGCTGCAATTTCAGCAATAGCTCCAATAGCTCCAATAGCTCCATTAGCTCCAATAGCTCCAATAGCACCAATAGCTCCAATAGCTCCAATAGCACCAATAGCTCCAATAGCTCAAATAGCACCAATAGCTCCAATAGCTCTAATAGCACCAATAGCCCCATTAGCTCCAATAGCTCCATTAGCTCCAATAGTTCCAATAGCACCAACAGCTCCAATAGCTCCAATAACTACAATAGCACAATAGCTCCAATTGCTAAAATATCACCAATAGCTCCATTAGCTCCAATAGCTCGAATAATACCAATAGCTCCAATAGCTCCAATAGCACCAATAGCTCCAATAGCTCCAATAGCGCCAAAAGCTCCAATAGCTCCAATAGCGCCAAAAGCTCCAATAGCTCCAATAGCTCCATTAGCTCCAATAGCTCCAATAGCACCAATAGCTCCAATAGCACCAATAGCACCAATAGCTCCAAAAACTCCAATAGCACCAATAGATCCAATTGCTAAAATAGCACGAACAGCTCCATTAGCTCCAATAGCTCCAATAGCACCAATAGCTCCAATAGCTCCAATAGCACCAATAGCTCCAATAGCTCCAATAGCTCCAATAGCACCAATAGCTCCAATAGCACCAATAGCTCCAATAGCTCCACTCGTCTTTTGATTCGATTATTTTAGGACATCAAATTACCGCCTGTGCCCATAATAAACATTCTACCATAGAACATAAAATTTCTAGATGTACCCATAATAAATATACTACAATTGAACATCAAATTTCCGACTGTACCACACAATTACTATACTACCATAGAACATCAAATTTCTAGATGTACCCATAATAAATATACTGCCATAGAACATCAAATTTCCGACTGTACCACACAATTACTATACTACCATAGAACATAAAATTTCTAGATGTACCCATAATAAATATACTACCATAGAACTTCAAATTTCCGACTGTACCACACAATTACTATACTACCATAGAACATCAAATGTCTAGATGTACCCATAATAAATATACTACCATAGAACATCAACTTTCTAGATGTACCCATAATAAATATACTACCATAGAACATCAAATTTCTAGATGTACCCGTAATAAATATACTACCATAGAACATCAAATTTCTAGACGTCCCCATATTAAATATACTGCCATAGAACACCAAAATTATAGATGTACCCATAATAAATGTACTACCATAGAACATCAAATTTCTAGATGAATCCGTAATAAATATACTACCATAGAACATCAAATTTCCGACTGTACCACACAATTACTATACTACCATAGAACATCAAGTTTCTAGTTGTACCCATAATAAATATACTACCATAGAACATCAAATTTCTAGTTGTACCCATAACAAATATACTACCATAGAACATCAAATTTCCGACTGTACCACCCAATTACTATACTACCATAGAACATCAAATTTCTAGATGTACCCATAATAAATATACTACCACAGAACATCGGATTTCTAGATGTACCCATAATGAATATACTGCCATAGAACATCAAATTTCTAGATGTACCCATAATAAATATACTACCATAGAACATTAAATTTCCGACTGTACCACACAATTACTATACTACCATAGAACATCAAATTTCTAGTTGTACCCATAATAAATATACTACCATAGAACATCAAATTTCTAGATGTACCCATAATGAATATACTGCCATAGAACATCAAATTTCTAGATGTACCCATAATAAATATACTACCATAGAACATTAAATTTCCGACTGTACCACACAATTACTATACTACCATAGAACATCAAATTTCTAGTTGTACCCATAATAAATATACTGCCATAGAACATCAAATTTCTAAATGTACCCATAATAAATATAATGCCATAGAACATCAAATTTCCGACTGTACCACACAATTACTATACTACCATAGAACATCAAATTTCTACATGTACCCATAATAAATATACTACCATAGAACATCAAATTTCTAGATGTACCCATAATGAATATACTGCCATAGAACATCAAATTTCTAGATGTACCCATAATAAATATACTACCATAGAACATTAAATTTCCGACTGTACCACACAATTACTATACTACCATAGAACATCAAATTTCTAGTTGTACCCATAATAAATATACTGCCATAGAACATCAAATTTCTAGATGTACCCATCACAAATATACTACCATAGAACATCAAATTTCTAGATGTACCCATAATAAATATACTACCATAGAACATCAAATTTCCCACTGTACCGCACAATTACTATTATACCATAGAACATCAAATTTCTAGATGTGCCCATAATAAATATACTGCCATAGAACATCAAATTTCCCCCTGCACCACATAATAAATATATTTCCATAGAACATCAAAGTTCCAACTATACCCATTTAATAAATATACTACCATAGAACATCAAATTTCCAACTGTACCCCATAATAAAATATACTACCATAGAACATTAAATTTCCACTCTTGGTGGTTTGAGGCTTCACATTTGTAACTATTGGACATTCTTGACGCGATGGACGGGTGGGTGAGGGATGAGGGGTGAAAAAGCACCCTACCCCGTCGCCAAGTCCCTTGGGGCTAATTTTACACTGTTGTGTTCGAACGTATGCTCGCTACTGGGGGACTATGATCGCAATATTACTGGATTCAGCCCCGTCTGTTAGAAAACCTCGGGTCGATTATGTACATGTACACAATTCTCCAAGTCGGTTGTGCAGCAAACTGATCAAGTGCGCGACACGGGAACCGATTTTGTCCGCAGGTCTGCTTGTGGACTGTGGACATACTCGGCTCGTGTTTTTCGGGCGTACATGTGCCTCGTGGCAGGATTCGTTCGAAACACACGGCATTGATTTGGTGCTTGGGTATAATAAGCTGAGTGGTTTGGACTGTAACATAGCTACAGACAAAAATATATAAGGCAATGTGACATATAGAATCAATACAAAATATCACCTCTGAAGTGTCGGTGTATTTGTCTGTTCTTTTGTGGTTTTGTTAGATCACACCTTAAATCTTGTGTGAGACATGTCTTTCGATGGATAGCCATAGCAGCTACTAATGAATGGTAGCCACATGTTGACAAACTGTATCAAATAAACATTCGATTTGCCTGCATGATTCGAAGTGACAAAACTGAAATATTTAATAGCGGTCTTCTTCTGTACAACAAAGGACTGGGCAACAGTGTCACAAACGGAAACCACATGCGTTACAACTAGATTTGGTGTTAACCCTTTACCCAATGCAGACGATATCAAAATGTATTATTTTAAATAGCAGTTTCTCAAAATTTTTCAAAACAATTCAACAAAACCATATCAATTGACCCCTCGTTGGAACGTGCTCGACGAGCTCGTTCCAACGAGGGGTCACATGATATGGTTTTGTTGAAATTGTTTGAAAAATCATATTTTTTTCAACTGCTGAATTTGCATATTACACGGGCGGATTCGGCCGATTCGTTGGGTAAAGAGTTAACTCTATGTCTTTTCAGAAAGCCTCCTTCAGATCCATTACCCTTTCGTCACCACTTGTTAATTCCATCGTAACTGGAATGCTCATGTTCTGTAGTAGTAGTAGAGCTTTATTTGCAGCACATGTATTTACATAAGACTAAGTTCTACACAAATGTACTAATCATTTTATGAAATATTTATACATTATAAGAAGATATTCAGCATACATGTTCTGTAGGGAATGGCCTAGCTAGATTGGCTGTCTTCCTGTCATTCAGTATTTATACATTATAAGAAGATATTCAGCATACATGTTCTGTAGGGAATGGCCTAGCCAGATTGGCTGTCTTCCTGTCATTTAGTATTTATACATTATAAGAAGATATTCAGCATACATGTTCTGTAGGGAATGGCCTAGCCAGATTGGCTGTCTTCCTGTCATTTAGTATTTATACATTATAAGAAGATATTCAGCATACATGTTCTGTAGGGAATGGCCTAGCCAGATTGGCTGTCTTCCTGTCATTTAGTATTTATACATTATAAGGAGATATTCAGCATACATGTTCTGCAGGGAATGTCCTAGCTAGATTGGCTGTCTTCCTGTCATTCAGTATTTATACATTATAAGAAGATATTCAGCATACATGTTCTGTAGGGAATGTCCTAGCTAGATTGACTGTCTTCCTGTCATTCAGTATTTATACATTATAAGAAGATATTCAGCATACATGTTCTGTAGGGAATGGCCTAGCCAGATTGGCT
Source organism: Pictodentalium vernedei (assembly GCA_031216915.1). NCBI lineage: Eukaryota > Metazoa > Mollusca > Scaphopoda > Dentaliida > Dentaliidae > Pictodentalium > Pictodentalium vernedei. The sequence continues at coordinate 12,290,377 of CM062296.1, read as the reverse complement.
GTCTTCCTGTCATTTAGTATTTATACATTATAAGGAGATATTCAGCATACATGTTCTGTAGGGAATGGCCTAGCCAGATTGGCTGTCTTCCTGTCATTTAGTATTTATACATTATAAGAAGATATTCAGCATACATGTTCTGTAGGGAATGGCCTAGCCAGATTGGCTGTCTTCCTGTCATTTAGTATTTATACATTATAAGAAGATATTCAGCATACATGTTCTGTAGGGAATGGCCTAGCCAGATTGGCTGTCTTCCTGTCATTTAGTATTTATACATTATAAGAAGATATTCAGCATACATGTTCTGTAGGGAATGGCCTAGCCAGATTGGCTGTCTTCCTGTCATTTAGTATTTATACATTATAAGGAGATATTCAGCATACATGTTCTGCAGGGAATGTCCTAGCTAGATTGGCTGTCTTCCTGTCATTCAGTATTTATACATTATAAGAAGATATTCAGCATACATGTTCTGTAGGGAATGTCCTAGCTAGATTGGCTGTCTTCCTGTCATTCAGTATTTATACATTATAAGAAGATATTCAGCATACATGTTCTGCAGGGAATGGCCTAGCCAGATTGGCTGTCTTCCTGTCATTCCCTGTGCTATGTTTGTGGATTGCATGAATGGATACAAGTAAATATAAGAAATTAGTATTGATGAACGACTTATATGCACGTTGATGATGAGGGCGTGGCGAGGTAGAATGGACGTTTCACACTTGTGCTATCGATAATGGATGAAAAGATAACATATAAATATATCGTCCTTCCACCCAGCATCGGCCACAAAAGTGTATATGAAAACATACATAGACACACATATACATATATTTTTGCATATGTACGAGTGTGCACAAGTGGGCAAGTATATATATGTAATGGCCTATGGTCTCACCTATTAAACACGGGAATATCAATTAATGGAAGATCCCTGAAGTTGCAAATGTTTGAATTTAATTCATGTACATATACACACACATGTAACCGTGCTCACATACACACAATGCATTAGCATCGAGGTATACGGAAAGAACCTATATGTGGGGCTCCACAAAGTAGGATGTGGTTTAGTAATGGCGATTACAGTCCTTGCAGTTAGTATCATTACAGTTTACTTCACTGGGATATTCTTCCAACATTTGTCTTATTATAGTTTTTTTAAATTCATTTCTGTTTCCAATAGAAATGAGCCAAAATAACAAAGTCGCCTGTGTCATCTCATATTACATTAGATCTGTTAATGTTAGCTATTTTGAAACATGTAAGACCTATTGGCACACTATAACATCAGCTTCCTCAGCGTCTGATCTGCGAAGAGAGATCAAGGAACGTAGTTTCGAAACATACTATTCAGAGAGAGTAACACAACATCCCCTGAGTTTCAATGTGTTCTATGTGCCAATAGGCACGTCAGTACGCTGTCAGTAGGCACATCAGTAGGCTGCCAGTAGGCACGTCAGTAGGCTGCCAGTAGGCACATAGAACACACTGGAACTCAGGGGACGGCAGGCGGCCTCTATTCCCGCCAAAATGTATACACTTCGCGATGTTGTGATCCCATACACTTTCTATAAATTACGGCCATATAAACCAAAATGTATACACTTCGCGATATTTTGATCCCATATATTTTCTATAAATTACGGCCATATAAATCATCAATGTATACACTTCGCGATATTTTGATCCCATGTATTTTCTATAAATTACGGCCATATAAACCATCAATGCATACACTTCGCGATATTTTGATCCCATGTATTTTCTATAAATTACGGCCATATAAACCAAAATGTATACACTTCGCGATATTTTGATCCCATATATTTTCTATAAATTACGGCCATATAAACCAAAATGTATACACTTCGCGATATTTTGATCCCATGTATTTTCTATAAATTACGGCCATACAAACCAAAATGTATACACTTCGCGATATTTTGATCCCATATATTTTCTATAAATTACGGCCATATAAACCATCAATGTATACACTTCGCGATATTTTGATCCCATGTATTTCTATAAACTACGGCCATATAAACCAAAATGTATACACTTCGCGATATTTTGATCCCATATATTTTCTATAAACTACGGCCATATAAACCAAAATGTATACACTTCGCGATATTTTGATCCCATGTATTTTCTATAAACTACGGCCATATAAACCAAAATGTATACACTTCGCGATATTTTGATCCCATATATTTTCTATAAATTACGGCCATATAAACCAAAATGTATACACTTCGCGATATTTTGATCCCATGTATTTTCTATAAACTACGGCCATATAAACCAAAATGTATACACTTCGCGATATTTTGATCCCATATATTTTCTATAAATTACGGCCATATAAACCAAAATGTATACACTTCGCGATATTTTGATCCCATGTATTTTCTATAAATTACGGCCATATAAACCATCAATGCATACACTTCGCGATATTTTGATCCCATGTATTTTCTATAAATTACGGCCATATAAACCAAAATGTATACACTTCGCGATATTTTGATCCCATGTATTTTCTATAAATTACGGCCATATAAACCAAAATGTATACACTTCGCGATATTTTGATCCCATGTATTTTCTATAAACTACGGCCATATAAACCAAAATGTATACACTTCGCGATATTTTGATCCCATGTATTTTCTATAAACTACGGCCATATAAACGAAAATGTATACACTTCGCGATATTTTGATCCCATGTATTTTCTATAAACTACGGCCATATAAACGAAAATGTATACACTTCGCGATATTTTGATCCCATATATTTTCTATAAATTACGGCCATATAAACCAAAATGTATGCACTTCGCGATATTTTGATCCCATGTATTTTCTATAAACTACGGCCATATAAACCAAAATGTATACACCTCGCGATATTTTGATCCCATGTATTTTCTATAAATTACGGCCATATAAACCAAAATGTATACACCTCGCGATATTTTGATCCCATGTATTTTCTATAAATTACGGCCATATAAACCATCAATGTATACACCTCGCGATATTTTGATCCCATGTATTTTCTATAAATTACGGCCATATAAACCATCAATGTATACACCTCGCGATATTTTGATCCCATGTATTTTCTATAAATTACGGCCATACACACTTAAAACTAAAGTGTTAAAACTGACACTTTCAAGGTGTTAAACCCATTCTAACTCTTAGGGTTTGATTTTAACACTCAAAGTGCAATGCTTTAAGCACTTAGACATTACAATCGTCAGACATCTGAAACTTGAATGGAAGGCACTTCCCACGTGTCTAGCATTGGTGGTTCTTCCAGAATCGTCCATAATTTGATTTGCGTTTGGTGGGTACATAATTAAAAGGACACAACGTAGATGACGCGGATCAGGCTCGAGATTTCGAGCCTGATCCGCGTCATCTGCGTTGTTTCCTTTTAAGTGTCGCGACATTACACTTGTCAAGAGGTATTATTGTAACGCCTGTCAGGTTCTGGGATATCTACACTTAAACAAAGTGCTAGTTCAGCACTTAGTAAGTGTTAAATATAGCACTTCAAGTGTAGTTTTTAACACTTTAGTTTTTAGCGTGTATAAACCAAAATGTATACACCTCGCGATATTTTGATCCCATGTATTTTCTACAAACTACGACCATATAAACCAAATGAATAGCCTCATGTTTACCCAAACTATTCATTTTCACCATAATTTCTATCTTTCCGGTGATTGTGTACAAAAAGTTTAAATATTTCAATTCTACCAATGTCAAGAGATCGACATCGATCGAATTCGGAATAAATGGTTAAAGATAACCAAGAAACGATCATAAAATACTCCACACACGCCGAATGCTGTGTTTTAATCTTGACAAGTGCTAAAAAAACCCCCAAATTTAGTCATTTTGGGCCAAAAATCACCAAATTTCCACATTTTTACACGCATAAAGTACCAGAACAAATAATAGCTGGGGACAAATCGTCGCCTGAGTGCTAGAATGTCCTATGTCCCATAGGGGAAATAATATACCGTCCCATAGGGGACATGGGACATTCTAGCGCTCAGGCGACGAAATGCGCATTTGCTGCCTTATCAACATATACAACCTTGATGTAAGGCCACATTTTACTACCAAAAAAACCAATTATATATATTACTCCGTACACTCTTAAAATCAATTGGGTTAAAAATTAACCCAAATCAATTGGGTTCATATTCGCCCAACCCGGTTGAATTGGGTTGATCTTGAACTCAGTTAATTTTAGTGAGTAAGGCTGAAAAAGGTTAAATATCTCAGTTTTCTCAAGGGTTAAAGAGTGGCATAATCAGATTCGAAATCTGCGCAAACATTTACTATAGAAACGCCAAGGAAATACTCTACACACCCTTTTGGCAGGGTACCCATTTGGCGACCGGACTGTGGTCAAGAATCGAAGTAGACACAAAACGAGTATTATTCATATTAACATTGGCTTCATATTATTGTTTGGACTATTGTAAACCATTATATATAACTAATCACTGTAAGATTAGTTCAGTTGTGTATCTTCCCCAAGAAAAAAACAAACATTGATCCAATGCAAATATCACGCAACGCAGAGCCCCAAAATGGTCTGCAATATAGGGGCTACAGACGCTACAAATGCCTCAGATTCGCTCTTAGAAGACGGATGTATCTGTGTAGAGGTATGGGTAGTCCTAATGGGAGGAGGAGCAATGACCGGTGGGTCATATAGTTAGGACTAGGGGAAGCATTTTAAATATAATATCCACCCCCGCCCCCCCCCCCACCACCTCCACCCCCCCAAAACAATACTGTCTAGGGCACTCCCTATTATAGAATCCTGACTACACGCCTGGATTGGTGTGATATTTAACAAAAATATTAATCTTGTGTTCGGGAGCGCGGTGGCTCAGTGGTAGACTGTTGTTGCTAGAGGTCCCGAGTTCGATCCCAGTACGGGACGACCCGCGTTGTGTCCTTGGGCAAGGCACGATGACACCGTGTACTAAGGCGTAGTGCACGTCGATGGTGCACATGTCTTCAACCGCTGTAACCCTGCTTGAGTGGTGCTTGAACAGAGTTAGAATGTTGAGGAGCTGACAGTTGCTCGTCGTTGCTCGATGATTCTCTCCGGGTACTCCTGCTTTCTCCACCCGTAAAACTGTCACGGTCATGATTAGCCCTTGTGCATAAGTATGTGACCTTAAACACCAATAAACAAATAATTAAGTAATAATCTTGTATTCTTTCACTGATCGTATTTTCCACTCAGCTGGAGCACACGAGCACACAGCTAGCGTGGCTGAACCGAGGGTATCAGGAAATACTAAGCATGACTGAGGGGAATAGGGGTGATCACTGTTGTGGGATCACTTAAGTGTTAATGTATAGCCGGTGACCATAGCCCATTAGTGTATCAAGTCTGTCGCTCTCGAGTATTACTGTATTTCATTTCTCCCCAATTTTCTACCATGAGAAAGTATGGAAATTAACAAAATAGTCTGTAATGACGTTTGTAAATTATGGTCGCGATCTCGTGGAAATGTTCTACCTGATTGCACTCCCACCCCTCCCCTCCCAGCTCTGTACAGAATTGAACCTGTCGGAAAACGCAATGGTGGGAACTTTACCTTTAAATGTCATAATGGCTTGTTTTAGTTGATTTGGTCTCAATTTCGTCAAATTTTATCTGGAAGACCTCGACCCACTGGTTTAACTGTGCCGCGACCACACCGCGAAAACTCGGTGCATTCAGTTAAAACTTGAAGTCCTGTCACGAACTGTGCGCTTATCTAGGCTTAATTGTGCGTTGGAATTGTGCGCAGTTGCCATATCGAATGACATCCAAAGCACGGCAGGTTCTCCTGGTTACTCATAGCAAACTTGGGCAATGTTTCTGCCAATGGACCTCCGGGTTACCCGGAGGTCCATTGGCTGAAACATTGCTTGTGCACAGGCCATATTTACAGAATTTGATAGCCTTACTATGGTCATAACGCGTATATTAACGCGCATATCGACGTGCTATTTACGAGCATTTCAGGACAGGACTTTTAGTTTTAACTGTAAGAGTGTGTGTCGCAATCCGACCTGGATCGGATCGTGACAACTTTTCCGATCGCAGTTCTGTAACGACCTGACTTTTTGAATGAGTTTTTTTTTTTATTCTATATAGACAGTGTGTGTCTGATTATATTTGTGTTCGAAACGAGTACAACACGAATGACTCCAATGTCTCGATTAGCCCCCTATATGATGAATTACAATAGGCTAAGTCACGACCTATTGTTAAATGCTATATTTTCGGCATACAAAAACATCCATCACTGAATTGTCAAAATACTGCTCGGAGGTTTCTTGCAGTATATAAATATATCTTTGTGTCGGTTTCATGTGTCCTTTACCAATTGTTACCCACTTGTTCAATGCATTTCCTCACACTCTAAAATCAATTGGATTAAAAATCAACCCAAATAAACTGGGTCGAGTGAATATGAACCTAATTGGGTTCATATCCACTCAACCCAGTGAGTTTTGGTTATTGTTTAACCCAGCCAGTTTTAGAGTGCAATATATGATAATCACAGATTATATTATATAAATATGTTCGTGGATTTTGTTTGTTTGTTTATTGAGACTTTAAACGACGTGACACTTTCGACAGCCAGGGTCAGATCATGTCTGTTTGTGTCTTTTAACATCCATGTCATGATAAACAATAACATAAACATGAATGGTAAACAGGGGAGTTGCGAAGATTACCATTCGGGTTGGGGATGGGGAGGGTTGGCGGTAAACCTGATTTGTCCCGACTGTGTTGGTTCAAGTCCGTTTAATGTTCCAAATTCCAACGACATCACCAAGGCATGGCTTGGCTTGGCTTGGCATGGCATGGCTTGACGATGTATTGGAATTATAGTGAAAAAGTTCCAGATTTCTTGGAAAAGTATTAATGAATAACTGAATACATGAGAAATAATGACACTATTAGAAAATTGCAACAGACCTGAGAACATTTTGTAATTATTAGTTCCCCACGGGTTACCGTGAGAGGACTGATGGATTGCACTCCGTCCGTCTGTCTATCTGTCAGTCTGTCTGCCCGTCTGCCCTGTTACCACCTGTATCTCAGAAACGCTTTGGTTTCAAATTTTCAGCATTGATCAGATATTATGTACAATTTGTGCAAGTCAACTTTTTTCTTCGAAAAAAAAATCAAGATGGCCGACACGCAGCCACAATTGATGGAAATTGCATGTAATTAGTTTTCTACCTAGAACTTCTAAACGACATTTCCGATTTCAGTAATATTTAGTATGAAGGTGTAGCATCATAAGATAAAAAAATCAAAGCAATATTCCAAAATTTACTGACACCGCTTACTGTGGGGGACTATTGTCTGATCGTGGGCGATCGGCGTTGCATTTGTTTGTGCTGGCTTAAACAATAAAGAGGTTATTACTTAGTTTATTTCATATCGGCCGAGATATCAGCCCGGGGAAATTCATACATCACTGACTTATCTCGTCATTAAAATCGACTTTCGATAAAGTTATCTCCCCTGAAATTATTAGACTGTCGGGGAAGGTCCAATTAAGAAGCAATTAATTGTTGAGAAAGCACCTGTGGTATCAGAAGAAAATAAAGAAAATTTCCTTACGTTACTTTTCATAAATGAAACAGCAGACAGCTCTCGGAGCTCTCGGAGCTGTCTGTGGTTTTCGTTTATTAAAAGTAACGAAATGAAACTTTGTCTTGTATGTCAGGCTCATTAGAAGCGACTAATTAACTGTTCACGTTTGCGCTTTGTTACAGAGAAGATGTTTTTACAGTAATTTGCAAGTTTTTATTCTACCCAGGAAAATAGCAGCAAATCTTGCCTCCTATACTTCCAGATACTTTTATACAGTTAAAACTAGAAGTCCTGTCATGAATAGTGCGCTTATCTAGGCTTAATTGCGCGTTGGAATTGCGCGCAATTGCCTTATCGAATAACATCCAAAGCACGGCAGGTTGTCTTGGTTACTCATAGCAAACACATGCAATGTTTCTGCCAATGGACCTCCGGGTTACCCGGAGGTCCATTGGCTGAAACATTGCTTGTGCACAGGCCATATGTACAGAATTTGATAGCTTTACTTGGGCCATAACACGCACATTAAAGCGCATATCAACGTGCTATTTGTGCGCATTTTATGACAGAACTTCTAGTTTTAACTGTATTGATTAAAAGGAAAGTATGTGTATTATTTAACACGATGCGTACACTGTTGATATATAATAGCCAGAAAACAATTATAAAACATCAAAAGATGGTGAAAGCGCCGTTGTCTTATTTTAAATGAAATAAAACATATAATAATGATCAAACGTTCAAAATAATATAAAAAAGATATTGTAAAAATGTACAGTTTCTATATTTTTACTCTAGTCTACAGGAAAATGTCCGAAGTGTGTGACATGATGCGCACATCCATGATATAACTTCGCTAACATTTCGAAATTTCAATCTTCATATAAAATTCACATAGCCTTGGAATTAAATTTACTGCTTAAGAGGAGCTAACCTACCTGTAAATCTCTACCAGTGACGTAAATTGTCAGCCATGATCAGCCTGAGACGAAAAGTCGCAGCAACTAGCAGGCTGATGTGACGTTACCAAGAGCTGATTTATCGGCCGATATGAACCCAGTAAGAATAACACACCTTTATTTTTTAAACAAGGACAAATAATTTCAAAAATGCTATCAGATCTGTCGCACTTTTCTAACAGTGTTATTGTTTCTCATTGTTTTAACCAGGCTGCAAGCCGAGAGGTCCTCGGTTCGAATCCCACCTGCGGCAACTGCGTTGTGTCCTTGGGCAAGACATTTCATCTCCCTTGCCCACATGGGGGCACGGTGACGTTGTGTACTAAGGCGTACTGCACGTCGATGGTGCACTTGTTTTCAACCAATGCTAACCCTGCTTGTGTGGAGTCAGTATGTTGGGGAGCTGACAGTTGCTCGCCGTTGCTCGGTGGTTCTCTCCGGGTACTCCGGCTTCCTCCACCCGTAAAAGTATCGCGGTCATGCTTAGCCATTGTGCATAAATATGTGATCTTAAACACCAATAAATAAATATAAATAAATAAATAATGACTCTTAATCTCAGTTTGCGTTGATTATTCTGTATAATCTCTTCATTCTTCGCTTCATCCACCTATTTCTTACATTCCGTCATCATTAATTCATCACCACACAAAAACTCAGCTTCAAACTAGTGACTAAAGCCAATGTCCCCGACTTCGTTCGGCGAATAACGGTGAACGATTTCATTGTAGACAGATTGGTAGCTCCACGTAACGCGTATGCATCAAGGGGGGAAACTCTCACTTAGTTCATATCAGTCGACATCAGTGTCATATCAGCCGAGTTTGATAATGAGCAATTCATAGAAAGAATATCATATTTAATAAATAATCGGCTCTAGTGTGATGATAAATAAAATATCACATTCAGTACTGCAGACTAGAGCCAATAATATAAAACCTTTACAATTTTATTTTCCGGAATTGTATTTTTCACCTATCAATATAACTGACAAAAATGAATAATTAGTATTTTAAAAGATATGGCAATTTGCCAACTGGCAAATTGCCATATCTTTTAAAATTCTAATGCTTCATTTCAACCTGTTTAAAGCCAAATCTAAAAAAATACAATTCTAGAAAATATAATTGAAAAAAATTATATTACTGGGACCGGGGTCGTTGACCTCCAGAACTAAATCTAACTCAGTATATTTCTTTAAGACAGTAATAAACGAAACAGGCTATACATTTTTGATTATTGCCATTGCTTTAACGGAATAGTTTCGTTTAAAGAAAGTAATTATTTAAAATCATAAACGAAACTTTTTTTTAATTGTATAAGATTACTTGAATGTCATATACTTGTAACGAGCACTTTCATTCAAAAGATATTTGAAACATTAGGCCCCACAAAGTAAACCTTATGTTTCTCAGGCCATTATTGCAAAATTGCGGGCTGGCGGTTTTTTATTTTATTTTTTATTTTTGTAGTTATTTCTCGGCCATCAATAGTTCATGTTCTTGGTTTGTTTTATGTTCAAGGCATCATTATTAATTTATTTATTAGTATTTAAGGTCACATACTTGTGCACAATGGCTAATCGTGTCCGTGTCAGTTTTACGGGTGGAGGAAGCCGGAGTACCCGGAGAGAACCACCGAGCAACGACGAGTAACTGTCAGCTCCTCAACATTCTAACTGTTCAAGCTCCGCTCAAGCAGGGTTACACCGGTTGAAGACATGTGCACCATCGACGTGCAGTACGCCTTAGTACGCGGCGTCATCGTGCCCCCGTGTGGGCAATCGGGATAAAGTGCCTTGCCCAAGGACACAACGCGGGTCGTCCCGGACGGGGATCGAACTCTGGACCTCTGGCATAGAAGTCCAACAGTCTCCCACTGTGGTGAATTTCGTCTCAGACCTTGAGTGCAGGAAGGCTTTTCAATGATAAAGCCTTGTTGACCTCAAGGGACAAAATTATCAATTTTATTAACTTAGGGACATTATCAGACATAAACCATTTAATTATTATTTTTGTTAAGTTTACATTGGTTATTGCGGTAACCAAAAGTGAGAAAAGGATTTTTGACTTTTTTAAGCCTTAGGGTATTTTTATTAAAGATAATTATGGTTTTGTCATATGGTCATTTTTATTTTTCAAATTAGCGGCTTAGAGAGAAAATGCTTCATTTCAAGTTAGCAATCAACAATTTAAAAAAAAAAAAAAAAAAAAATTCCACAGACATGGCCAACTTATTTCTAACAGAGTAGACCTTAAACATGACTGTGTAAACCATAATTTGGATCACAAATGTTACCAACACAGCAAATTGACTGAGAGTTCAGGGTTCAGGGGCGGTAGCCAGGTAGGAGTGTAAGTGCCACCGAGCCACCAGTGACCAATCAGTTTATAAGAAGCCTCGCAGTTCGATTCCACTGCTGCACGATACAACTTTCCGGGAGACAATAGGTAGACAGCCAATCTGTCTATGTTGTCTTCCTGTAGTATACACGTTATTACACAACTGCTATGTCGTATTTAGGTATATCTGTACGTTGTCAATAAACTGTTAAAAAAAGAATTAACCAATCAACCAAGTGTTCTTTGTTTTGTTGTTACAGTTCTAGTGGCTACGGAAACAAGATTGGGTGAAGGTGCCATGGCGCCCTCAGTTTTTCAGACCATGCGTTTAACCTCTCCCACCAGTGGGACAAAAGTAAATTAGAAATGTGTTTTATTATTATTTAAAAACAAAATATTTGCCTCTATAAAAATATAAAGTAAAATAAAATAAATAAATAAATAAATAAATAAATAAATAAATAAATATAAAATAGAATAAAAAAAAAGAAATGAACAATAAAATTATTTAGCTATTCCCGAATTTGTCTGGAAACTGTCGTCGAATATTTGTGTTAGGCAAAGTTATAAATAATAATATAAAATAAATATTGATTGAAACCCTCCGATGTGTAAGTTTCCATTCATAAAAGTGTAGAGAAGGCGGGGGACAAAATATATAGTCTGAAGAAAGTCACTGGAGTCCGGACCCCTGGCTGCCACCGCCGCCCCACCCCCACGCTTCCACCGTCACTGGCCGCCCCATTTTTCAAGAGTTAAAATTTCAATCATCGTTCAATTGTTATTATTTATTCATCACTTGGGCTAACACGAATAGCAGACAAAACTTACCCCCACACCCCACACACCCAATATTCTTTATTCATCACTTAGGCTAACACGAATAGCAGACAAAACTGACCTCACCCCACCCACCCAATATTCTGGAATAACGTCACTCTTAAGTTTGCCTACAAAATGTAGGTTATGACCCCTCATTTGACCGAGCCTACTGAGGGGGTCATCATTTATGTTTTGGATAGTGCCCCCCCCCCCCCCCCCCCCCCCAAGACACACACTTCCATTGAAGTTTCACTGTCACTACGGGCAGTTGTCAGGAAGAGGGTTAACCCTTAGGATCCTGGTGGATTATTCCATGCCATTTTAGAGCCCCCAACGGGAAGATTCTACATTCGTTACTTGGGGGAAAAGCAATCAAAATTTTCAACGTGCAGCCTTGGAGGCTGCAGGTTGAAAATCTTGATTGGTGTACCACACAAATTCTCTGAACAACTATCTGCTCTGTGAATAAAGGTCATATCACCATTTTGGACGGGGATGCGGTTTTTCAGATTGACAGGGTTAAAAGGTATTATATTCTCAGCTTATTGTTTTGACGAGTGACATAATTTGTTGTGCGTCTTTATAAAGTAATAGCTCCAAAGTTGAAGAGAAACTAACCGCCATTCTCCATAAGTACCGTCTGCAACGCACAAAAAGGTAATCATGAAGGTACTTACCTTTATCATATTAGCATATCCCCTGTCACCAAATCGAATGTAAAACCTTTACCGTAAGAAGGGGACATCATTAGATTCAGCATTCGTAAAGGTATAAACAACGAGATGATCTTCACCTATCCAGGTCGGCGCGATAAATCACTTACCGCAACAATAAAGCTAGGACGGTTCATTGTTCTGATGACGGAATACTATTATGACAGTAGTGTGATGTATCTGATAGAACTTAACGTGGGTACAGCTGTAACCGAATTCTTATTCATGGGGACGCCGAGAGGACCGTAACTATTTGCGTAGGGAAGAGAAGGAGAGTGATTATTTTTATCGGCGTTTACAATGACCGAAACTAGCCACTAAGTGGCTACATTCTGCAGCCGTACGACTACCAAACCCTTTTAACAAGTTATGACCATTCAGAGGACTTTGAATAAGCGAATTCTTGCAAACAACACTGTGCCTGACTTCTTCCTGACAGGACAAATAAATTGTATCTTTGAAGAGGGGTGGGGGGGGGGGGGGAGGAAGTGTTCCCACTCCCCTCAATTTACGCTCTTATACATTAAGTTGAATTAGGAGAGCTCAAGTTAAAAAAATAAAATTGAATTCCTCGGAATGTTTCCGGCCGCCGCTCATTGAAAGTACCACGGTACAAACGGCCATGGAGAGCCCGGAGGAGCCATATCCCCTCCAAAATTCCAACCGAAAGCCTGTTCTGAACTCTACGATCTACACGAGGGGAACGCTTGACGTTCTTTTGAGACTCAAAATAGTGCCATTTGGGGGATAAAAATCCACGTTTCCTCCCTTAATATGGATACTTGGCTATGGTATCTCCCAGCGGTAAAGCATACTTACTTATGGATATTTACTATGCTGAAATGTATTGTATTATTAATGGTTATCCCGTTGAATAAACTTTTTTTTTCTACCTTCCCGACTATTTAGGTCATTCGCAAGGCTAGGTTACGTTGTTATGAGGTTACGTAGTTTGGTAGTAGAGTATAGGTTGTCGTATGGCCATTCTAGGATTTGGTCGAGGGTTGAGGTCGTGATCTGAGATAGTAAGCCTGTAGTAGTGTTACAAATCAGTAGTAACGATAGACGTATGTTGAGGAAGTTGAAGACCCCCATTGCAGAAGTATATCCTTACTATGCGTCATGTGTGTACTGGTGACTAATGTGAAAATCGATAATATATAGGGTGGTAGTGACTATGGACAAGTCAGCTGTTGTGGTCTTGGAGCTATGAAGGCCGTGGGGCGGTCTAGAATGCATTGTCGAACAGTTACTAAGAACCATAACTATCGACTAAACGGGAATCCTTCAACAGATATCTTCCATACAGTACATCACCAGGTCATAGGTATTCCCTAATACTCAAATGGGCATAAGAGCCACGAGAGTAATTGCTCAATGAGCAAATGGTCGACACATTTCAGAAATAAGGTGTTCTGTGTCCTAAATATATTCTGTTAGTGGGGTGCCGTGAAACACGGATCATGATTTCATTAAATGAACTTAAGAGCAGTGACTGAAACAGTCGTTGCTCGATAGCTCATTTGCTCGATAAGATTATAGTCGTCCAAACAAACAATACCTGTTCCAGTCACTGCTTCTTAGTACTGCGGGCTATCACTGAACCAGCCTGGGTACAGAACGTACATCCTATACTACTTGACTCGACAGCCATGTATTACCCTCATCAACACACAATACCGCCTGGCCTACATTACATTTCAACTACACCAGTCAGAGAATAATATAAAGCCTTAGTTGGATTAGTAGTTCAAAGGGCGAGGATGGGACCGACAATGTTACATAACGCCCATACTATACTACCGTACTAGACGACCATGCATTATTCCCACCGACCCCACAGCTGCCTGGCATAGCATTCCATACTATCTAATTACCATTCCATACCACATATATCAGGCATAAGATAATATAATGCATTAGGTAGATTCGTAGTAACAAGGACTAACAGGGGATCTACAGTGGTTTATAACACCACACCATACTACCAGCTGAGTCCTGTAAGAGAAGCCCGGCACATTCTGACTCGAACAACATAATGTCGAATTGTGCAGTGGACAACAACAGCAGTCAACGTTTCAATGGTTTCGGTACGCATCATGACATTCCTCGGTCATAAGCAACAGCAACCTTTTCGCGGGGAAAGCTTTCAAGAAAACGCAACTTTCCCATCAATTTTCCATCCGATGTAATGGGGAACGATCGGGTACACGCTATACTACTAACGTGTGATCATTAGCCATGCTTTCGAGGAAAATTTGAAATAATAATAAAATTTGATTGCCAAATTTTGTGAATAGCGCTGTTCGCTTTGGATCGTTAGAGGAGATAAAGGGTTATTTAAATTACACGTTATATGAATATGGTAGCAAGAATCTCAAAGTCATCAAAATTTTATACGGACTTTGTGATCCTCATTCTCTAAAATCAGTATGAGCGACTTCAAACTTCGTCTCACTGGGTACAGAAATATAATATCAACTCGTAACTCATCAATGGCTCAGTGGTTATAAATAAATAAATAAATAAATACACAAATAAATAAATAAATAAAAAAATAAATAAATTTTGTTTGAACAATATTTATTCAGAAACAATGATATAAAACAGGCAATCTACTTTTGACAGCAACGTGTATATACAGTACGTGGAGAGTGTATTATCACTAAATCACCCGCAGAGTGGAGATTTCACCCGAGCAATAATTGCAAATTTGTTGCAAAGCATAACCAGCACCAGCAAAGTTTCAGCCAATGGACCTCCGGGTTAAACCCGGAGGTCCATTGGCTGAAACTTTGCTTGTGTTTTTGTCGATATGTACAAAATTTGAAAGTTATAGCTTGGGTGATAACTCCACTCCGCGGGTGATTTAGTTACAATCCACTCTCCACGTACTGTAGTAAGAAGTTCTTTATTAACGTGACATGTGGTTCATAACAGGGTACAGTGCTCATGTGAAAACATGAATACAAGATGCACTCGGCCAATTTGGCCTATATGTTACGACATGAAAACGAAAAGAATTAACCGCATATTCTCTCTGTCTCTCTCTGTAAATTTAAATTAAAGCCGGTCCCATCTAATGTCAGCCGTATCCATGGCATGTCAACCGGTACCTGTACCGGTACCGATACCGCCGGTTCCCGTGTGCTCCAACCGGTACCTGCACTGACGATTTTGTCTCGCCGGTACCCGGACAAAAAAAAAATATTTTATGTGAACAATTCCTTCCTGAACGAGGGTAAACAGACTGCTAATCTTCTATGGCAGACTTGCACGACATACTTTCAACTTATTTGTGAATAAACATATCAAAACACTCTAAAGGTGTATGTTCTGTCTGCACAACTTTGATAAGGTCGACAATTTTGGCTTTTCAAACGTGGAATCAAAGACAATGAAAGAATCGTCATCTGCTACTTCGCAAAAATTATTCTGTGGCGACATCAAAGTAATTATAAAGCACGATTTTCGTGCTTTATGATTACTTTGATGTCGCCGCAGAATAATTGTTCGATGCCATGTTTGTCTTTGCTATCTTGGGGATTGGGTCGGTTTAAATGTGAATTTCTTCCATCTGATTGTGATATGTCACCCAATTGTTGATTTGTCCAGGCACAGGTATCGGTTTCGGCGGGACAGACTCTGTCCCGTGTCGGTACATGTTATGTTGGTACCGGCGGTACTTTGACGTGCCACGTCGTATCTCAGGATATAACACTACACTGTCTCGAACTGCCCGACGACTCTAAGAGGCATTGATAGCAATACGAGACAGCGTGTTCATGAATGATATTTTTTTGCAAAAATATGAACCTATTATTAGTGTGTAGTGGTTTCGTTCAATAGAGACAAAATGCATGAACTATAGAAAATAGTCGAGCGTTCCAACTCGGCCCTAATTATAGATGCCAAAAGTGAGAGACCATAGGCTGAATAGCAATCGGTCATTCCCTTGCTCCTCATTTTAGAGGACGTTCCGCACAGGGGCAGGGTTTCGCCACTGGAGCAGGAAATAACTGAACAGTAGAAGAGTATGTAATGCTATCAGGATGAATGGATCTATGATATCAAGGACAGGATTCGACAGAAAGCATTAATGCTATATCTCCTTAGTTAAAAACAAGTGCTTATGAAATTGAAAGAGGATTGTTCTTGTCTTAAGTCAAGGGTGTTATTGCTTTTTACGTCTTATTTCACACAATTTAAAATTTATTATCATGCTTATCATGTCCCCCTTATCCCAAAAGGTTCACCCAGTTATACAATCTTGGCAGTGCGCCTGATGAAAGCTTATACTTCCTTATAGCCATTGTCGAGATAATTCAGAATCCCACTCGAAAACACTAGGCACACCCTATATGATACTAGATCTACAAAATTTTCGAATTCAGAGTTATTTCTCAGCTGGGTACTTCCATTTCCTCCAGACGTCAAGTTCGTAAAATAGAAGGACTTACAGTTAAAACTACAAGTCCTGTCACGAATAGTGCGCTTATCTGGACTTAATTGCGCCTTGCAGTTGCTCGCAATTGCCATATCGAATGGCATCCAAAGCACGGAGGTTCTCTTGGTTACTCATAGCAAACACACGCAATGTTTCTGCCAATGGACCTCCGGGTTACCCGGAGGTCCATTGTCTGAAACATTGCTTGTGCACAGGCTATATGTACCGAATTTGATAGCTTTACTTTGCCATAACGCGTACATTAACGCGCATATCAGCGTGTTATTTGTGCGCATTTCATGACAGGACTGCTAGTTTTAACTGTACAGGGGGATTCTTTTCAAGGCACACTTCAAAGGGAGACACAAGATGTGTTTATTACACGCCTGTTCCCCATCTTCAGCAACACTAAACCACGCGGAAAATGAAAATCTGTTCCGCACATATGTGCGGAACAAAAATCGTTGACTGACTATTTTTATAAGGAAGCGAAATTTTACTGGAATTTTCTACAAATCGTGAGTGGGAAATTTAAATCGGTAACGATAGCTGAAAATCGCCCCTGACTTCCAAAGTGTTCTTTGTGCCAATAGGCACATAAAACATATTGGAACTCAGGGAACGAAATAGTAACACGGGTTCCCCTCGCAAATTTGGTTGGCGATAAAAAGTGCTCTTTTTGTTGATAGTTGTCTAATGAATTTCGGAGTGTCCTTCTAATAATTGTTTTTTATAGACGTGAAGGCGTGTAATAAACACAGAACGACACACGCGTGTGAATGAGTTAATCGATATGGCACTTTTGTCATCGTGCAAGGATGTAATGCAAGGTCTGCCGCCTCACGTTTTATCCTTTCGCGCTGGCACTCGTGCCATATCGATTAACCCATTCACACGCGTGTATCGTTCTGTGTATTTACCGTCCACATTTTTACAAGTGCTTCCAGAATGGTCGATTGTGGCATTTTCATGACACCAAGTAGAGGGGAACCAATAAGCTCCGTGACCAACCCTGGTGGTATCTTCCTTTTCAGCTCAGTGATATTATTAAAAAGAGTCCTTGGTCGTTATTTGTGGGTAGACCATTAATATTTTCAATGCACATGCAGCCTTATGGCTTCAGGTTGAATATATTGATAGGTCTACCACACAAATTTACTGTGGAAGCATTTATTTTATGAAATTAGGCCGTAACTTTATCCTAGGCCGAAAAAGGGGCTTTCGTGTTCACGGGGTTCATCAATTTGAAAACCTTAGTTGTCTACTCTCGTAATGCATATAAGCCAAGATCAGAAAGAAACGATTGTGAAAGGATTTAAATCATTACACCTCCAAACATGAAAGCCGACAGCAATACAGATCTAGTGCATTGCTTAATGTACACATTATACTCATTTAGCTAACCAAGCGCCAACGGTTTCATAGAGTACATTCCAAAAATCGATAACAGGATCTTGTATTGTAAGTTAAGTACAATTGCGGAGTCTTCCCATCCAGCATTTTCCAAAGCTATACACAGATTATCACGATAACGTGCATGTCCTGCGATTTGTATCAGATTCGAGGTGGGGTTCAGAATGGGATCTTAACGAGCCGGCTTTGCCGGTGAGTCGTGATCCCATTCTGGACACCACCGAGAATCTGATGCAAATCACAGGACAGGCACATTATCACGATAATTCATTTATCTAACAATTCTGTCACATAAACAGATTAAATATTAAATTATTAATACAGTTTTGGGACATAATGTTGGGCGAGAAAAAGTAAAAAAAAACACCCATATTTTATGGAACAATTTTGTTGTGCAACAAACAATGAGTAACGCGGTCACCGATCCTATGATGATACGCTTGAATTTACAAGTGTGAAATATTTAATCGTGTAGTTTATATTTATTGTGGTGGTGGTGGTGGTGGTGGTGGTGGGGTGATGGTCATTGGCTATTAATAGTTCTGTCGCTAATTGTAAGGACTTTTGTTTTGTTTTGTAATCGATCAGCTGAGTCGATCACTGAATCGCACATAGAATGTATTCATGCGCCTGTTATGATATAGCCCGTTGCGTTCCCAGAAACGAGTCGTCTATGTGATACGGAATCAGAATGAGTCGTCTATATGATACGGAATCTGAACACATTATGTGATACGTACCGTTTCTCGTGGTTTTAAAGCCAAAATCTGTATGATTGTTAGATAAATCGATATATCAATCAATTATTGGGTTGTTGGCACACAAGATCATTTGGTTTCAGTGACACTTGAGGGATCAGGAAAACATGCTGAATAGAGGAAATAAACTAAGTTTCAATTCACCATCCGCGCTCAAGTTGCGCCTCCCTCTGAGGTATTATTATATGAAGGTTTAATAATAAAAATAGATTGTTGCCCCGCCGCTGATTTGTCACTAATCTCATGTGAAAAGGCAATGTTAACCCTGTGCACCAAGATATCCCCCTACCCCAAGCCTCTTCTCTCATCCCAACACCAGGTTAGAAACTGTTAGGAACTGTTTGATGACACAATTCTCCCCAATCTGTCCGATAAGCATACTAATCATCTTCCTTGTGCCACAGACTAACTATATATCCTCCATTCTCGCATCCCACTTAACCATTAATGTTATTTTGTTAGCTTGTTATTTAGGACATTCTAATAGCAAGTGTTCCAGGGTCTCCACTGCTCCTAAAATACACATTAGACAATCCTTTTCACTGTCCTTCTCAAGGCTTCCTTTAAGCGACAGCGATCGCGATCCCAGCTAAAACAGCAGTGACTTCCCAAAGATACCATCAAGGCTGTCTCCAAAACGTGGCTTCTCTTTACCATGCTGGGCACGCAAAGACCTCTTTGCTTTGACACTATCTCACCAATTGCGGTTACAATCCACCATGTCCTTTTCTCTGACGATTTTTGTTACCCTGTGTTGTAACCACAATTAAGCCCGAGATCTCAGTTGAATAGTCCTCACATTTTGTTTCACCTCCGATTCTGCAGAATAAAAGTTCTCGTCTAAAACATTCATAAGTTAACAACATTTTAGTAAATAGTATTTGTATCAACCTATAAATAAATATACTACTCAAAGTTTGCTAAGCACCAACACGCTAAAAACTAAAGTGTTAAAAACTACACTTGAAGTGCTGTATTTTACACTAAGTGCTGAACTAGCACTTTGTTCAAGTGTAAATATCCCAGAACTTGACAGGTGTTGACAATAATACCTCTTGACAAGTGTAATGTCGCGACACTTAAAAGGAAACAGCGCAGATGACGCTGATCAGGCTCGAACTCTCGAGCCTGAACCACGTCATCTGCGTTGTGTCCTTTTAATTATGTACCCACCAAGCGCAAATCAAATTATGGACGATTCTGGAAGAATCACCAATGCTAGACACATGGGAAGTGCCGTCCATTCAAGTTTCAGATGTCTGACGATTGTAATGTCTAAGTGCTTAAAGCATTGCACTTTGAGTGTTAAAATCAAACCCTAAGAGTTAGAAGGGATTAACACATTGAAAGCGTCAGTTTTAACACTTCAGTTTTTAGTGTGAAGTATATCCAACTACCTGTTTTACGTTTTAGTTGAACTATTGTTACGAAAAGTGTATATATTTTATATTTAATTATATCTTAAATGGTTTAAGTACAGAAATTAAGAATTTGTTTGTGTTTGACATTATTTTTTTAGCTTTAGAATAGGATAGCCATGGAAAATGGATATTATTGGTAAAAGAGGAAATTTTTCAAATTTGCCGAAAAGTTGACGGAGCGAACTGGTATGGATTCAATATCGAGTATGAGACCCATTACTGTTAATTGCAGCTTGACAACGCCTGCTCATGCTCCCAGTAAGGTTCCTGATGGTCCTTTGTGAGATGTTAGTTCCATTCTTGGACCATCATGACACCAAGCTCCCGGGCACTTCTTGGCTTGACAGGACGGGCTGAAATTGCTAGCTGCAACTCATTCCAGACATGTTCGATTGGGTTGAGGTCAGGGGATCTTGCTGGCCAGTCCATACGCTCAATCCCCTCCCTCTGTCGGTTTTTCCGGACAGCATAGGAAACATGAGGACGGACATTACCGTCCATCAGAATGAATCTATCAACCACTGCAGCTGCATACAATCTGACGTAGGCAACCAGGATCTCATCAATATACCGCTGAGCAGTCAATGTACCACGACCAAGGACACAGAGCTCTGTACGCCCATCCCAGCTGATGCTGCCCTAGACCATTATTGATCATCCACCATTGCGGTCATGTCCAACAATGTTGGACTTCTCCATACCCTAGAACGCCTATCTGTGTAGTCCATGCAGTACCTTGACTCTTCCGTAAAACGGACAGGTCGCCATTCTTCTCTGGTACATCCAACAGGGTCCATGGACCATTCATATCGTGTCTGGAGGTGCTTCCGGGGCAGCGGAATGCGAATACACGATCTGCTCGATCGGAGACCACCTTCATGCAACCTTGCCCGGATAGTCTGCGCCGAAACATTTACCCCGGATGCATTCTGAAAGTCACTGCGAAGCTGGGTTGCTATTGCAAAGCGGTTCCTACGGGCCTGAATGGTCAAAAACCGTTCTTCAGTTGCAGATGTTGCCCTGTCTCTGCCACCACCATGCCGTCTTACTGTTGTTCCATACGGCTGAAATCGTGCTCAGGCTCTGGTGATCAGCGTATGGTGCACACCAAAGGCTTCACCAACCTGACGATGCGTAGCCCCTTGCTCCACCATCCCAACAGCCCGCCACATTTCTGCCTCAGACAAATGTCTTCTTACATTTGCATTCGCCATAATAAATCATTAAATCACAAGGGGTTCTGTTAAAATGAAGCTTGAATACCCTACACATGTCATGTACATGCAGACAGTACACGAAAACATCATGAAAATCAAGGGGTTTACATGCTTTCCATGGCTGTCACGAAAAGTCTGCCCGTCAAGAGAGCTAATGTAAACACTGGGGACCATCTCATTACATTCTAAAATCATATCCACCAAAAATATCACAAATATGTCACAAGCAAATTTCACAATGATGTATCAAATATGTGGTGCTCAGCAAACTTTGAGTGTATATAGAACCTTTTCTAAAGTTTGGAAGACCTACATATTTTCCACCAGCGCCATCATATCTCAACCGGGTTTCGTCTGATCCCGTTGGGCTGTACAGAAATCCCGGATTACTCGATTTCTCGCGGATTTAGATTAATGGGATAGAAAACATTACAAGTTACGAAGAAGAATCTTGTTAAACGTGGTGGAAATTTTGATGTCGCCAAACGCTGTTGTCCTTTTTCGTTAGGAAGTCAGTTTGGAGTTCTCTCCCCTATACCGAGGTATTTTCTTTTCACGTGGAGAGAAATTATATTTCCGTTCTTCTTTTCACGTAGAGTAAAAACATTTCCATTCGCGTTGGGCAAAAAATGCATCCACTTCCCGAGGGACATTCCACGTACCCAACTGACATTTAACCCTTTACCCAACGCAGACGATATCAAAATTTATTATTTTAAATATAATTTTTTTGAAATTTTTGAAAAAGATACAACAAAACCATATCATGTGACCCCTCGTTGGAACGAGCTCGTCGAGCTCGTTCCAACGAGGGGTCACATGATATGGTTTTGTTGAATGGTTTTGAAAAATAATATTTTTTCAACTGCTGAATGTGCATATTACGCGGGCGGATGAGGCCGATTTGTTGGGTAAAGGGTTAAAGTATTGCATTTAGGTTTATAAGCAGTATGTCTTGATAGCATGATCAGAATTAGTTACACCTTTTATTCGCCAGCCGGGGGCGCTGTGTCTCAGTTGGTAGAGGTGCAGGCTGCAAGCCGAGAGGTCCTCGGTTCGAATCCCACCTGCGGCAACCGCGTTGTGTCCGTGGGCAAGACACTTCACCCCCATTGCCCACGTGGGGGCACGCTGACGTCGTGTACTAAGGCGTACTGCAGGTCGATAGTGCACCTGTATTCAACCAATGCTAACCCTGCTTATGTGGAGATGGTATGATGGGGAGCTGACAGTTGCTCGCCGTTGCTCGGTGGTTCTCTCCGGGTACTCCGGCTTCCTCCACCCGTAAAACTGTCACGGTCATGGTTAGCCATTCTACAGAAATATGTGACCTTAAACACCAATAAATAAATAAATAAATGAATAAATAAATAAATTCGCCAGCCGATGAATGAGTTACTCAAAAAGAGTTCTACCCTGAGGTTTATTTCTGTCCACATTTGGTCCTTCAACACCGAGGTAGGTCAGTCGCGAAGATGACACATGCGTGGGAGCTGGGGGCTGTGACCAGTCTAGGATCCAGTCACTGTTCAACTAGAGGCATGAGACAGAGAGAGACTTGGGTTGTCGAAGAACAGGAAATGGTCTATAACAGTTGTGCCCTGAAACTGGCCCAAAGGATGTCTCAAACGACGTTTCCGATGGTTTGAAAACAGTTACCTCAAACAGTGGTTCCCAAGTGTTCTCCATGGCCAAGAAAATGTTTCCCTTGATGCAATTCTCTATAATATTGCCTCCCCTTAATTTGGTAAAGCTGTTCAGGCATTTAACACTGAGAGAGATGGGAACTTCGTATAAAAACCTATTTTTTAACAGTCGTGTATTTTTATCATCGATGTGCGCATCATTTCACAAACTACAGTTCTTTTCCTGTGGCGTAGTATAAGCAAATAAAAGCTATCTTGTTACACTTTTTTCCCAATCAATTTAAACATTGGACTATTGTTCCCAGTAGAAACCCATTTAAAAAAAATAGAAAACTGCCTTTTCAGACCCTTTTGGTGATCTATAACTTTTTTATATTCATTGTATCAACAGTGTGCGCATCGTTGCATAAAATACAGACATTGTTCTTTTTAATAATCTAAAAGTCTGTCAGATGTGGTTTTCCAATTTTTTTCCTCTGATGAATTAAAACTAACAAATTGCTATGAAAACACATTCTCGAACTGTACAATAACGCAGAGATGGATGAGAAATAACATAGTAATTGCTTTTATCGGTGTCGCAATTTCACACATCATTCTCATTCATCCATCCACGCACATCAAGTCTCAGATATTTCACACCTCACCACCCACATTCCCTGCCTTCTTAATTAGATTTCGTCTCGCAAGTTCAGTGATCTCAAGGGAGATAATTTTCGCGTGAGACATTATTTTAATCAACATTGTTGGGTATGAAAAATCAACAAAACAGTTGTTTCATTTGCCCACAAATACACTGGCGAGTCTTCAAGTGGACCGCGTTGCCAAGCCCTGTTGCCATACAAAGGATTCTTTGGCTAATTCATCTTTTGTGGAGTCACACGCACCAATCTCGACTGACACATTTAAGTATAATTTTACTGTGCAGGCAGTTGGGGGTCGACACCAAGGTTAAACTGCATTCACCAATCATTTAAAGACGTTTGTCGAGAGAAGAGAACTTCAAATTGAGGTTATTGTGATCAGATCATGGTTGTGTAAACATAAACAAGCTCACGTGGCTTTCAAAATACAGAAGTTCTCACCGATTTAACCCTTTACCCACAGCAGAAGATATCAAAATTTATTATTTTAAATAACATTTTTTTAAATTTTTCAAAAAATTTCAACAAAACCGTATAATGTGACCCCTCATTGGAGGGGCCACATGATATGGTTTTGTCGAAAGTTTTTGAAAACTAATATTTTTTCAGCTGCTGAATTTGTATATTACGCGGGAGGATGTGGCCGATTCGTTGGGTGAAGAAAGGGTTAAACTGTATTGTACCGGAGAAGAGTCCGACGTAACAATTCCGTACATTGCGACACTGCCAAACCCTGTAGGCTGTTGATAAATAGTACTTGTGAGTCGGTGCTACTAACGGCCAAGGCGAAACGAGAACAGAACGGATACAGATATTGCTTCTATACTCCATTCACATCCGTAGACCGTATATGGCCTAACGGACCACCCGTCTCATTAGCAATGCACCAACATATGGACATTCAATAAAACATTTGCCATTACGCAGAATAACCGACAAAATTGTATACGAATACGATCTGTTGATTCGTATCGACCCTCATAAAGTCTTGCCAATGGATTCTCAAGAAATTAAGGTATTGTGATGAATTGGGGTAACGTGGTTTGATGTTAACGGCTCGGAGCCGAGCTGCAAACCTCATACCACGTTTCTGTCATTTCATCACAATAAACGTATTTCTTCCGTTAAACCCCTACCCACAACCCAAAACCCACATCGAGAAATGAACGCGACAACGTTTAACGAATGATAACTAGTTTGGTAAATAAACCTCTCCTGTAATCTACACCGTCGCTGGAAAAATAATCAATAAATCGCGGCCACTCCAGCTCAGAAAAAATCGAAAACTGATTTGTACTTTGTACAGAAATACTTCATTCGGTACGTCGCCTGCTACACGTGAATAATCTAGAAAAATGAAGCAGTTTGATGAAATAACTGCGAAGCGAGTAACGTCATTTCAAATATTTCGTGTGGTGAATGTAACATATGCTACTGGAGCCGTAAACATAGACAAATATATCCGAGCTGTCGTCCAATCAGAGGATGATGATTTGAGTCTGATTAGAACATGAACGCTCCCGTGGGCTTCCAAGACAAAACACGTCTATGCTTTGTAAAAGCTGTCCCGCCGTTGCTGTGACGTTCTTTCCGCGATTCCACGATACACGCATTTTCAGGCCAAATCCGTATCATGATAAAATACTTTCCCGATTGACAAAACGTTTCTCAAAGGAAAACACATCGCATTGCAAACTGAGGCCACACATATTCAATTACATATTTTTCTATACTTTTTGGCCTTCAGAAGATAAACATCAATGCGTGAGGAAATCTGTCTTGATGAAAAGGATTGACACAAATCCAAACAAAAAATAAAACCCCATTTAATCGGGGACGTGACAACCGTTACTTATTCCCACTTTCTTATTTGACGTTCGTTATCAACAGATAAAATCAGATAAAATCTGTTGATAGCGAATGTCGAATAAGGAATTAGAAATAAGTAATAGTTGTCACATCCGTCATTTAATCCTTGTTCGAAAACAGGGCAAATGATGCGCAGCTATCTTGAAAAATGGCAAACAAATTCGTGAGGTGTTTTATTGTTTCAAATGACAAATTTCTTCTCATCATTAGAACGAGTTATTTCAAAAACAAGCCACAAGCTACGTTCTTCAGAATGTGTTAATTGAATTTTCAATAATTTTAAAGTTACGTTTTGTATTGCTGTTTTCCACCCATGTCGAGTTTGTGATTAAATACGACGATTTAATTCCACTTCATATATATACATGTAGAATACTGTACAGGTTGACTGAATAATCTTCAAAACATCCTTGGAGAGAATTTTCCACCGATGAAGGAACTGCTCCAACGCTTCGTGGGATCAATCACACCATCTTGATTTATACAAGTATCTATCCAACTGCCAGTACCCACCTGCCAGTACCCAGACTGGACAACGAAAAGTTATCGGGGGATGCACCAAGGGGGCCCCAGACCCGAAGAAAAATCTGATTTTGCGAACTGGACGAATGCGGCTTCGTTGCATCTGAGCGCTCAATGGCCGTCCACATAAAGGAAATTACGGTGGCATTTTTGTATCATTTTCATCGATCATTCGCCAGAAAAGGTTTTACCGGGGGTGGTGGGAATCCATCGGAAAGACACTAGTTCGGCCCAAATCGGAGAAAATTTTGATTTTTGAAATTGAAGGAACGCTGTTTCCTTTCATCCGAGCGATCAATGGCAGACTGATCGCTCAATGGCAGACTGGACTGCTGGTATATCGAAATATCTTCCTTCTGTTCTGCCTACGGCAGTCCACTTAGATAACATTTCGATATGCCGACAATCTATGGACTCAGAGGAAGAGAGAGAGAGACGCAAACACACTTATGGGAAATAAAAATTGCTCATGGACTTCTTTTAATGAACATGTAATAATTATTATTGAGTGGCCTCGAGATATAATGCATGTTAGTCTAGGCATTTTTGGTAGTCTAGACTCTGAAAAGCTTGATACACATTACACTTCCAACATACAACGTGTGGTGCTGTATATGGAAAGTAGTCGTCCATTTCTCCCAGGAAGAAATGACCCATTGCATAGCTATGGTGATAAAGTTGAAATTTCCAGCTGGACTGACTTATAAACTTAGCATTTAAAAAATAGACGTGTATGATAGGAGAAAAGGAAGGAACTCTCATCTGCATTTTGTACCATGAGAACTAATTGCAGAATTTGTATGGGATGTTGGCAATTGTAGACTTGGTCTGATATGAAGGAAAATAAACTGCCCTAGCCACTGAACAAAAGCAATATACCAGTATCTACATGACGCACCAGACGAGGACAAAAAATAATTACTGAGCCTGACTTGATTGCCAACATCGATTACTCAGTCTGACTTTATCACGGTGATTTATTCCAGAGCCTGACTTGATAACCAAGATTAATTGGCATGAATACTCCGATGAATTAATAAGTCATATCTTGATTATTCCAATTCATTAGTAAGTCTGACTTGATAACCCAAGATAATTACTGAGTCTGTCTTGATTATCCTGATTGATAGCTGAGACTAAATTGTTTACTGAGCCTGAATGAATTACTCGATTCATTACTGAGTCTGACCTGATTATCCATAACTGAATACTGAGTATGACTTGATCACCCATTTGGTTACCGAGCCTGACTTGATCACCCATTTGATTACCGAGCCTGACTTGATTACATATTTTATTACAGGGTCTGACCTAATTATCCCCATTGAACACTGAGTTTGACTTGATTAACCACTTGATTACAGAGTCTGAGTTGATTACCCATTTGATTACCGAGTCTAATTTGATTGACCATTTAATTACAGAGACTGACTTGATTAACCATTTAATTACTGAGTCTGACTTGATTGACTATTTGATTACTGAGTCTGATTTGATTAGCCAATTAATTACTGAGACTGACTTGATTAACCATTTTGATTACTGAGTCTGATTTGATTAAACATTTGATTACTGAGTCTGAGTTGATTACCCATTTAATTACTGAATCTGTTTTGGTTAACCATTTCCTTATATAGTCTGACTTGATTAACCATTCCATTACATAGTCTGAGTTGATTACCCATTTAAGTACTGAATCTGACCTGATTAATTATTGGATTACATATTCTCCCCCACTATACGTGAAACACACACATGTCCCGGATGAGACAGCAGGGTGGGATATTTCTATCGCACTCACCCCACGTGACATACTAATTTCCATATTTTATTAGTTCCCCCGAATTATTTCATCATCGTCTGCTGAATTGTAAATAAACAAAATGGCTTCACGATTTCCCGCATGTAATCCACGTGCTATTCGAAATCAACAATGTTGATTTGTTTCAACCCCATGTTTCTCTACAGATTTAATAGCATCACTGCGAGAATTTATCGATCGATCAATAATCTCACAATGCCCTTTACATTAGAGTTTCACACGCGCAAATACATTAACCCTTTAACGGACTGTGTTACAAATCAATTTTTTAGTATATGCCGATGGTATATACCTAACTTTTGTACGATCTTTCCGATGAAATTGTTCGTTTTTCAAAGGACTACGACTTGATAAATTGGGTATGTCAGCACGTGACCGCCAGTTATCTATAATGACGTAATCCTCGTGTGGGGGAGAAAAATCATCCTCGATGATTCTGAAGGTGGGAATGGGGAAATCTCACCCTTGGGGCAAGATATTTAAACTAGACCATCAGCAAGCCTCGGGTCTGGTTCAAATATTTTGCCACTCGGATGAGATCTCCACATCCCACCTCCAGAGTCATTGGGGATCATAATAGTCTGACTTGATTACCCATTTAATTACTGAGTCTGACTTGATTTCCTATTTAATTACCGAGTAAGACTTGATTTTCCGTTTAATTACTGAATCAGACTTGATTTCCCATTTAATTACTGAGTCAGACTTGATTTCCCATTTAATTACTGAAGACTTGATTTCCCATTTAATTACTGAGTCAGACTTGATTTCCCATTTAATTACTGAGTCAGACTTGATTTCCCATTTAATTACCGAGTCAGACTTCATTTCCCATTTAATTACTGAGCCAGACTTGATTTCCCATTTAATTACCGAGTCAGACTTGATTTCCCGTTTAATTACTGAAGACTTGATTTCCCATTTAATTACTGAGTCTAACTTGATTTCACATTTAATTACTGAGTCAGACTTGATTTCCCATTTAATTACTGAGTCAGACTTGATTTCACTTTTAATTACTGAAGACTTGATTTCCCATTTAATTACTGAGTCAGACTTGATTTCCCATTTAATTACCGAGTCAGACTCGATTTCCAATTTAATATCTGAGTCAGACTTGATTTCCCATTTAATTACTGAATCAGACTTGATTTCCCATTTAATTACTGAAGACTTGATTTCCCATTTAATTACTGAGTCAGACTTGATTTCCCATTTAATTACCGAGTCAGACTTGATTTCCAATTTAATTACTGAGCTAGACTTGATTTCCCATTTAATTACCGAGTCAGACTTGATTTCCCATTTAATTACTGAAGACTTGATTTCCCATTTAATTACTGAGTCTGAATTGATTAACCACTTAATTACTAAGTCTGACTTGATTACCCATTTGATTACTGAATCTGACTTGATTACACATTTGATTAGAGATTCTGACTTGATTTCCTATCTGATTACTGAGTCTGACTGCCTTTATTACTAAGCCTCGTTTGATTAATCTGATTGGGATACTCGATTGATTACCGAGTCTGACTTGAGCACCCACAGGTGATTACTGACTCTTAAATGACTATTCTAATTTATTACGAATTCTGACACAATTGCACATGTGATTACTGACTGACTTCATTACACCCAGTTGAATAGTCAATCTGACTTGATTATCCTGAATACTGGGTCTGACACTTTTTAATTACTTGGTCTGATTTGATTACTGAATTTGACTTGATTGCTCTCAATTGGTCACTGAATCCATCTTCATTAACCATTTGTTTTCTGAAATGATCATAGACTTTATTACCCTCCATTGATTACCCAGGTTACTCGACCTGGTTACCCTATTTGATTATTGAATCTGACTTGATTGTTCTCAACTGATCACTGAATCCATCTCCATTAACCATTTGCTTTTTGATCCTGAGATGGTTATCTAAATTGAATACGGAGTCTGACCTATTACCCTGATCATTTACCGAGCCTGGTCTAATAAGGCCTATTGATTACTGGGCCTGATGTGATAACCCAGATTAGTTACTGAGCCTGACTCGATTATTTGGTTGATTACTAGGTCTTGCTTGATACCCCTTATTATATTGATAACCCAGATTAATTACTGGGTCTAACTTAATTACTCTGATTGACTACTGATTCTGGCTTGATTACCGAGTCTAGCTTGATTGTCCCCAATTGATCATTTAGTCCATCTTTATTACCCAACTGATTACAGAGTCTGACATGATTATCCTGATCATTTACTGAGCCTGGCCTAATAATGCATGTTGCTTTCTGCGCCTGATGTGATAACACATATTAATTACCGAACCAGACTTGAGTATTTGGTTGATTCCTGTGTGTTGCTCTATTACTCCTGTTATCTTGATAACCTCGATTTATTACGCCTATTGATTACTGAGTCTGAATTGATTATTCTATTTGATTACTGAGTCTGGCCATGATTACCCAGCTAATTCACTGAGCCTGTTCCAAAAAGCGCCTATTCATTTCTGACCCTTATGACTGTGATAACCCAGATTAATTACCAAGTCAGACTTGGTTACTCTGATTGATTACATAGCCTGACCTGATTACTCCGACTGTTTACTGAGTCTGACTTGATTTCCCTGATTTCTTCCCGAATCTGACCTGATTATCACAAATGATTACTGAGTCTGACTCAATTACCCTAATTATTTCTGAGCGTGGCTTAATTACCACGATTTATACCTGATTGTGACTTGATTATCACCATTGGTTACGGAGTGTGACTTGATTGCGCTAATTGATTAATGAGCCTGACTCGATTACTGTCAATCAAACTTTCTCGGCGTGGGTTTGACTCCGCCCCCTCCCCTACCCATCGAAAATGTTTAGTTGTTCAAAAGTGTTTTTATTTTGCTAGTGTTGTCTTCTATTCGTGTTACATAAACGGTCAAATTATTTTACCAAATTATATTAATGGGTACAAGAAGAGTTCATGTATGTTCCGCCTCCGAAATTAGTTTGATTTCGTTCTGGTATATTCCTCTTTCGGATTTACTTCACAGAAATAGACGAGGAGTCGTTGCATACAATATTCGCTCGGCGACTGGCAATATTAACGTTTGTAAAAAGGTAAAAAGGTACAATATTTTCAACTTGAAGAGCCGTGGGTTTCGATTTGTGATTTAATTCTGCTCGATCCGAAATCCACTGACTGATTCGTGTCGGGGTTGTATTTGACCCGCAATTTGTGATTCGCAGGTTCCCAGCCCTAGTGACAATGTGTTGCTCATTCAGGGGCTGTAGCTACGGGTGGGGGGGGGGGGGTGGTAGGGGAGCCTTGGCACCTCTAAATTT
The DNA here is from genome assembly GCA_031216915.1 of Pictodentalium vernedei. Taxonomy (NCBI): domain Eukaryota; kingdom Metazoa; phylum Mollusca; class Scaphopoda; order Dentaliida; family Dentaliidae; genus Pictodentalium; species Pictodentalium vernedei. The sequence continues at coordinate 12,258,787 of CM062296.1, read as the reverse complement.
TCGCTGCCCCCCCCCCCCTCCTAAAAAAAAAAACAAACTATTGGCCCAATGCGCGTTTCACGCAACGTAAAGCCTCAAAGTGGTCTCCTATATAGGGGCTACACACTCTACTAATCCCCCAGATTCGCTCTTAGAGCATCACATTTTGCAAAATTTACTCCTGGGTGTATAGGGCTAGTCCTAACTTGGACACTCCGGTCGTTGCCTCTCCTCCCACTTCCCTACTAGGGGAGGCTCCCAATGAGTGGTGAGGGACGTTTTACAATATAGTCCCTCGCCTCGAATGAATTATTTCACGTAACCAGTCCAGCCAAGCGATTACTCTGTTTATTACTTTTCATTATTAACGTAATTATATTATTTAACCCTTTACCTAACGTAACGACGAAAACCGCCCACCGCTATTCTCCAAAATCTTTTTTTTTTTGTTTTTTTTTTCTCTAAAACATAGATTATGACCCCCTCATTGGAACGAGCTCGTCGAGCTGCTTCCAGTGAGGAGTCATAACCTATGTTTTTTAGACAAAATATGGAAATAATAGTTATTCAACAATTTTTTTTGGAAGTGCCGTCTGCTTTTCATGTTAGGTAAAGGGTAAAAAAAAAAAAAACAAAAAAAACAATGAAGTCCCCATTATACCCACGGTAAAGGGTCTTCATTTGCGCGCACGGATACATGACCCAATTGTTGATCGCATAATCCACTTGTTAAGTTATCGTTTACAATCAAACCGGGGAATCCCAGTAAATGACACTTTGGAAAGCAGCAAAAAAAAAAATAATTACCAGGAACTATGAGCCAGTATATGCCCACACCCCCCCCCCCCCCTCCTCACCCCAATTAGGGAATTTTCCGGACTATATTTTTCTGAAAGTCCAATAATTAAGAAACATTTTAAGATATGTTTACTACCTGGCGACTGGGGTCCTTAGAAGCTATAGACTTTTGATTGATCAGCTTATAAAAGCTTGGGTACAAAATTTAGCGATATTCGCATACGAGGTTTCATAAAGAGGCCTAAAATTTGAAAGACGTTACCACACATAATTCACCAGATTGTCTTGGTTATGATTCAGTACAAAGACACGCCAACCCTGCAACTCATTCCGCCCAGAACCATTGCTGCAATAGAAACTCAGATGGTGGCCTCCAGAAAACAAAATGGACAAAGGAAACATGTATCACCATAACAACACGCGCTACACATGCTCACTCAGACTATGTATCACTATGGCAATTACTCCACAAAAGGACCGCTCATGGGACTACGATGACAACCCAACATGGCGGCACTGAGTGACGTCACACCAGCTCCACCACATGAGATCCAGAAGATGGGGTCGAAATAAAATATTAATAGGGATGCGCCTATTAAATGGGAAAATAGTATATCATGTACCCGGCCCCCTCACCCAACCCCCCGTCTTATGGATCTCATCTGATAGATCTCATGTAACGTCATATCACAAGACCCAGTGGCACCACGTTGTGATGTCATGGTAAAAACAACCATAATTCATGTACAAAGCAAGGTCAAATTTAGAACTGAAATAGGTAAATTTGTGTACCCGAGGTCGTGGTATTAACATGCGCATTACCCAATAATGCCCCAACACCTAATGACAAACATTAGTGCAAATTATAATACTGTGAATAAGCTTTCAGAAAGCCATAACCTTCAAAATTACCTAATGGGGTGTGGGGGGGGGGGGGAGAGCGACAGGGTCTATGGGTATCTCATGCACTAAATTCTATCGCCACTTTCTTTTCTCAACTCCACTGAAGATATTGATGAATACCGACGCGCAGCCCAGGGGTGGCACGAGGATTTTCCCAACGTCAGAGCTAAGCGATGAGGGGGTGGGGTGGTTAGAGAGTCCCCGGACAGACCATGTTTCGCCCCGGTGAAGAAAGTTTTGAAGAAAATAAATGGAGCTCTGTGGTAGCATCTGGGTAAATTTCATGCGAAACAAAAACTCAAAAATATAACCTCTTTCAATTCAGTTATTTATTTTACAGTAAACAAGAAAAAAAACAGAGAAGAAGAAATTAAAAAAAGTACACAACCCACGGCGAATGTACTGTATATATATAATGTTGAAAAAGATTAAATAGCGATAAGATCGATATATGGAAAAGGGCGTGTAACACCGTGATCATGCAACTAGTTTTTGTAAAACGTCTATACGCTCGGATATTATTTTTTAGCTCAACTTGACAAAGTCAAGCTGAGCTATTGCCATCACTTCTCGTCCGTCGGCGTACGTTGGCACACCTCACATTTCGCATTTATGATCAGATCACTTTGAAACTTGGTATGCTTGTTTTGGGTAACGTTTTGATGGGAGCTATCGATTTTCTTCAATGTCCGTCAAAAAATGTTGCCGCGGCCTACGTTCTTAGAACTTAGTTTAGTCAGACCACAATATTTCCCTTTGGCACACCCTACAGGGCACATTTATCATTGGATTGCTTTGAAACCTGGTATGCTTGTTTAGGGTGACCTCTAAATGGGAGCTATCGATTTTCTTAAATTTCCGTCTAAAAATGTTGCCGCGGCCAACGTTCTTTGAACTTAGTTTAGTCAGAAGACCTCAATATTTCCCTTTGACACATTCTACAGGGCACATTTATGATCAGATTGCTTTCAAACCTGGCCTGCTTGTTTGGGGTGACTTCTTGATGGGAGCTATCGATTTTCTGCAATTTCCGTCAAAAAATGTTGCTGCGGCCGACGTTCTTAGAACTTCATTTTTGTCAGACCACAATATTTCCCTTTGACACACCCTACAGGGCAAATTTATGTTTGGATTGCTTTGAAATCTGGTATGCTTGTTTACGGTGACGTCTAGATAGGAGCTGCTGTCGATTTTCTTCAATTTCCGTCAAAACATGTTGCCACGGCCAACGTTCTTAGATCTTAGTTTAGTCAGACCACAATGTTTCCCTTTGGCACACCCTACAGGGCACATTTATCATTGGATTGCTTTGAAACCTGGTATACTTATTTAGGGTGACCGCTAAATGGGAGCTATCGATTTTCTTCAATTTCCGTCTAAAAATGTTGCCACCGCCAACGTTCTTAGAACTTAGTTTAGTCAGACCTCAATATTTCCCTTTGGCACACCCTACAGGGCACATTTATAATAGGATTGCTTTGAAACCTAGTATACTTGTTTGGGGAGACCTCTAGATGGGCGCTGTCGATTTTCTTCAATTTCCGTCACAAAATGTTGCCGCGGCCAACGTTCTTTGAACTTAGTTTAGTCAGAAGACCTCAATATTTCCCTTTGACACATCCTACAGGGCACATTTATGATCAGATTGCTTGGAAACCTGGCCTGCTTGTTTGGGGTGACTTCTAGATGGGAGCTATCGATTTTCTGCAATTTCCGTCAAAAAATGTTGCTGCGGCCGACGTTCTTAGAACTTCATTTTTGTCAGACCACAATATTTCCCTTTGGCACACCCTACAGGGCAAATTTATGTTTGGATTGCTTTGAAACCTGGTATGATTGTTTACGGTGACATCTAGATAGGAGCTGTCGATTTTCGTCAATTTCCGTCAAAACATGTTGCCACGGCCAACGTTCTTAGATCTTAGTTTAGTCAGACCACAATATTTCCCTTTGGCACAAACTACAGGACACATTTATGATTGGATTGCTTTGAAACCTGGTACGCTTGTTTGGGTGACCTCTAGGTGGGAGCTATCGATTTGTTTCCATTTCCGTCAAAAAATGTTGCCACTCCCAACGTTCTTAGAACCCTCATTTTTGAAAGCGCTGATAGTGGCTTCTAGCACCCAACCGGTTAAAGAACTTACCGCGATACATTGTACTCTCTGGTATTTTCGGAAAGTGTATAATTACAAACAAGAGCGAGTTGATATCTTATACTCTGATTCTGACGCAAATGACTCGACGAGAAAATTATTCGGGGGTGGGGTGGGGTAACACCACCTTACACTTCCATAGTTACGCCCCTTTGTGAACTTATTCCCAGGACAAACAGCCTGCTTCATCCTGGAAATAAATACCCCCCCCCCCCCCCCCGGAAGTGGAATATGTCATCGGGGTGTGCAGGGTTACGATAAATAATTACAATCGGAGTGTACATCGTTGGGATAAAAACGTTGCGTGTTCAACAAGATTTATCACCATGAGCATTGTGAATAAGATTTCAGAACATCATAACCTTCAAAATTCCCTAATGTGGGTGGGGGAACATTGTCTATGGGCAGGTCACGCACTAAATTCTATCGCCACATTCTCTTCTTAACTCCACTGCAGACATAGATCTATAAATAAAAATACCTGCATAAACTAAGTGAGTTTGTGCGTGTGTGTGTGTACGTGAGAAGGGGGTTGACAAAACCCCTCCCCTCGCCCTGTAATAGCACATTTGAAATAAAGTACTGCCGTGTATTATTATTATTATTATTTATTGGTGTTTAAGGTCACATATTTCTGGACAATGGCTAATCATGACCATGACAGTTTTACGGGTGGAGGAAGCCAGAGTACCCGGAGAAAACCACCGTGCAATGGCGAGCAACTGTCAGCTCCCCAACATACCAACTCCACACAAGTAGGATTAGCATTGGTTGAAGACAGGTACACCGTCGACGTGCAGTACGCCTTAATACTCAACGCCACCGTGCCCCCACGTGGGCAATGGGGGTGAAATGTCTTGCCCAAGGACACAACGCGATTGCCGCAGGTGGGATTCGAACCGAGGACCTATCGGCTTGCAGCCTGCACCTCTACCAACTGAGCCGCCGCGCCTTCAAGTACTGCCGTGACCTGGGAATTCAGCTGTGTTGCATGATTCACAACCCTGGAACTGTTAACAATTGCCTAATTCCGCGCACGATAGGGAGTATTTGTTTTGAATCTAAAATGTTTCGAGCATTGAATTCCAATCGAAATGATCCAATTTAATTTCTAATTTTGAACTGAATCCTTTCAAAAGAAGAGAGGAGTTGAAGCAAACGACTGTCAGTTGACTTTTCCAATTATTGGATAACGTATTGACAAGAAATTGAATAAGTAATGATTTCTGTGGTTAGTGTCAAATTTACCTCGTTCCATCAATAATTGACAAACTGTGAAGTCAATCCATGAAGCGACGATGATTTACGCAAGCGGGAAGCGCTTCGTCGTGAAAAGAAAATTGTTATTGCCAACATGCAGGAAGAAGGCTTTTCTAATTGTCTCTTGAGTTCAATATTGAGCGGAACGTGGTGACATTTTCTTGTAAACATGAAGAAATAAATATGAGCGGAAATGCATGAAAAGTTGTCAGATCTTTCTCCCTTAAGTATTAACCATTTCAATTTCGCATTTTGAACTGACGCCTTTCAGTATTTCGGCTTGAAATTTTATTTAGTTTTTAGCGAAATTTTCGATGGACAGGTTGCTATGATGTGTGGCTAAAATGACTTGTGTCGTCGGGAGTGGGGGGAGGGGGTCTTGCTTTAAAATATTAAAACTGTACCACATCTCCGGGTTACCGAACATGCAACTTTTAGAAGACGCATTTTAACCAGCCCCCTCCCACCCGACACTCTTAACCTGTGAATTTCCAAAATTCTGAAGAAATCCGCCTTAACACTCTCACCTTTTGTGCGAAATATATTCCCTACATTTGGGTTCTAGAACTGGAAATCGTCTCTTGAATGCACCAAGATGCCATCTACAATGCTTAATCTTTTACCCCACGATTCGACGGATCCACCCGCGTAATATACAAATTCAGCAATTGAAACAAATTATTTGTTCCAAAAATTTCAATAAAAACATATCATGCGTCCCTTCATTGGAACGAGCTCTTAGAGCTCGTTCCAATGAGGGATCACATGATATTGTTTTGTTAAAATATTTTGAATAACTTAAAAAAAAACTTTTAAATTAAATTTGATACAGTCTGCGTTGGGTAAAGGGTTAAACATATGGACTCTTTTTGAAAAATCCAATGACATGTTGGTAAAAAAACACTACATGTTTATTAGAAACGACCACGTGTAAAATGCAACGAAATTTCCAGCAAATGGTGACTAGAGGTTTAAAATATCTAACTATTAAAAAGTTTGGCCAGGATTGGAGGGAGGGATGAGACACTCCCTTATTCCCAAGCCCTGTTACTACGCCCTTTTATCGGGCAGATAAGTGCGTGAAAGAACCACGACAACAACTTATCAACAGGAAACGACGGTCACACGTTTCAGCTTAGTGGTTACTAAAGGCTGAATATCTAAAGAAAGGGGGATTTGCATCTTGGCATTACACTTGTTCTACTCTTCTACTGTTGATGCGATTCTAGAGTGGAGAGGACGTATATATATTTGGCATATGACTCGTCCGTTTTGTTCATTTTAAAACATTTGATATTTTGTTTTCATATTAATCAGTGATAAATAAAGCCTTCCGTCAATTTCATTGGTCAATTTCAAAACTAGACAATTTGATTGGCTGAACAAAATACAACATTTTCACTTTTTGCTTCCAAAACATAGGTTATGACCCCTCATTGGAACGAGCTCGACGAGCTCATTCCATTGAGGGGTCATAACCTATGTTTTGGAAGCAAAAAATAAAAAAAAATTAGTTAAACGAGGATCTTGTTTCCAAGTGCGGTCTACAATTCAAGTTAGGTGATGGGTTAAAAAGTCATACTAAGTGACTACATTTGTGCGTGTGTGTGTCATATGATAAATAGAACATGAAATTCTAGAGGCTCGCCAAAACGGAACATTCTTAGACTCGTTTCATAAATATTATATGAGAAAAACTCTCATTCCATATCCTCTATATAAGACATAGCGAGAAACCTGCCGTGCTCTGGATGCCATTCGATGCCTTTCTATATGGCAATTTCGCGCAATTTCCACGCCCAGTTAAGCCAAGATAAGTTCATGACAGGACTTCTATTTTTACACGCTGTTCATTGAAATCCCCATCTACAGCAACACTAAACCTCGCGGAAAGTGAAAATCGGAACTGAAATCGTTGACAGACTATTTTTAATTAGAAGCGAAATTTCACTGTAATTTTCAACAAATCGTGCACCGAAATTACAATTTGAATCGCTAGCGATAGCTAAACATCGTCCTCTGAGTTCCGATGTGTTATCTGTGCCAGTAGGCTGCCAGTAGGCACATAGAACACATTGGAACTCAGGGGGTGAAATAGTAACACGGATTTCTTTTGCAAATTTGTTTGACGATAAAATGTGTTCTCTTTGTTGACAGTTGTCAAATGAATTGCTGAGTGTCCGTCTAGTAATTGTTTTCATAAACGTGAATGCGTGTAATAAACACAGAACGACATGCGTGTGTGAATGGGTTAATCGATATGGCACTTGTGTAATCGCGGAAGGATAAAACTTGAGGCCAGTGGCCTCTCGTTGTGACCTTCCGCGTTGGCACTCGTGTCGTATTGATTAATCCATTCACACACGCGTGTCGTTCTGTGTATGTCCAGTTGTCCGTATAATTTTACGATTCAATAACTCATGATCCGACTGTGTGTACCAGTAAAATTAGAATGTTCCCGATTCGATATCTCATTATCCCGATTCCCGTATATGTTTATGATTCCATGGCTCATGAAATAGTCACCACGTAACAGCTGAAACGTTCTTGTATTTACCTAGCACGAAAATTAGATACACACATCAACTTTCCAATCACTGCACTTGTTTTTTGCAAGTAATAACTGAAGTATGTTGTGAATTATATTGCTGCTAAAAATGTCTACTACATCAACATATTCCGTTTTCACAGATATCGAAGTTTACTTTTTAAAACTCTTTGGCCAACGCAGGCAATATCAAAATTTATTATTTTAAATACAATTTTTTCAAATTTTTCAAAAAATTTCAACAAAACCATATCATGTGACCCCCCTCGTTGAACGAGCTCGACGAGCTCGTTCAACGAGGGGTCACATGATATGGTTTTGTTGAAATTTTTTGAAAAATAATATTTTCTCAACTGCTGAATTTGCATATAACGCGGGCTGATGCGGGCGATTCGTTAGGTAAAGGGTTAAGAAAAAAAAAACGGTGATTGCGTTGTGTCAGAAAATTGAAAACCTTTGAGAAAGTATTTGTCGTTGAGTATTGTTTATTTATAGCAATCCAGTTGCTCTAAATAATTGGGTCGTATTCACTCAATCCAGTGGAGTTGGGTTAATCTTAACTCAACTGATTTTAGGGCGTAATTCCGGACTCAGGGTCACTATTTATGGACCTTTGTCATTTAACACACGTATACTTCTAGGGCAGAATGTCATTTAGTTTTGGTTGTTCGGTAGAGCGGTAACCCAACTTTGCCGCTATTTTCTAATGTTTTATTACACACCCGTAACTAATTATGCTGCAATTTTAACCAGAACTCTCTAGTGCGATCCGATAAAAAGTACCCTGGGAGTGCACAAGTTCATTCGATAGACTGGTGCTCATTGTTTGCAGCGTTTAGTGGAAAATAACCAATGAGAACCATCAGCTATATTTATCTGTCGGAATTACCGATTCTCATTACAAAATGTTTGATGTACAACTTTGCTAAAAACTGTCGATAGTTATCCCAGATACTTGATCTCTACCAGGAAAATGAACACTTAAACTCCACCTTTTCTTTCGTTATTGAAAACCGAGGGAAACGTAATTAATTTGGAGCAAAAAGGTCCAATTTGGGTTCGATATTGGCGCCTGGCACTGGTACAGTTCCTATAGAATTTTTTAACATTGTACCCTCAGCGGTGCGTGCAGTCGACGAGTCGATACAAGGCCTACTGTTTAATCCAATTCGATTCGCACTTCGGCAATGAAGCAGCACGTTTGCTATCACAAACATACTTTGAAGTTCATGTTAAGTTGAAGTAGTTCTCATGAAGCAGGACAAAATCAATCGTGAAAACTGGTTACCGCGAAGCGGAGAGACCGACTGCGACACGCCAACAGTTCCTGTAGATGTCTGACAGATAGTACAAGCAGTTACTGATTAATTATATCCGATTCCACCCTTAGTAGTAGCAGTAGGACTTCTGGATAACCGCCCCCCTACCCCGACCCACCACAGCCACACTAGTTGAAGAATGAAAATAATGTGGAAGAATGAAGAGATCGGTTTAAAAAATCTCGGTAGTTTACATTTGTGAAACCAATGCTTTTTTTACGTGTTTGTGGCCAGCGTTTCTGGGGGGGGGGGGGGGGGGGTGGTGCCAATGTGGTGATGCTGAATTATAACTTTCTGTAGTTTGTACTGGGGCAAAACAATATGTCAGCCCCAACCCACTACTGGATAGTCTTGAAGAGGAGATAAGTGGTAAATACATGCGGTCTACTTCAACATACAGTTAAAACTAGAAGTCCTGTCACGAAATGCGCACAAATAACACGTTGATATGCGCGTTAATATACGCGTTATGACCCAAGCAAAGCTGTCAAATTCTGTACATATGGCCTGTGCACAAGCAATGTTTCAGCCAATGGACCTCCGGGTAACCCGGAGGTCCATTGGCAGAAACATTGCATGTGTTTGTTATGAGTAACCATGAGAACCTGCCGTGCTCTGGATGCCATTCGATATGGCAATTGCGCGCAATTCCAACGTGCAATTCAGCCTAGATAAGCGCACTATTGGAGACAGGACTTCTAGTTTTAACTGTATTGTCAATTGTACAAGACGACTTCCATGAAAAATAAAAATTAGAATATTTAAAACATAGACAGTACGACAATATTTACCAAACATAGATTTATATCGATTTTTAATTGACTAATTAAGAATCTTTTGCTAGTATTTCTTTTTTGTACAAGCATATAATTTTGCTTTAACTCTCAGCATCAAATCATAAATCGAGTACCACATATATGGGGTGGGGGTGGGGGGGGGCGTGGGAGAGTGGGAGGAGGGTCTGCACTCTCATCTCCCTCCATCAACAACCTTCTAATTTTGCAGTTTTTATGGCAAGGGATTGGTATTGTTCAGAGGGAGGGGTATTTTTTTTATTTTTGGCAAATATCAGGACAGTGGGCAGAGCATTTTCGTGGGCTACCAGGGCAAATTAGAGGTGAGGACCTGTATTTTGATTTTGAAACAAAAATGCAGGTCAGTTTGATTGGTCAGCCCCCATCCGGGATGATCCCCACGAAAATGTCCCCCAAAAGCCTATCATTAGCCATATTCTATTAGTCCGCTTTAAAACTACTTACTAAATGTAAATTCAAAATAATTCCAAATTTAAGATTGAAAAGATATAGGGCCAGACATACAGAATTAATTTTGTTTTGAATCAGATAGTAAGACAAAAAGTGTTGACAGAACCGTTCAGAGAACAAATTGAAGTATACAGTACGTGGAGAGTGTATTATCACTAAATCACCCGCGGAGTGGAGACTCCACCCAAGCAATAATTGCAAATTTATTGCAAAGCATAACAAGCACAAGCAAAGTTTCAGCCAATGGACCTCCGGGTTAAACCCGGAGGTCCATCGGCTGAAACACTGCTTGTGTTTTTAGTCGATATATACAAAATTTGAAAGTTATAGTTTGGGTGATAACTCCACTCCGCGGGTGATTTAGTTACAATCCACTCTCCACGTACTGTGGTTGTACAAAATAATGACAATATTAATCAATCTTTAAAAATATTATCAACAAATATAAGTTAGAGCTTACTGGTGAAAACAACCCCCAACTCCGTTATTTCTCCTTCAGCTTCTGGCAAAGACTTTTGAATTCTAATTTCGAGAGCTTTTGAGAAAATGCGGTCTGTTTAGCGATGGTGAGGGTGGGGAGGTTGTAAAGGTGTTTTAACTTGTCGAGACAAGAGACCTGACATTCGTACAATTTGTTTCTCGCATTGTATGTAGTGCATGCGGACTACCTAAAGCCTTTTTGTAAGTGTAGTCCACTTTAAACAAAGACTGTCAAGTCTTGGGGTAAAATAAAAAAGGCTAAATTTGAAGTCAGAAAGAGAAACTTTATGATGTCGAAAAATAATTTACCAAGCCTGCTGAGTTCACCCGGAATGGAATCACAAACTGCCCCCGTTATTCTAAACGATCGAATGGATGCATCGGAAGGTTAATTATTGCACACAAATATCTTTTCTCCTCCAGAGTGTAAATTTGTTACAATGCAGAACAGAAATGACGAAAGGTGACAGTTGCAGTGTGACCTTGTGATAGAGAGCAGTGACAGTTGTAGTTATGACATCATGGTAGGGAGCAGTGACAGTTGTAGTTATGACCTCATGATAGGGAGCATTGGCAGTTGTAGTTGTGACCTTGTGATAGAGAGCAGTGACAGTTGTAGTTATGACATCATGGTAGGGAGCAGTGACAGTTGTAGTTATGACCTAATGATAGAGAGCAGTGACAGTTGTAGTTATGACCTCATGATAGGGAGCATTGGCAGTTGTAGTTGTGACCTTGTGGTAGAGAGCAGTGGCAGTTGTAGTTGTGGCCTTGTGATAGAGTACAGTGACAGTTGTAGTTGTGATCTCGTGATAGAGAGCAGCGACATATGTAGTTGTGGGTTAATGAAAGAGAGCAGAGACAGTTGTAGTTGTGACCCCAGGATAGAGTACATTGACAGTTGTAGTTATAGCCTTGTGATGGAGGGCAGTGACAGTTGTAGTTATGACCTAATGATAGAGAGCAGAGACAGTTGTAGTTGTAACCTTGTGATAGAGTACGGTGACAGTTGTAGTTGTGACCTTGTGTTAGAGAGCAGTGACAATTGTAGTTGTGACCTCATGATAGAGAGTAGTGACAGTTGTAGTTGTGACCTTGTGATAGAGAGCAGCGACAGTTGTATTTATGACCTCATGAAAGAGCGCAGTGACAGTTGCAGTTGTGACCTCGTGATAGAGAGCAGTGACAGTTGTAGTTATGACCTAATGATAGAGAGCAGTGGCAGTTGTAGTTATGACCTCATGATAAAGAGCAGTGAAAGTTGTAGTTGTGATCTTGTGATAGAGTACAGTGACAGTTGTAGTTGTGACCTTGTGATAGAGAGCAGTGACAGTTGTAATTGTGACCTTGTTATAGAGAGCAGTGACAGTTGTAGTTGTGACCTTGTGATAGAGTACAGTGACAGTTGTAGTTATGACCTTGTTATAGACAGCGACAGTTGTAGTTGTGACCTTGTGATAGAAAGCAGTGGCAGTTGTAGTTGTGACCTTGTGATAGAGAGCAGCGACAGTTGTAGTTGTGACCTTGTGATAGAAAGCAGTGGCAGTTGTAGTTGCGACCTCATGATAGAGAGCATTGGCAGTTGTAGTTGTGACCTTGTGATAGAGTACAGTGACAGTTGTAGATGTGACCTTGTGATAGAGAGCAGCGACATTTGTAGTTGTGACCTTGTGATAGAAAGCAGTGGCAGTTGTAGTTGTGACCTCATGAGAGATGGCAGTCACAGTTGTAGTTGTGACCTTGTGGTAGAGAGTAGTGACAGTTGTAGTTGTGACCTTGTGATAGAGTACAGTGGCAGTTGTAGTTGTGACCTTGTGATAGAGAGCAGCGACAGTTGTAGTTGTGACCTTATGATAGAAAGCAGTGGCAGTTGTAGTTGTGACCTCATGATAGAGAGCATTGGCAGTTGTAGTTGTGACCTTGTGATAGAGTACAGTGACAGTTGTAGATGTGACCTTGTGATAGAGAGCAGCGACATTTGTAGTTGTGACCTTGTGATAGAAAGCATTGGCAGTTGTAGTTGTGACCTTGTGATAGAGTAAAGTGACAATTGTAGATGTGACCTTGTGGTAGAGAGCAGTGACAGTTGTAGTTGTGACCTTGTGATAGAGTACAGTGACAGTTGTAGTTTTGACCTCATGATAGAGAGCAGTGACAGTTGTAGTTGTGACCTCGTGATAGAGAGCAGTGACAGTTGTAGTTGTGACCTTGTGATAGAGTACAGTGACAGTTGTAGTTGTGACCTTGTGATAGAGAGCAGTGACAGTTGTAGTTGTGATCTTGTGATAGAGTACAGTGACTGTTGTAGTTGTGACCTTGTGATAGAGAGCAGTGACAGTTGTAATTGTGACCTTGTTATAGAGAGCAGTGACAGTTGTAGTTGTGACCTTGTGATAGAGTACAGTGACAGTTGTAGTTATGACATTGTGATAGAGAGCAGCGACAGTTGTAGTTGTGACCTTGTGATAGAAAGCAGTGGCAGTTGTAGTTGTGACCTTGTGATAGAGAGCAGCGACAGTTGTAGTTGTGACCTCATGATAGAGAGCATTGACAGTTGTAGTTGTGACCTTGTGATAGAGTACAGTGACAGTTGTAGTTGTGACCTTGTGATAGAAAGCAGTGACAGTTGTAGTTATGACATCATGATAGGGAGCAGTGACAGTTGTAGTTATGACATCATGATAGGGAGCAGTGACAGTTGTAGTTGTGACCTTGTGATAGAGAGCAGTGGCAGTTGTAGTTATGGCCTTGCGATATAGAGCTACTCTTCATATCCAACAGCCCATCATATCGGCATTCATCAAACAAAATAAACTACGGAAACAAACGTAAGCTTAACAACACGTGCTTGCGCACCATCGCCGCGTTTCAAGATAATACAATGACATCACATTATAACCGCAGGTGCTCGCTACCATGACAATCAACCATTTTTTACCGCGATAAAACGCCTTTTCATGTTAACCAATTTGAATACTCTGATAGGGTCAAGTCTCTTGGGGTCAAGTCTGATAGAATCATCTTAGAAAGGGACAAAGCTGATCATCGCAGAAGCTGCCAAGTTATTCTTAATTGAGAACGCTAGAATTTGTTTGTTTCTTGAATTGTATTTTCGATTATTAATGGACTTGTAGGTGGATCTAATTGTGAGGGATCTAACAAAAACCGGAACGAGAAACATATAACATGGATTTTCTTTTTTGTTTATTAATTGTTATAAATCGCAAGTATTAACCTTCCATGTGTCCATATCAGATTTCAAGAAAATAGTTGTCCTTTGCGCCTTGGATGTCGGATGTGTGATTTAATTCCCAAATCGCAATGTTGGCCGTTTGTGCCATGGATTCAACAAACTCTTATTCCGAGAATAGGCATTCGTCGTAAGATCCATTTCCAACTAAAACTGTACCAATACGTACGTCTCAAATTTTGTTTTCGATTTTTCGTTTTTTTACCGACCGATCCCGTAAAATTTATCTCTTACTAATGATTAATAAAATTAAATTTAACACTAAAGTGAAAAAAATGACATTTGACATGAAATATCACAAACTCTGACTGTTCCTGTGAGAAAAAATAATTTGTTTCTCTAATTCACTACAATGTCTGTCTTGTAACAATTTAGAATAGATGCGAAATAATGGGTGATCGAGGAAATGCCACACTTAGCCAGGACAGACAAAAAGTTACAAGATTGATCTAAACAACAAAATCTCAAAATAGACTATACTCAGGTGGATCCTCATGTTTATTTTTCGTTAATGTTTTTAATAATTTTTATGTGAAAAACTAAATTACAAAGACAGTTTTATTAGGATGTAATTGCGTACTTCTAATTTTTACATTTTCGCGGTGCTCGCGTGGGGGATTCATTAATAGGCAATAGCACGCACTGCCAGGGTTTCGTTTCAGAAACCACCCCTAAAGTGACAACTTACATCATTACAAGACTAACATAAATTGTTAAAGAATGGAAAATTAACTGCAGTACCATGTGTATTCTGAAACCCATGTACATGGTGTTATATACAAGAGTAAGTGCTCGTTATGATTGTTTTCAATAAATAATATTTTCAAATATGTATATAGAAGAATATCAGGACTGGACAGAAGCTCAAATTAAAATTATTTTGTCACCAGGAAAGACGAAGTTTTACACATGAAGTGATATATTGAGCATAGGAAATAATCAGTGATGAACTGCAGGGGGCACGCGGGGGTACAGAGTCCCCTCACTTTATTTGAAGGGGGGACGTCGACCACCCTCAATTTTTTTGGAGTTAGGCAGATTTCGTGTTTTTTTTTTGACGCTCTTGAAAATAACCATTTTTCCTAACGCGTTGTGCTATGAGACAAGAAGTGCTGAAAATCAATCACAGGGCTCTCATAATGATTTTTTTCAAAAAGTACCCGGGCCCCAACATACAGACCACTTAGTGTGGATTGGCATCTTTTCACTGTGCAGGTCGTTAGTTCACGCAGGCAATGTTGATAAAATCTGTCAAGTGATTAAGCTTGCAGAAGTTTTATTAATGAAGCACCGATTTAAACCGGTGCTTCATAAATAAAATTCTGCTAGCTTCTGGTGCAAATTATCTCAGAAAATTTCACTGGTATCAACAAAATACCCACTCATGGAAACGTGTTCGTCCACTCTGGTTATACTGTATAAGTGGGATTACCCCCGCTCGCGCTCTGCCCTCCGATCCCTTCGACGTTGGTCATCGCTTCACACTGTCTCACCGTCCACTCACTATTTTATTTAGCAATTCATCACTGGAAATAATTCTTCTATTCATACAGTGTTATATAGTTCGCTTCCCAAGTTTAATCTATCTTTTTTCTAGTAAATAGTAGTAAAAAATATAATGTTGTTATTAATTTGGTACAGACAACATAACTACACTCCCCAATCAGTTGGGTTAAAAATTAACCTAAATCAAACTGGGTGGAGTGAATATGAACCCATTTGGTTTCATATTCACTCCACCTAGTTGATTTAGGTTGAGTTGTAACCCTACTGACCTTAGAGTACTGTACAGTTAAAACTAGAAGTCCTGTCACGAATAGTGCGCTTATCTAGGCTTAATTGCGCGTTGGAATTGCGCGCAGTTGCCATATCGAATGGCATCCAAAGCACGGCAGGTTCTCTTGGTTACTCATAGCAAACACATGCAATGTTTCTGCCAATGGACCTCCGGGTTACCCGGAGGTCCATTGTCTGAAACATTGTTTGTGCACAGGCCATATGGACATAATTTGATAGCTTTACTTGGGCTATAACGCGTATATTAACGGAATGTTTCTGCCAATGGACCTCCGGGTTACCCGGAGGTCCATTGGCTGAAACATTGCTTGTGCACATGCCATATGTACAGAATTTGATAGCTCCACTTGGGCCATAACGCGTACATTAACGCGCATATCAACGTGCTATTTGTGCCCATTTCTTGACAGGACTTCTAGTTTTAACTGTACATGAAAATCTGATTCGTTGCTGGATACACACATATGCCATGGGGAAAAAAACTATCCCCGATAGATGGACAATAACACCATCCCAACGAATATGCTATGGACCTATTTTGTTATATTAATTGACAAATGTGTTGTTGTACTGTTGCGCAAATAACGAAATTGCTATGCTGCGAATTTGTGAGATGGAAACCGACAATTACTATAAGAACGTACGCAACGACAATGTTGATGTTATGACACAGACATCAGGTGGCCATAAGACATAATTTTGTCCGTATAATTTTATGATTCGACATGTCGTCATCCCCTTTACTTATTGTTTGTAAAATTTCATTATGAATTATTATTATTTATTGGTGTTTAAGGTCACATACTTATCTTATGCACAATGGCTAATAGTGACCGTGACAGTTTTACGGGTGGAGGAAGCCTGAGTACCCGGCGAGAACCACTGAGCATCGACGGGCAACTGTCAACTCCTCAACATTCTAACTCTGTTCAAGCTCCTCTCAAGCAGGATTACAGCGGTTGAAGACATGGGCACCATTGACGTGCAGTACGCCTTAATACACGGCGTCATCGTGCCCCCATGTCGTCAATCGGTATAAAGTGCCTTGACCAAGGACACAACGCGGGCCGTCCCGGACGGGGATCGTGCTCTGGACCTCTACCATAGAAGTCCAACAATCTTCCACTGAGCCACTGCGCTCTTCATTATGAATACAAACGAATGTTGGTGAGGATGAGGAGGGAAGTGAGCACGGTGGAGTGTAAAGATCTATGTAGGGTGCCGGGGTGTGATTGACAACAGTAGTGCTGATGATAGGAATGCTGTAGTGGATAGCGGTGTCGTGGGTGGTATAGAGGTTTACGTGAGGTGTCGACAAGTCATGTGAGGAGTTATGTGAGCACATTGTATGGACCATTCAGACCACACAAACTACCTTGCACGATGTCCGGTTGACTGTGTCAATAAATATGTTATTGTTGAGTCCCAGAAATCACTGTACCAAGGATCAAAAGAGGGTGTTTTATAATTACGATAAACGTTTTTGGAAATATCCCGCACCCAGAGATTCTAACGTTGTTTAGTTCATACTTCAAAGTTAATAATAATATTTGGGAGTCGGTCATGACAAAACATGAACACTGATAGTGTTATATGTATGTGTGGCGGGATGCATTCAGGTTTGAGAATAGTTTTCTTTTGTTAGTAAATATACAGTTAAAACTAGAAGTACTGTCATGAAATGCGCACAAATAGCATGTTGATTTGCGCGTTACTGTGCGCGTTATGGCCCAATTAAAGCTATCATATTCGGTACACATGGCCTGTGCACAGGCAATGTTTCAGCCAATGGACCTCCGGGTAACCCGGAGGTCCATTAGCAGAAACATTGCATGTGTTTGCTATGAGTAACCAGGAGAACCTACCGTGCTTTAGATGCCTTTCGATATGGCAATTGCGCGCAATTCCAACGCGCAGTTAAGCCTAGATAAGCGCACTATTCGTGACAGGACTTCTAGTTTTAACTGTATGTAGTCTATGTTGGACGGATTAACTCCTTGCACACTGATTTCGAAATAACAAGGAGCGATTTTATTTAATAATGTAACTAGGATTTAAAATCAATTCAGTATTGTTTGACAGAGCTCTTTGAGCTTTGTCAAACAATACGGAATTGGCTAAATTCTCATTTGCTGTATAGGAATAATTAGCTGCTCAAAAGTTTGATATTTTGACATTAAGCCTTTGAACCTGAGCTGGCGCTTTCCGGCCAGGAACATGATACGTCATAACGTCATTAAATAGGATGGCTGTTCAGTAAATGTGTGTGGTAGAGCAATCAATCTTTTCAACGTGCAGCCTCAGGGCTGCGCGTTGAAATTTTTGATTGGTCTACCCCAAATAATGAATATGGACTCTTCCAATCGCTGCCATTAAACTGTCATGGAAGATACCACCAAAGTTCAAAGGGTTAATGTGCAGATGGGCAATGCTGAATTTTGTGCAGCGCATCAAAATAATGGTTATTTGGTCTGCACCAGAACGCTTTTTTCCAACTCCTCACATGCCACAGTAGTTTATAAAGGATAAGACTTCCGTATACGTCATACATGTGAATTTATGGTCCCCATCGTAACAAACTGTATCTACCCACAAAGATGACACCGTGTATACGTCTTCCCAAAACAAGTTTTCTGAAGGCTATCAAATGAACCGAACATATGTGTTTGTTTTGTACAGGGACGTTAACGTTGTCATGTTTAAAATGATCATCTAGTGGAAAGTTGCATCCCTCATGCAACGGTGAAGTCCATACTGTTACACCTGTTGCTACGATCTGGGTAAAAAAGTCGTAAAATAATATTTCTATCGCTTTAGATGATACGTATTGTTTTGTACAAAGCATACCTTTCAGGCATGTGACCTTCTGCGTAAGTATATCGATATTAGTTTGCCGGAATGCTGAACATTTCTATCCCAAAAACAAATGATGTCCGCCATGTACCACATGACATTTGAGTGTTTAGAAATAGCCCATGAATGGATATACCTAAGTTTTGCGAAAAATTTATAACGTAAAACACGTCCTATATAGTCCCAAAGTTCAACGCTCTGTAATCAGACGAGCTTATCGAATTGGTCATTATTTTACTGGTGAAATATTCCCTTCTGGGGCAAATTTGTTTTTATCTGCGATGTCCGAATGAAACTAATCATTTTTGCTCATACGTTTGTGTACAAACTTTGGGTAATAACCAAAAGCTTAATATATATTTATAATTTATTTTAATTTGTCGATACGAAGGGTGAAAAGAATATCAATGAACGTTCATATTACATTTACACAGGCACAACGGGAATTCGAACCCACGGGGAGAGAGTTTCCTGCGGCACCAGCTGCCTACTGAAACTAACCTAAACCACATACACCACTCGGTCACCGAAAAACCCTAAAATGCTAGTTAACCAATGGTATACCAGGCCAGTACAATGTAACATCGTACAAAATCTTTCAAACGAAGAGATTTTGTCGGTTAGTTCATCTTCAAGCCAAGTATACTGTAATTAAAAGTATATACCAAACACTGATATTTTCACTCGGAGCCTTGTATACACAAACGCACGTGTTCTTTCCACTCAATTTGACGACTTCGTATTTTCGGAAACTCTGGGGTTTTCTTCTCAAATATTTCAACAAAAGTCAATTCCATTGTGCAATTCACGCTTCCGATTCACGGTTCTTAGCTCTATATCCCGTTGAAATCGATCCAGGAATTTGCGACTTCACGTGTTTATGTTTCCAATTTTCATGGCACAACCATCGATGATATTTGAAAAATCCCAATAAAATGTACATGTACCAGGTTCTCTTGGTTACTCATAGCAAACACATGCAATGTTTCTGCCAATGGACCTCCGGGTTACCCGGAGATCCATTGGCTGAAACATTGCTTGTGCACAGGCCATATGTACAGAATTTGATAGCTTTACTTGGGCCATAACGCGCACATTAACGCGCATATCAACGTGCTATTTGTGCGCATTTCATGACAGGACTTCTAGTTTTAACTGTAATTATTGTTTTCGCTTTTGTCAGCTCAAATTACGGCCAAATCTGATATTGGCTCTTAAACGCGTCAGTCTTTAACCTGTGGTAGATCTCAAACAATAAGAATTATAGTTGCATGTCATTCTATATTCGTCATTTTAAAATTGGGCCAACAGTAATTACCTAAAGAAGGACTTGATATTAACCAGATTTAGGTAGCTATATATATCAAGGATTTCTCGATGTTTTTTTCTGTTGCTATCTATAGTGTAGTGCGCAGCTAATTGTATCTAGACCCAATCTGAGAACTGTGTTGAATTTAATAATGTTCAGAATTCTGTAACGTTGTGTATAATATGTGAAACAAATTGAATTACTTAAGACCCAGTGTGACACGTCCAATAATCAAACGCTCATTGAATTCACAACACAACCTTATCTTGAACGTTTTTGCGAGGTATCTGGACACATTAGAATAGACACTTGTGCATAAGTCGATTGTACCGATCGACAATACGCGGACAGTGAATTTACCAAGTACCGGGTTTTGGTAGACGACAGGGCGATCGGCTGGAATGCATAGGAACTTCTGGCAGTGGGCATTAAGCTTGTAACAATGGAGGATACAGACCTTTGCTAAAGGAAGAGGGCCGGGTGTTATAGTCCGCTGATGACTATTTACCAATTCTTGCCTCCATGTTAATAGCTTATTACACATCATTGGAATAAGTTCATTGAGATTATTCCAATGAAGAGTTATAAACTTCTCCGATGGAGAACGTACCGCCACCTCTCGAACAAAAATCTGGATGTGCCACTGGAAATCAAATGCCAATAGACGCAGTCATTTTCTTTATGGATCAAAATGAAGTGGGGAGGGACCGCCAACTACGCTTCTCTCTGGATTGTGCATTGCAATTCCGATGGTAATATTCTTTGAAATGTAGGTAACATTCTGACGACACCTGTAACCTATAGATTATGCATTGTGCCAGACACATACAGAACTTAAGCACATGCAGTCAATCATCAAATTCACGTTCTGTGGAACCTATATTCGGAAACCCATCAGGGAACCTGATTACTCTCGACACCCCTATTGTATCTTATGTAAATGTGTGTTGCATATGGTGTGTCATAGTATGTACAATTCACTTGTAACACACAAGCATATACTCTCAATAATCGGCCCCAGGTTCCCTGGAACCTATTTTCCCGCACCTCTCTAGATACGAAGCTTTCCTATGGTCTCTCTATTGTGTCGTCAGTGTTGTTTGGCAATGTGAAGACACAACGGCAGGCAGTGTCTCTTGCGTAGACAGAGATCACACTCGTACAGACTTCAGTGAAAATGACTTGGTACGGACAGTAAGTGGTATCAGCGTAGGCAGTGGCGTATCTAAAGAACGGCTGGAATGGCAGGTAAGGCACGTACCCTGGGCGCCACCTGAAAGGTGTGTGTGTGTGTGTGGGGGGGGGGGGGGGCGCCATAGAGTAGTTGCTGTGAAGGTCAGACAAACAATCCTCGAATAGTAAAAAAAGATCTGTCTTTGGTTATCACGAGGGAGAAATACTAGGATGGCCGGATTGTTCGACCACTTATTATTATTATAAATTATTAGGTATAAACACAGTGCTTGGAGCAACATGACCACCTACCTCATACTACCACTGTTCACTCTCAGTGTCAGCTGGTAGTAAATCCATCCTACATCGCAAACTAGTGAGGTTGTGTTGCTTTTCCGCCTTCTCAGGTTTTACAACGCCAGTCATGCTTTTCACGTCTCAACAGAATTTCCACCTATTTAAATATCAACAACTAACGCGCGATATTTTGTGGTCTTTTATTTTGGTGGAAATTCTTTTAAGATGGGAACAGCTTGCTGTTATATTTATATGTGTATGCCATTAACGCTATTTTCCATAGATACGCCGCTGAGCATAGGCAGCAGTAGCGGCAAGTAGTCGAGGCTAGGGACTGTTTGGGTAGTGGTGAGACATTAAGAGTTGAAATGGTAGTGGTTTAACAACATAATGGTAGTGGCTCGTGGTGGAAGTAATGACAAGAGTATCAGTGTAACAGTGACCCGAGAAGGTAGTTGTCAAGGTTGGGGTAACGGTAGCGACTGTTTGTCGACTTGCTGACGGGCAATACAGTTAAAACTGGAAGTCCTGTCACGAAATGCACACAGATAGTACATCAAGCTGCGCGTTAATCTTAGGCTATCAAATTCTGTACATATGGCCTGTGCCCAAGCAATGTTTCAGGCAATGGACCTCCGGGTAACCCGGAGGTCCATTGGCAGAACCATTGCCTGTGTATGCTATGAGTAATCAGGAGAACCTGCCTAGTTTTAACTGTATATGTCGAGGTAGAAAGCTTCAAGTGGATGACCATTTCGCAATGGACGAATGGTAGTAGAGAATGGTAGTTATTGTACTGTATTGATACAGCGGTAAATATAACTAGTACTCGTAGTTGAAGGTAGTAGGAGTGATGACAACCAACAACAGTGACACTGGTCATAGTAGAGATAATTGTAGAAGCCTCATGACTGTTTTCGTGTATTCTAACATATACCTACACGGTCTGACGTGCCTATAGAACTGGGCAGTTTTTTTTCGGTTCGGATCCGGTTTTTGTGGTAAACCGGAAAATCTAACCACAAGATCCAGCAACAACCTGGCAGCTTACACTGTTTGTGCATACACTGATCAACCAAACTATGGTATTGGGGGGGGGGGTGGGGGGGGGCTGGAGCAGTGACATCTATGCACTCTCGTCGCTTAGGCTATCTGGCAAGTGGACGAAAACATGTTCTTATCGTGACACATTTTCTCTTATAGACTCGTTCACTGGACAAGTCATATTTGGGAGAAAATATGGCAATGAAAACACAACATAGATAAGATGAACTCTATCCATTTATTAACTCTAATTTATATTTTTTTCTGACAAACGAATTATTTAAGAAATAACTGTTGTTTTCCTTCGGTTTGTGCGATATAAACCAAAAATTTTCAGCACAAGCTTAATCATAACTCGCACGTAGCGAGGTATGATTAAGCTTGTGCTGAAAATTTTCGGTTTATATCGCATAAACCGAAGGAAAATAACAGTTATTTCTTATAATTTAATCCGGCTGTAATATTAAAATATAAAACTATGTGTACGTGAACGAAAAACTTTTAATGTTCGCAAAAGACAACAGTCAAACTCAGGAAAGTGTGCCACAAACAGGTCACGTCAATCATTGTCAAATTGTTTGTTGTTTTGATTTTCGATCGCAGACGACAGATATTTAGCAAGTCACGTAACAATATCATTAAAAACATTTTTTTCAAGTTCCCCCAAAATCATGTTTGGATGTATGGTCTTTTATTCGTCTCCCACTTCGGTATATTTCATTAAATTCAATTGTTCCCGAGAAATTATCATTATATTCTCGCTGACTGGAGGCGACGAAAAATCGATCATTGATCTTTGTTTACAAGCTTGTTATCCATCTATCAGTCTGCCGTCACGCCCTCACGGTGACAATTGGATTGAGTGGACGGGGCTTCCACAGTCTTCAAAGTTGGGTCGGATGTGCGAACGTGTAGCGACATTCCAAATCATGACGTGATTTGGTTTATACGATTTTCACGACTTTCACGCTGTATGCTTTCAACCAATCAAACGCAGAGGCGGGGCAAATGATTAAATTAAATACGCTTAGTAAGAGATCATTTAGAATCCCAGATAATGAGCAAATATAAGTTAGGCTGAAACCAACAAGGATACTTACAGACAGGGCTTTTTATGATGAGTGGTGTCGTACAAAGTATTGGGGATTTTGTCCTAGCTAATCAACCTGAATTGTTGTTTACTTTTTGTTATTAACCCTTTACCTAACGAATCGCCCGCATCCTCCCGCGTAATATGCAAATTGAGCAGTTGAAACAATTTAATTTTTCAAAATATTTCAACAAAACCATATCATGTGACCCCTCATTGGAAATAGCTCCTTGAGCTCGTTCCAATGGGGATCGCATGATATGGTTTTGTTGAAATATTTTGAAAAATTAAAACAAATGATATTTAAAATAATAAATTTTGATATCGTCTGCGTTGGGAAAAAGGGTTAACACATAGAAACACTGAACCGAAACCGAGGTTTTTTGCCTGGAACCGAACCGAAACCGGAAACGAATATGCGAAGATTAACACTGTCCACTGATTATTTACTGGCAAAAACGCAACAACAGTAAAATAATAGAGTTACAAGACTTTGTGTTTCATAAATTTTGTTAAACTTCCTCGGTACAGGTTCTCCATATTTGGTAAACGAGGGCGTGGCGTATAATGGTATAATGGTGGCCACACAGGTTCGAAACCCACCTCCTTAATCGTATTGGTGTCTGTCACGGGCGTATATTCCATTGGCGTAACCATAAGGGGGAGGGGGGGGGGGGGGTTGAGGGGTGCACATGCCTCCCACCTAAATTTCAGTCGTGCCCCTTAGGTGATGCTGCCTAATTATTGACGCCTTTCGCCACTTTTTTCCATTTGGACACAAGCGGACTCAGAGTCAAGGAAATTGCGTTTATTTGTCACAAATTTTAACATTTTTCCTGGGGAAGGGGGGTCCTCTCCTGCAAGAGGTGGGTGTCCCCCTCTTGTGGTCGCCCCCATCTCACCGCGGCGTGGCCGGATGATGCTGCGCATCCTATTCTCTATGTACCCCTATTAGTTCAGCGATCTTAACGTAGCGGCTAACCCCTTACATAGGGGAGTAGCCGCTACGTTCAGATCGCTGAACTAGCCCCACCCCCCCCCCCCCACACCTAAGATATTACTCTTACCCACTTAAGTTTGATATCCAGGCTACGCGCCTGCTCTCCTAATGCCTCAAAATGTCTTGTCGTAATCGGACAGATCACTATTGGAAGGCAGAATGTTATCTTAAGTGGAATAGTTGGACACATTTTAAAGAATTTACCGAAGAAATGGATAATTTAACAGATTATTGTGTCAAGTTTTACGAATGAGGCCCTCTGGAGTACTGTAAACTCACTGTGTGTTATGGCTGACAATTTGCGCAATTTAAATAAATTTTTAAGAAAGTTAGCTCCCCTTGATTTCCTAAAGCTGTCAGTAAATTTAACAGTAGGGGTATAATAATTTCATGAATAGATTGAGATGTTAGCAAAAGTGTATCATCGATGAACGCAAACTTCAAACATTTTCCTTTGGAGTAACATGAATATACGGGGGTATATTCTGGGGGTGCTAAAGTCGCTCTCCTCAGGCCTCAAAATGTATTGTCGTCTCAGGCAGACCACCATTGACAGGCGATAAGTTATCTTAATTGGAACAGTTAAACACAGTTTCATTTTTAAAGACATTGACCGAGGAAGTAGACAATTCAGAAGCTTATTGTGTGGAATTCAAGTTCGAGGAGTGACGCCCTCTGGAGTACTGTAAACCCACTGTGTCATGACTGACAATTTGCGTAATTGAAAAAGATTTACAGGAAAGTTAGCTCCCCTTAATTTGCTAATGCTGTCAATACATTTATCTCTAAAAGGTATAAAGGAATGTCATATAAAGATTGACATTTCGAAATGAAAATGATAAATTTGTGTCATCGATGTGTGCATCATTTCACAAACTTCAGACATTTTCTTGTAGAGTATTGTAAAATATAAAAGGTGTTTTTTACCATTCTTTCCTAATCAGTGTAACCCTTTACCCAACGAATCGACCGCATCCGCCCGCGTAATATGCAAAATCAGCAGCTGAAAAAATAAAATTTTTCGAAAAATTTCAACAACACCATATCATGTGACCCCTCCTTGGAACGAGCTCGACGAGCTCGTTCCAAAGAGGGGTCACATGATATGGTCTTGTTAAATTTTTTTTTGAAAAAATTTAAAAAAAGATATTTTAAATAATAAATTTTGATATCGTCTGCGTTGGGTAAAGGGTTAAAGGTTTGACTGTTAGTCTCTGTTGAAACCCATATAAAAATCAGAAAACAGTGTTTTCACCATTTGTTGATGTTCTCTCAACATTGTTTTGTTAATTATATCAACAGTATTCGCATAGTGACATTTAATAGACAGATTCCCTCTCTTCCTCGAATGCATCGTCAAAAAGAGCAAATGTATGGCTTGGCTTCACTGTGAAACTCCGGGCACATTGCTCCGTGATTTACTGGAAGAGCATAAATTAACGACGGAATTTAGCGGATTCCGCAAAATGTTGGAAGGTTACAATATACCATCGGCTGCAATACACGAGAATAAATTCAGCAATATAACAAATGATTACACACTCTATTTTAATGAATGCTTTAACAATGACAATAAAAAGAAAGGTAGGAATAAATTGCGTACTTATCGCGCCATCAAAGGTGATATTAAATTCGAGCCCTATTGAGCTTACTCAAAAACAAAGGAAGCGCAAAGTATGCTCACGAGATTACGGATTAGTAATCATAATTTGGCAATGGAAAATGGGAGACATGCACAGCCGCCAATACCCTTAGAAAATAGGATTTACAATGCTTCTGGTATTTGTAAGGCCGCCGGTGATGTGGAATCCGAGATGGCTTTTGTCATGGACTGCCCGGCCTATGCAAACATAAGAAGACAATTGTTTGCAATAATTAGCAGGAACAACGCAGACTTTTCAAATGCAAGCAAGCAAGATCAGTTTGAATTCATTATGAAAATTAATACGCCCTCATTATGCCCCACCATCTGCAAATAAATACATTGTTAATGTAGTTATACGTTTTGGGTCCAAATACTCAATTTCCATTGGTCAGCTGGATGAAAACGTCATGGCCAAATATAATTCATTTTCCAATGAATACATTTTGTCGAACTTTGACCCGCATTTACGGTAGAGCGCTCTTGACAGAATGTAATTCGGGCGGTGTTTGGGCGGGTTTTTAACTTTTAGCACCTATCGCAGTGATTAACTCCGCTGCTGTTTCTTTGGTGACTTTTCCCAACTTTGGCATAAAGCCCGTTACTAAAATACTCGTTTCCGGCGCTCAACTCAAGAGTTGTGCGCTTTGTCTTTTGAGTGAGGGTGGTTTTTCGCTTCGTTCATTCGTACATGTTTTATTTCGTCTTTCTGCTTTGTTGTTTGGTAAAAAGTAGTTTAAACAGTTACGGAATGTAGTTATAAGAATTGAATGCAATGTTTATAATCTTTATTGGAGTATGAACGTGTGGGAATGGGTACAAATTGTATGAATCCTTTCGGGATGTGTACCCATTCCCACAGGTTCATACTCCAATAAAGATTATAAAAATTGCATTCAATTCTAAACATAACCCTGCTGTTCTTCGGGAAAAGAGAAACACAAATTGCAAACTCTTAGGTCATTAAACTGACGAAGGGTTTTGACTTTATATACTTATATTTATTACACATCCCTTAAACATTAAACCCTTTTATCTTACAGTCAACAAGTATTTTGTCTGTATTAACTCCGCAACTGTCGTGTATCAGACCCTCTGATACAGATGTTTGTATCAGGGGGTCGGATACAAGCACGTTCCCTTCGCGTGAGTTCCATTTTTTTCTTTTTGTTCGTCCGTAAAAATAAATAATTCGTTATATATTCGTCTACATTCTTGACTTATCCCCAGTATATTGTAAGATAAAATGATTATTACCATTATGTAGATGTACAAAATATGTATACAGTCTCGCTCCGGGTTCTAAGGGTAGATCACGACCAGTCCCGTGGCTGAATCGTCTGTGGATCCCGTCATATCTAAATTGGTCAACTTTATTTCGGAAATTCTTCGAACATTTTGACATGCTTCGAACTTTTCAAAAAAATGTTTGTCCGCACTGTTTTGCAAATCTGCCCAATTTTGTACTTTATTTTTACTAACATTAATAGCCACCAAATGGTTACGTGTGAATCGACACCAGCTGACGAAACACAGCGATACGAATTTCAACAAACACGCCCAATAGAAAAGATAACGAATGTACTGTAGACTGGTTCCCAAAAGGTGGCTTTGATTTGTTATCGATCCTTTAGATCAGTACAGCTTCAAACACAATAAACGGACTCTTCACCTTTGGGCTTCAACATCGGATTTAAAATTTGTTTATTAAATGAATTTTAATGCATGGGATGTGTAAAAAACACAGAAAGCGACGCGTGTTTGAATCGATGGGCGTTTTACATAGTGAGTTGGATTGGCGTAGTCATATTTCGTTCTGTCTATGTATGGTACATTAGTCGTATTTACAATTCAAAAAGAGTTGTTTCGTTTGTTATCAGTTTATTACAATCATATAATATCCATGTTAAATTTTGTGCAATCTACCTCTCTCTAGATGTTATATTGCTTGAATAAACTATTACATTTACTATTACAGACACTGTACCTATCATTACTATAAAGATCTAGGTGGTGCGATTTGCACATTTTTCTTCATGGGAAGAACAAAAAACTTTCAAATTACTGTGAAACTCGCAATAGCTAAAGACGTACTTGGTGTTCGTTGTGTGATACTGATAGATATAGACTTACTTGGTGTTCGTTGTGCGATACTGATAGATATAGACGTATTTGGTGTTCGTTGTGTGATACTGATAGATATAGACTTACTTGTTGTTCGTTGTGTGATACTGATAGGTATAGACTTAATTGTTGTTCGTTGTGTGATGCTTATAGATATAGACTTACTTGGTATAGTTGTGTGATACTGATAGATATAGACTTACTTGGTGTTCGTTGTGTGATACTGATAGATATAGACTTACTTGGTGTTCGTTGTGTTATACTTATAGATATAGACTTACTTGGTGTTCGTTGTGTGATACTGATAGGTATAGACTTAATTGGTGTTCGTTGTGTGATACTGATAGATATAGACTTACTTGGTGTGTGGTACGGATAGATATAGACTTGCTTGGTGTTCGTTGTGTGATATCGACAGATATAGACTTACGTGGTGTTTGTTGAGTGATACTTATAGATATAGACTTACTTGGTGTTCGTTGCGTGATACTGATCGATATAGACTTACTTGGTGTTCGTTGTGTGATATTGATAGATATAGACCTACTTGGTGTTCGTTATGTGATCCTGATAGATATTGACTTACTTGGTATGGTTGTGTGATACTGATAGATATAGACTTACTTGTTGTTCGTTGTGTGATACTGATAGGTATAGACTTAATTGGTGTTCGTTGTGTGATGCTTATAGATATAGACTTACTTGGTATAGTTGTGTGATACTGATAGATATAGTCTTACTTGGTGTTCGTTGTGTGATACTGATAGATACAGACTTACTTGGTGTTCGTTGTGTTATACTTATAGATATAGACTTACTTGGTGTTCGTTGTGTGATACTGATAGGTATAGACTTACTTGGTGTTCGTTGTGTGATACTGATAGATATAGACTTACTTGGTGTACGTTGTGTGATACTGATAGGTATAGACTTACTTGGTGTTCGTTGTGTGATGCATATAGATATAGACTTACTTGGTATAGTTGTGTGTTACGGATAGATATAGACTTGCTTGGTGTTCGTTGTGTGATATCGATAGATATAGACTTACTTGGTGTTCGTGGTGTGATACTTATAGATATAGACTTACTTGGTGTTCATTGTGTGATATTGATCGATATAGACTTACTTGGTGTTCGTTGTGTGATGCATATAGATATAGACTTACTTGGTATAGTTGTGTGGTACGGATAGATATAGACTTACTTGGTGTTCGTTGTGTGATATCGATAGATATAGACTTACTTGGTGTTCGTGGTGTGATACTTATAGATATAGACTTACTTGGTGTTCGTTGTGTGATATTGATCGATATAGACTTACTTGGTGTTCGTTGTGTGATATTGATAGGTATAGACCTACTTGGTGTTCGTTGTGTGATCCTGATAGATATAGACTTACTTGGTATGGTTGTGTGATACTGATAGATATAGACTTACTTGGTGTTCGTTGTGTGATACAGATAGATAAAGACTTACTTGGTGTTCGTTGAGTTCCGCTCCACAGTTTCGCACTATTGCACAGGGGTGAAATTCTAAACATAGGGCATATGTTAAAACTAAGGCCATGTAAAATAGAGATATATTTTTAGTATCAGATATATGATTACATAAGGTTTTTCGTTGGACAAGAGAATTTGAAGTTTTGGTCCCAAAGTTGGAGTCTGATACATAGGGGTAAATTACCAGATGGATTATGGGAAACAGTGGCTTCGAAAAATTGGCTATTTTTTAAAATGTAATTTTTACACGGGTTTGTTACCAGACAGGTAAATGAGAAAGGAGACGGAAACATATAATTTTTTTAGGCATTTTAGAAACAGGGGATGCTCTGTTCCAGGGGTGGGTAGGTGAGGTTGGTGGGAAAATTCTACTTTTTAGGCTGCTAGGTGGATGAAAATGACTGGTTTCGGCATTTTTTCATGCAATTTTTCAGGTTGAAGTCTTGTCTTTGACAATAAATTATTCCACCCACATTCAGATTGTTTATTTCTACTTAGTCAGATAGTGTTATATGTTTTTTGTGGATTTGGGAAATGTAATACATGTTATGAGTTAGATAACTAAGCTACAGAATATTGACATTTGAAGAGAGTGTATGGCATGTCATATTTGGAAATGCCTGGAAACCTGTGGAGCGGAGCCTTGGTGTTCGTTGTGTGATACTGATAGATATAGACTTACTTGGTGTTCGTTGTGTGATACAGATAGATATAGACTTACTTGGTGTTCGTTGTGTGATACAGATAGATATAGACTTACTTGGTGTTCGTTGTGTGATACTGATAGATATAGACTTACTTGGTGTTCGTTGTGTGGTACTGATAGATAAAGACTTACTTGGTGTTCGTTGAATTATATTGATAGATATAGACTTACTTGGTGTTCGTTGTGTCATACTGATAGATATAGATTTACTTGGTGTTCGTTGAATTATGTTGATAGATATAGACTTACTTGGTGTTCGTTGTGTGATATTGATAGATATAGACTTACTTGGTATAGTTGTGTGATACTGATAGATATAGACTTACTTGGTGTTCGTTGTGTGATACAGAAAGATTTTGACTTACTTGGTGTTCGTTGTATGATACTGACAGATTTTCACTTACTTGGTGTTAGTTGTGTGATACTGATAGAAAAAGACTAACTTGGTGTTCGTTGAATTATATTGATAGATATAGACTTACATGGTGTTCGTTGTGTGATACTGATAGATATAGACTTACTTGGATTTCGTTGTGTGATACAGATAGATTTACTTGGTGTTCGTGATACAGATAGATAAAGTCTTACTTGGAGTTCGTTGAATTATATTGATAGACATAGACTTACTTGGTGTTCGTTGTGTGATACTGATAGATATAGACTTACTTGGTGTTCGTTGAATTATGTTGATAGATATAGACTTACTTGGTGTTCGTTGTGTGATACTGATAGATATAGACTTACTTGGTATAGTTGTGTGATACTGATAGATATAGATTTACTTGGTGTTCGTTGTGTGATACAGAAAGATTTTGACTTACTTGGTGTTCGTTGTGTGAAACTGATAGATTTTGACTTACTTGGTGTTAGTTGTGTGATACTGATAGAAAAAGACTTACTTGGTGTTCGTTGAATTATATTGAGAGATATAGACTTACTTGGTGTTCGTTGTGTGATACTGATAGATATAGAATTACTTGGTGTTAGTTGTGTGATACTGATAGAAAAAGACTTACTTGGTGTTCGTTGAATTATATTGATAGATATAGACTTACTTGGTGTTCGTTGTGTGATACTTAAGGAATAGTGCATGGCTTGGAGTTGACTACGCCCATATAGTGCCCAGTGAGGTGGTGTAGTTCCCGCCGCGAAGCGGAGGGATGTAGACCACCTCAATGGGCACTATATGGGCGTAGTCAATGACAAGACATGCACTAATCCTTATATTATATCGAACACCCATCAAGAAAAACATCTGTCCGATTTGTTAATTTATTACCAAGGTAGCAGTCCTACGAACCAGCGTTACATAGAAAAAAATACCATGTAGTTTTTAAAAAAAACATTTTCTTCTTCAAAAATACAGCTAACTTGGATTATTGATATGAGCAGAAGACAGATTTTGAATCGGTCGGCAAGGGAAAACAAAACATTTCCCCTAAACAGAACTGTGTATTCTAGAATCGCGCAACTCGCGAATGAAAACTAAAATTTTCGAAATTTGACACCGCAGTTTTATAATTTCCATACATTTGTCACACATATACATCACCGAATGGGCCAGCACGGGATACAAACTCCGAAGATTTAATTGAATTCCATTATTTATTCGTTTACTGCTCAAAACATACAATCAAAAAGCGAAATAATATGAGCAGCAAAACAAACGATTTGTCAAATCGGGACGCGTTCTCATGAAAGTTGGACCCAGGTATGGATCATTCTATTCGAAACGAGATATGGATCATCTTCTCAAGGAATAAAATGAACGCCTCGAAAAATGTGACTTCAACAATAGAAAAGCGATACATTTTTCGACAAAGATTTCTTTCCGGGTCGTTTTGTGGATGTTGTGCCTCTGTAAATCGATATTTAAATTTAGCCTGATTTGTTTTATTCGCTCACTACGAAAATAAAACTGATATAGTAGTGTGCTAAAAATAGAAAACGTGTAGTGCCTGGGTGTAGTGCCCGGTCAGTTCTGTGGATGCAAACTACACGAAATAGAGTATTAACTTTCAGCCAATCAGAAGACAAGGAAGTCACGTGAAATATAATATTGATAGATATAGATTTACTTGGTGTTCGTTGTGTGATACTGGGAGATATAGACTTACTTGGTGTTCGTTGTATTATATTGATAGCTATAGACTTACTTGGTGTTCGTTGTGTGATACTGATAGATATAGACTTACTTGGTGTTCGTTGTATTATATTGATAGATATAGACTTACTTGGTGTTCGTTGTGTGATACTGATAGATATAGACTTACTTGGTGTTCGTTGTGTTATACTAATAGATATAGACTTACTTGGTGTTCGTTGTATTATATTGATAGCTATAGACTTACTTGGTGTTCGTTGTGTGATACTGATAGATATAGACTTACTTGGTGTTCGTTGTATTATATTGAAAGATATAGACTTACTTGGTGTTCGTTGTATTATATTTATAGATATAGACTTACTTGGTGTTCGTTGTGTGATACTGATAGATATAGACGTACTTGGTGTTCGTTGAATTATATTGATAGATATAGACTTACTTGGTGTACGTTGTGTGATACTGATAGATGGAGACTTACTTGGTGTTCGTTGTGTGAAACTGATAGATACAGACTTACTTGGTGTTCGTTGTGTGATTCTGATAAATATAGACTTACTTGGTGTTCGTTGTGTGATACTTATAGATATAGACTTACTTGGTGTTCGTTGTATTATATTGATAGATATAGACTTACTTGATGTTCGTTGTGTGATACAGATAGATATAGACTTACTTGGTGTTCGTTGTGTGATACTGATTGATATAGACTTACTTGGTGTTCGTTGTGTGATACTGATAGATATAGACTTACTTGGTTTTCGTTGTGTGATACTGATAGATATAGACTTACTTGGTGTTTGTTGTATTATATTGATAGATATAGACTTACTTGGTGTTCGTTGTGTGATACTGATAGATATAGACTTACTTGGTGTTCGTTGTGTGATACTGATAGATATAGACTTACTTGGTGTTAGTTGTGTGATACTGATAGATATAGACTTACTTGGTGTTCGTTGTGTGATACAGATAGATATAGATTTACTTGGTGTTCGTTGTGTGATACTGATAGATATAGACTTACTTGGTGTTCTTTGTATTATATTGATAGATATAGACTTACTTGGTGTTAGTTGTGTGATACTGATAGATATAGACTTACTTGATGTTCGTTGTGTGATACAGATAGATATAGACTTACTTGGTGTTCGTTGTGTGATACTGATTTATATAGACTTACTTGGTGTTCGTTGTGTGATACTGATAGATATAGACTTACTTGGTTTTCGTTGTGTTATACTGATAGATAAAGACCTACTTGGTGTTCGTTGTATTATATTGATAGATATAGACTGACTTGGTGTTCGTTGTGTGATACTGATAGATATAGATTTACTTGGTGTTCGTTGAATTATATTGATAGATATAGACTTACTTGGTGTTCGTTGAGTGATACTGATAGATATAGACTTACTTGGTGTTCGTTGTTCTATAATGATATATATAGACTTACTTGGTGTTCGTTGTATTATATTGATAGATATAGACTTACTTGGTGTTTGTTGTGTGATACTGATAGATATAGACTACTTGGTGTTCGTTGTGTGACTCCGATAGATATAGACTTACTTGGTGTTCGTTGTATTATCTTGATAGATATAGACTTACTTGGTGTTCGTTGTGTGATACTGGGAGATATATACTTACTTGGTGTTCGTTGTATTATATTGATAGCTATAGACTTACTTGGTGTTCGTTGTGTGATATTGATAGATATAGACTTACTTGGTGTTCGTTGTGTGATACTGATAGATATAGACTTACTTGGTGTTCCTTGTATTATATTGATACATATAGACTTACTTGGTGTTCGTTGTGTGATACTGATAGATATAGACGTACTTGGTGTTCGTTGAATTGTATTGATAGATATAGACTTACTTGGTGTTCGTTGTGTGATACTGATAGATGGAGACTTACTTGGTGTTCTTTGTGTGAAACTGATAGATATAGACTTACTTGGAGTTCGTTGTGTGATACTGATAAATATAGACTTACTTGGTGTTCGTTGCATTATATTGATAGATATAGATTTACTTGGTGTTCGTTGTGTGATACTGATAGATATAGACTTACTTGATGTTCTTTGTGTGATACAGATAGATATAGACTTACTTGGTGTTCGTTGTGTGATACTGATTGATATAGACTTACTTGGTGTTCGTTGTGTGATACTGATAGATATAGACATTCTTGGCGTTCGTTGTGTGATACTGATAGATATAGACTTACTTGGTGTTCGTTGTATTATATTGATAGATATAGACTTACTTGGTGTTCGTTGTGTGATACTGATAGATATAGATTTACTTGGTGTTCGTTGAATTATATTGATAGATATAGACTTACTTGGTGTTCGTTGTGTGATACTGATAGATATAGACTTACTTGGTGTTCGTTGAATTATATTGATAGATATAGACTTTCTTGGTGTTCGTTATGTGATACTGATAGATATAAACTTAATTGGTGTTCGTTGTGTGATACTGATAGATATAGACTTACTTGGTGTTCGTTGTATTATATTGATAGATATAGACTTACTTGGTGTTCGTTGTGTGATACTGATAGATATAGACTTACTTGGTGTTCGTTGTATTGTATTGATAGATATAGACTTACTTGGTATTCGTTGTGTGATACTGATAGATATAGACTTACTTGGTGTTCGTAGTATTATATTGATAGATATAGACTTACTTGTTGTTCGTTGTGTGATACTGATAGATATTGACTTACTTGCTGTTCGTTGTGTGATACTGATAGATATAGACTTACTTGGTATTCGTTGTGTGATACTGATAGATATAGATTTACTTGGTGTAAATTGTATGATACTGATAGATATAGACTTACTTGGTGTTCGTTGTGTGATACTGATTGATATAGACTTACTTGGTGTTCGTTGTGTGATACTGATAGATATAGACTTACTTGGTGTTCGTTGAATTATATTGATAGATATAGACTTACTTGGCGTTCGTTGTGTGATACTGATAGATATAGACTTACTTGGTGATCGTTGTATTATATTGATAGATATAGACTTACTTGGTGTTCGTTGTGTGATACAGATAGATATAGATTTACTTGGTGTTCGTTGTGTGATACTGATAGATATAGACTTACTTGGTGTTAGTTGTGTGATACTGAAAGATATAGACTTACTTGGGGTTCGTTGTGTGATACTGATAGATATAGACTTACTTGGTGTTAGTTGTGTGATACTGAAAGATATAGACTTACTTGGTTTTCGTTGTGCGATACTGATAGATATAGACTTACTTGGTGTTCGTTGTATTATATTGATAGATAGAGACTTACTTGGTGTTCGTTGTATTATATTGATAGATATAGACTTACTTGGTGTAAATTGTGTGATACTGATAGATATAGACTTACTTGGTGTTCGTTGTATGATACTGATAGATAGAGACTTACTTGGTGTTCGTTGTATTATATTGATAGATACAGACTTACTTGGTGTAAATTGTATGATACTGATAGATATAGACTTACCTGGTGTTCGTTGTGTGATACTGATTGATATAGACTTACTTGGTGTTCGTTGTGTGATACTGATAGATATAGACTTACTTGGTGTTCGTTGAATTATATTGATAGATATAGACTTACTTGGTGTTCGTTGTGTGATAGTGATAGATAGAGACTTACTTGGTGTTCGTTGTATGATACTGATCGATATAGACTTACTTGGTGTTCGTTGTGTGATACTGATAGATATAGACTTACTTGGTGTTCGTTGTGTGATACTGATAGATATAGACTTACTTGGTGTTCGTTGTGTGATACTGATAGACAGAGACTTACTTGGTGTTCGTTGTGTGATACTGATAGATATAGACTTACTTGGTGTTCGTTGTGTGATACTGATAGATATAGACTTACTTGGTGTTCGTTGTGTGATACTGATAGAAATAGACTTACTTGTTTTTCGTTGTATTATATTGATAGATATAGACTTACTTGGTGTTCGTTGTATTATATCGATAGATATAGACTCACTTGGTGTTCGTCGTGTGATACTGATAGATATAGACTTACTTGGTGTTCGTTGTGTGATACTGATAGATATAGACTTACTTGGTGTTCGTTGTATTATATTGATAGATATAGACTTACTTGGTGTTCGTTGTATTATATTGATAGCTATAGACTTACTTGGTGTTCCTTGTGTGATATTGATAGATATAGACTTACTTGGTGTTCGTTGTGTGATACTGATAGATATAGACTTACTTGGTGTTCGTTGTATTATATTGATAGCTATAGACTTACTTGGTGTTCGTTGTGTGATATTGATAGATGTAGACTTACTTGGTGTTCGTTGTGTGATACTGATAGATATAGACTTACTTGGTGTTCCTTGTATTATATTGATAGATATAGACTTACTTGGTGTTCGTTGTGTGATACTGATAGATATAGACGTACTTGGTGTTCGTTGAATTGTATTGATAGATATAGACTTACTTGGTGTTCGTTGTGTGATACTGATAGATGGAGACTTACTTGGTGTTCTTTGTGTGAAACTGATAGATATAGACTTACTTGGAGTTCGTTGTGTGATACTGATAAATATAGACTTACTTGGTGTTCATTGTATTATATTGATAGATATAGATTTACTTGGTGTTCGTTGTGTGATACTGATAGATATAGACTTACTTGATGTTCTTTGTGTGATACAAATAGATATAGACTTACTTGGTGTTCGTTGTGTGATACTGATTGATATAGACTTACTTGGTGTTCGTTGTGTGATACTGATAGATATAGACATTCTTGGTGTTCGTTGTGTGATACTGATAGATATAGACTTACTTGGTGTTCGTTGTATTATATTGATTGATATAGACTTACTTGGTGTTCGTTGTGTTATACTGATAGATATAGATTTACTTGGTGTTCGTTGAATTATATTGATAGATATAGACTTACTTGGTGTTCGTTGTGTGATACTGATAGATATAGACTTACTTGGTGTTCGTTGAATTATATTGATACATATAGACTTTCTTGGTGTTCGTTGTGTGATACTGATAGATATAAACTTAATTGGTGTTCGTTGTGTGATACTGATAGATATAGACTTACTTGGTGTTCGTTGTATTATATTGATAGATATAGACTTACTTGGTGTTCGTTGTGTGATACTGATAGATATAGACTTACTTGGTGTTCGTTGTATTGTATTGATAGATATAGACTTACTTGGTATTCGTTGTGTGATACTGATAGATATAGACTTACTTGGTGTTCGTAGTATTATATTGATAGATATAGACTTACTTGTTGTTCGTTGTGTGATACTGATAGATATTGACTTACTTGGTGTTCGTTGTGTGATACTGATAGATATAGACTTACTTGGCATTCGTTGTGTGATACTGATAGATATAGATTTACTTGGTGTAAATTGTATGATACTGATAGATATAGACTTACTTGGTGTTCGTTGTGTGATACTGATTGATATAGACTTACTTGGTGTTCGTTGTGTGATACTGATAGATATAGACTTACTTGGTGTTCGTTGAATTATATTGATAGATATAGTCTTACTTGGCGTTCGTTGTGTGATACTGATAGATATATACTTACTTGGTGTTCGTTGTATTATATTGATAGATATAGACTTACTTGGTGTTCGTTGTGTGATACAAATAGATATAGATTTACTTGGTGTTCGTTGTGTGATACTGATAGATATAGTCTTACTTGGTGTTAGTTGTGTGATACTGAAAGATATAGACTTACTTGGGGTTCGTTGTGTGATACTGATAGACATAGACTTACTTGGTGTTAGTTGTGTGATACTGAAAGATATAGACTTACTTGGTGTTCGTTGTGTGATACTGATAGATATAGACTTACTTGGTGTTCGTTGTATTATATTGATAGATAGAGACTTACTTGGTGTTCGTTGTATTATATTGATAGATATAGACTTACTTGGTGTAAATTGTGTGATACTGATAGATATAGACTAACTTGGTGTTCGTTGTATGATACTGATAGATAGAGACTTACTTGGTGTTCGTTGTATTATATTGATAGATATAGACTTACTTGGTGTAAATTGTATGATACTGATAGATATAGACTTACCTGGTGATCGTTGTGTGATACTGATTGATATAGACTTACTTGGTGTTCGTTGTGTGATACTGATAGATATAGACTTACTTGGTGTTCGTGGAATTATATTGATAGATATAGACTTACTTGGTGTTCGTTGTGTGATACTGATAGATAGAGACTTACTTGGTGTTCGTTGTATGATACTGATCGATATAGACTTACTTGGTGTTCGTTGTGTGATACTGATAGATATAGAATTACTTGGTGTTCGTTGTGTGATACTGATTGATATAGACTTACTTGGTGTTCGCTGTGTGATACTGATAGATATAGACTTACTTGGTGTTCGTTGTGTGATACTGATAGACAGAGACTTACTTGGTGTTCGTTGTGTGATACTGATAGATATAGACTTACTTGGTGTTCGTTGTGTGATACTGATAGAAATAGACTTACTTGTTGTTCGTTGTATTATATTGATAGATATAGACTTACTTGGTGTTCGTTGTATTATATCGATAGATATAGACTCACTTGGTGTTCGTCGTGTGATACTGATAGATATAGACTTGCTTGGTGTTCGTTGTGTGATACTGATAGATATAGACTTACTTGGTGTTCGTTGTATTATATTGATAGATATAGACTTACTTGGTGTTCGTTGTATTATATTGATAGATATAGACTTACTTGGTGTTCGTTGTGTGATACTGATAGATATAGACTAACTTGGTGTTCGTTGTGTGATACGGGTAGATATAGACTTACTTGGTGTCCGTTGTATTATATTGATAGATATAGACCTACTTGGTGTTCGTTGTGTGGTACTGATAGATATCGACTTACTTGGTGTTCGTTGTGTGATACTGATCGAAATAGACTTACTTGGTGTTCGTTGTGTGATACTGATAGATATAGACTTACTTGGTGTTCGTTCTGTGATAGTGATAGATATAGACTTACTTGGTGTTCGTTGTATTATTTTGAGAGATATAGACCTACTTGGTGTTCGTCGTGTGATACTGATAGACATAGACTTACTTGGTGTTAGTTGTGTGATACTGATAGAAATAGACTTACTCGGTGTTCGTTGTATTATATTCATAGATATAGACTTACTTGGTGTTCGTTGTATTATATTGATAGATATAGACTTACTTGGTGTTTGTTGTGCGATACTGATAGATATAGACTTACTTGGTGTTCGTTGTATTATATTGATAGATATAGACTTACTTGGTTTTCGTTGTGTGATACTGGGAGATATATACTTACTTGGTGTTCGTTGTATTATATTGATAGCTATAGACTTACTTGGTGTTCGTTGTGTGATATTGAAAGATATAGACTTACTTGGTGTTCGTTGTGTGATACTGATAGATATAGACTTACTTGGTGTTCCTTGTATTATATTGATAGATATAGACTTACTTGGTGTTCGTTGTGTGATACTGATAGATATAGACGTACTTGGTGTTCGTTGAATTGTATTGATAGATATAGACTTACTTGGTGTTCCTTGTGTGATACTGATAGATGGAGACTTACTTGGTGTTCTTTGTGTGAAACTGATAGATATAGACTTACTTGGAGTTCGTTGTGTGATACTGATAAATATAGACTTACTTGGTGTTCGTTGTATTATATTGATAGATATAGATTTACTTGGTGTTCGTTGTGTGATACTGATAGATATAGACTTACTTGATGTTCTTTGTGTGATACAGATAGATATAGACTTACTTGGTGTTCGTTGTGTGATACTGATTGATAAAGACTTACTTGGTGTTCGTTGTGTGATACTGATAGATATAGACATTCTTGGTGTTCGTTGTGTGATACTGATAGATATAGACTTACTTGGTGTTCGTTGTATTATATTGATAGATATAGACTTACTTGGTGTTCGTTGTGTGATACTGATAGATATAGATTTACTTGGTGTTCGTTGAATTATATTGATATATATAGATTTACTTGGTGTTCGTTGTGTGATACTGATAGATATAGACTTACTTGGTGTTCGTTGAATTATATTGATACATATAGACTTTCTTGGTGTTCGTTGTGTGATACTGATAGATATAAACTTAATTGGTGTTCGTTGTGTGATACTGATAGATATAGACTTACTTGGTGTTCGTTGTATTATATTGATAGATATAGACTTACTTGGTGTTCGTTGTGTGATACTGATAGATATAGACTTACTTGGTGTTCGTTGTATTGTATTGATAGATATAGACTTACTTGGTATTCGTTGTGTGATACTGATAGATATAGACTTACTTGGTGTTCGTAGTATTATATTGATAGATATAGACTTACTTGTTGTTCGTTGTGTGATACTAATAGATATTGACTTACTTGGTGTTCGTTGTGTGATACTGATAGATATAGACTTACTTGGTATTCGTTGTGTGATACTGATAGATATAGATTTTCTTGGTGTAAATTGTATGATACTGATAGATATAGACTTACTTGGTGTTCGTTGTGTGATACTGATTGATATAGACTTACTTGGTGTTCGTTGTGTGATACTGATAGATATAGACTTACTTGGTGTTCGTTGAATTATTTTGATAGATATAGACTTACTTGGCGTTCGTTGTGTGATACTGATAGATATAGACTTACTTGGTGTTCGTTGTATTATATTGATAGATATAGACTTACTTGGTGTTCGTTGTGTGATACAAATAGATATAGATTTACTTGGTGTTCGTTGTGTGATACTGATAGATATAGACTTACTTTGTGTTAGTTGTGTGATACTGAAAGATATAGACTTACTTGGGGTTCGTTGTGTGATACTGATAGATATAGACTTACTTGGTGTTAGTTGTGTGATACTGAAAGATATAGACTTACTTGGTGTTCGTTGTGTGATACTGATAGATATAGACTTACTTGGTGTTCGTTGTATTATATTGATAGATAGAGACTTCCTTGGTGTTCGTTGTATTATATTGATAGATATCGACTTACTTGGTGTAAATTGTGTGATACTGATAGATATAGACTAACTTGGTTTTCGTTGTATGATACTGATAGATAGAGACTTACTTGGTGTTCGTTGTATTATATTGATAGATATAGACTTACTTGGTGTAAATTGTATGATACTGATAGATATAGACTTACCTGGTGTTCGTTGTGTGATACTGATTGATATAGACTTACATGGTGTTCGTTGTGTGATACTGATAGATATAGACTTACTTGGTGTTCGTTGAATTATATTGATAGATATAGACTTACTTGGTGTTCGTTGTGTGATACTGATAGATAGAGACTTACTTGGTGTTCGTTGTATGATACTGATCGATATAGACTTACTTGGTGTTCGTTGTGTGATACTGATAGATATAGAATTACTTGGTGTTCGTTGTGTGATACTGATTGATATAGACTTACTTGGTGTTCGTTGTGTGATACTGATAGATATAGACTTACTTGGTGTTCGTTGTGTGATACTGATAGACAGAGACTTACTTGGTGTTCGTTGTGTGATACTGATAGATATAGACTTACTTGGTGTTCGTTGTGTGATACTGATCGAAATAGACTTACTTGTTGTTCGTTGTATTATATTGATAGATATAGACTTACTTGGTGTTCGTTGTATTATATCGATAGATATAGACTCACTTGGTGTTCGTCGTGTGATACTGATAGATATAGACTTACTTGGTGTTCGTTGTGTGATACTGATAGATATAGACTTACTTGGTGTTCGTTGTATTATATTGATAGATATAGACTTACTTGGTGTTCGTTGTATTATATAGATAGATATAGACTTACTTGGTGTTCGTTGTGTGATACTGATAGATATAGACTTACTTGGTGTTCGTTGTGTGATACGGGTAGATATAGACTTACTTGGTGTCCGTTGTATTATATTGATAGATATAGACCTACTTGGTGTTCGTTGTGTGGTACTGATAGATATAGACTTACTTGGTGTTCGTTGTGTGATACTGATCGAAATAGACTTACTTGGTGTTCGTTGTGTGATACTGATAGATATAGACTTACTTGGTGTTCGTTCTGTGATAGTGATAGATATAGACTTACTTGGTGTTCGTTGTATTATTTTGAGAGATATAGACCTACTTGGTGTTCGTCGTGTGATACTGATAGACATAGACTTACTTGGTGTTCGTTGTGTGATACTGATAGAAATAGACTTACTTGGTGTTCGTTGTATTATATTCATAGATATAGACTTACTTGGTGTTCGTTGTATTATATTGATAGATATAGACTTACTTGGTGTTCGTCGTGTGATACTGATAGATATAGACTTACTTGGTGTTCGTTGTGTGATACTGATAGATATAGACTTACTTGGTGTTCGTTGTATTATATTGATAGATATACACTTACTTAGTGTTCGTTGTATTATATTGATAGATATAGACTTACTTGGTGTTTGTTGTGCGATACTGATAGATATAGACTTACTTGGTGTTCGTTGTATTATATTGATAGATATAGACTTACTTGGTGTTCGTTGTGTGATACTGGGAGATATATACTTACTTGGTGTTCGTTGTATTATATTGATAGCTATAGACTTACTTGGTGTTCGTTGTGTGATATTGAAAGATATAGACTTACTTGGTGTTCGTTGTGTGATACTGATAGATATAGACTTACTTGGTGTTCCTTGTATTATATTGATAGATATAGACTTACTTGGTGTTCGTTGTGTGATACTGATAGATATAGACGTACTTGGTGTTCGTTGAATTGTATTGATAGATATAGACTTACTTGGTGTTCGTTGTGTGATACTGATAGATGGAGACTTACTTGGTGTTCTTTGTGTGAAACTGATAGATATAGACTTACTTGGAGTTCGTTGTGTGATACTGATAAATATAGACTTACTTGGAGTTCGTTGTATTATATTGATAGATATAGATTTACTTGGTGTTCGTTGTGTGATACTGATAGATATAGACTTACTTGATGTTCTTTGTGTGATACAGATAGATATAGACTTACTTGGTGTTCGTTGTGTGATACTGATTGATATAGACTTACTTGGTGTTCGTTGTGTGATACTGATAGATATAGACTTTCTTGGTGTTCGTTGTGTGATACTGATAGATATAGACTTACTTGGTGTTCGTTGTATTGTATTGATAGATATAGACTTACTTGGTATTCGTTGTGTGATACTGATAGATATAGTCTTACTTGGTGTTCGTAGTATTATATTGATAGATATAGACTTACTTGTTGTTCGTTGTGTGATACTGATAGATATAGACTTACTTGGTGTTCGTTGTGTGATACTGATAGATATAGACTTACTTGGTATTCGTTGTGTGATACTGATACATATAGATTTACTTGGTGTTCGTTGTGTGATACTGATAGATATAGACTTACTTGGTGTTCGTTGTATTATATTGATAGATATAGACTTACTTGGTGTTCGTTGTGTGATACTGATAGATAGAGACGTAGTTGGTGTTCGTTGTGTGATACTGATAGATATAGACTTACTTGGTTTTCGTTGTGTGATACTGATAGATATAGACTTACTTGGTTTTCGTTGTGTGATACTGATAGATATAGACTTACTTGGTGTTCGTAGTATTATATTGATAGATATAGACTTACTTGTTGTTCGTTGTGTGATACTGATAGATATAGACTTACTTGGTGTTCGTTGTGTGATACTGATAGATATAGACTTACTTGGTTTTCGTTGTGTGATACTGATAGATATAGACTTACTTGGTTTTCGTTGTGTGATACTGATAGATATAGACTTACTTGGTGTTCGTTGTGTGATACTGATAGATATAGACTTACTTGGTGTTCGTTGTATTATATTGATAGATATAGACTTACTTGGTGTTCGTTGTGTGATACTGATAGATAGAGACGTAGTTGGTGTTCGTTGTATGATACTGATCGATATAGACTTACTTGGTGTTCGTTGTGTGATACTGATAGAAATAGACTTACTTGGTGTTCGTTGTGTGATACTGATAGATATAGACTTACTTGGTGTTCTTTCTGTGATACTGATAGATATAGACTTACTTGGTGTTCGTTGTATTATATTGATAGATATAGACTTACTTGGTGTTCCTTGTGTGATACTGATAGACAGAGACTTACTTGGTGTTCGTTGTATTATATTGATAGATATAGACTTACTTGGTGTAAATTGTGTGATACTGATAGATATAGACTTACTTGGTGTTCATTGTGTGATACTGATAGAC
The DNA here is from genome assembly GCA_031216915.1 of Pictodentalium vernedei. Taxonomy (NCBI): domain Eukaryota; kingdom Metazoa; phylum Mollusca; class Scaphopoda; order Dentaliida; family Dentaliidae; genus Pictodentalium; species Pictodentalium vernedei. The sequence goes on along the minus strand of CM062296.1, from coordinate 12,213,824 downwards.
AGAGACTTACTTGGTTTTTGTTGTGTGATACTGATAGATATAGACTTACTTGGTGTTCGTTGTGTGATACTGATAGAAATAGACTTACTTGTTGTTCGTTGTATTATATTGATAGATATAGACTTACTTGATGTTCGTTGTATTATATTGATAGATATAGACTTACTTGGTGTTCGTCGTGTGATACTGATAGATATAGACTTACTTGGTGTTTTTTGTGTGCTAGTGATAGATATAGACTTACTTGGTGTTCATTGTATTATATTGATAGATATATACTTACTTGTTGTTCGTTGTGTGATACTGATAGATATAGACTTACTTGGTGTTCGTTGTGTGATACGGGTAGATATAGACTTACTTGGTGTCCGTTGATTTGTATTGATAGATATAGACCTACTTGGTGTTCGTTGTGTGATACTGATAGATATGGACTTACTTGGTGTTCGTTGTGTGATACTGATCGAAATAAACTTACTTGGTGTTCGTTGTGTGATACTGATAGATATAGACTTACTTGGTGTTCGTTGTGTGATACTGATAGATATAGACTTACTTGGTGTTCGTTGTATTATATTGATAGATATAGACCTACTTGGTGTTCGTCGTGTGATACTGATAGATATAGACTTACTTGGTGTTCGTTGTGTGATACTGATAGAAATAGAATTACTTGGTGTTCGTTGTTCTATATTGATAGATATAGACTTACTTGGTGTTCGTTGTATTATATTGATAGATATAGACTTACTTGGTGTTCGTCGTGTGATACTGATAGATATAGACTTACTTGGTGTTCGTTGTGTGATACTGATAGATATAGACTTACTTGGTGTTCGTTGTATTATCTTGATAGATATAGACTTACTTGGTGTTCGTTGTATTATATTGATAGATATAGACTTACTTGGTGTTTGCTGTATGATACTGATAGATATAGACTTACTTGGTGTTCGTTGTATTATATTGATAGATATTGACTTACTTGGTGTTCGTTGTGTGATACTGGGAGATATAGACTTACTTAGTGCTCGTTGTATTATATTGATAGCTATAGACTTACTTGGTGTTCATTGTATGATACTGATAGATATAGACTTACTTGGTGTTCGTTGTATTATATTGATAGATATAGACTTACTTGGTGTTCGTTGTGTGATACTGATAGCTATAGACTTACTTGGTGTTCGTTGAATTGTATTGATAGATATAGACTTACTTGGTGTTCGTTGTGTGATACTGATAGATATAGACGTACTTGGTGTTCGTTGAATTATATTGATAGATATAGACTTACTTGGTGTTCGTTGTGTGATACTGATAGATGGAGACTTACTTGGTGTTCGTTGTGTGAAACTGATAGATATTGACTTACTTGGTGTTCGTTGTGTGATACTGATAGATATAGACTTACTTGGTGTTCGTTGTGTGATACTGATAGATATAGACTTACTTGGTGTTCGTTGTATTATATTGATAGATATAGACCTACTTGGTGTTCGTTGTGTGATACTGGTTGATATAGATTTACTTGATGTTCGTTGTGTGATACTGATAGATATAGACTTACTTGGTGTTTGTTGTGTGATACTGATAGATATAGACTTACTTGGTGTTCGTTGTATTATATTGATAGATATAGGCTTACTTGGTGTTCGTTGTGTGATACTGATAGATATAGATTTACTTAGTGTTCGTTTAATTATATTGATAGATATAGACTTACTTGGTGTTCGTTGTGTGATACTGATAGATATAGACTTACTTGGTGTTCGTTGTATTATATTGATAGATGTAGACTTACTTGGTGTTCGTTGTGTGATACTGATAGATATAGACTTACTTGGTGTTCCTTGTGTGATACTGACAGATAAAGACTTACTTGGTGTTCGTTGTGTGATACTGATAGATATAGACTTACTTGATGTTCGTTGTATTATATTGATAGATATAGACTTATTTGGTGTTCGTTGTGTGATACTGATAGATATAGACTTACTTGGTGTTCGTTGTATTGTATTTATAGATATAGACTTACTTGGTGTTCGTTGTGTGATACTGATAGATATAGACTAACTTGGTGTTCGTTGTATTATATTGACAGATATAGACTTACTTGGTGTTCGTTGTGTGATACTGATAGATATAGATTTACTTGGTGTTCGTTGTATTATATTGATAGACATAGACTTACTTGGTGTTCGTTGTGTGATCCTGATAGATATAGACTTACTTGGTGTTCGTTGTATTATATTGATAGATATAGACTTACTTGGTGTTCGTTGTGTGATACAGATAGATATAGATTTACTTGGGGTTCTTTGTGTGATACTGATAGATATAGACTTACTTGGTGTTCGTTGTATTATATTGATAGATATAGACTTACTTGGCGTTCGTTGTGTGATACTAATAGATATAGACTTACTTGGTGTTCGTTGTATTATATTGATAGCTATAGACTTACTTGGTGTTAGTTGTGTGATACTGATAGATATAGACTTACTTGGTGTTCGTTGTGTGATACTGATAGATATAGACTTACTTGGTGTTCATTGTATTATATTGATATATAGAGACTTACTTGGTGTTCGTTGTATTATATTGATAGATATAGACTTACTTGGTGTAAATTGTGTGATACTGATAGATATAGACTTACTTGGTGTTCCTTGTATGATACTGATAAATAGAGACTTACTTGGTGTTCGTTGTATTATATTTGGTGTAAATTGTGTGATACTGATAGATATAGACTTACTTGGTGTTCCTTGTGTGATACTGATAGATATAGACTTACTTGGTGTTCGTTGTGTGATACTGATATATATAGACTTACTTGGTGTTCTTTGAATTATACTGATAGATATAGACTTACTTGGTGTTCGTTGTGTGATACTGATAGATAGAGACCTACTTGGTGTTCGTTGTATGATACTGATCGATATAGACTTACTTGGTGTTCGTTGTGTGATACTGGTAGATATAGACTTACTTGGTGTTCGTTGTGTGATACTGATAGATATAGACTTACATGGTGTTCGTTGTGTGATACCGAGAGAAATAGACTTACTTGTTGTTTCGTTGTATTATATTGCTCGATACAGACTTACTTGGTTTTCGTTGTATTATATTGATAGATATAGACTTACTTGTTGTTCGTCGCGTGATACTGATAGATACAGACTTACTTGGTGTTCGTTGTGTGATACTGATAGATATATACTTACTTGTTGTTCGTTGTATTATATTGATAGATATAGACTTACTTGGTGTTCGTTGTGTGATACTGATAGATATAGACTTACTTGGTGTTCGTTGTGTGATACTGATAGATATAGACTTACTTGGTGTTCGTTGTGTGATACGGGTAGATATAGACTTACTTGGTGTTCGTTGTGTGATACTGATAGATATAGACTTACTTGGTGTTCGTTGTGTGATACTGATAGATATAGACTTACTTGGTGTTCGTTGTGTGATACTGATAGATATAGACTTACTTGGTGTTCGTTGTGTGATACTGATAGATATAGACTTACTTGGTGTTCGTTGTGTGATACTGATAGATATAGACTTACTTGGTGTTCGTTGTGTGATACTGATAGATATAGACTTACTTGGTGTTCGTTGTGTGATACTGATAGATATAGACTTACTTGGTGTTCGTTGTGTGATACGGGTAGATATAGACTTACTTGGTGTCCGTTGTATTATATTGATAGATATAGACCTACTTGGTGTTCGTTGTGTGATACTGATAGATATAGACTTACTTGGTGTTAGTTGTGTGATACTGATCGGAATAGACTTACTTGGTGTTCGTTGTGTGATACTGATAGATATAGACTTACTTGGTGTTTGTTGTGTGATACTGATATATATAGACTTACTTGGTGTTCGTTGTATTATATTGATAGATATAGACCTACTTGGTGTTCGTCGTGTGATACTAATAGATATAGACTTACTTGGTGTTCGTTGTGTGATACTGATAGAAATAGACTTACTCGGTGTTCGTTGTATTATATTGATAGATATAGACTTACTTGGTGTTCGTTGTATTATATTGATAGATATAGACTTACTTGGTGTTCGTCGTGTGATACTGATAGATATAGACTTACTTGGTGTTCGTTGTGTGATACTGATAGATATAGACTTACTTGGTGTTCGTTGTATTATATTGATAGATGTAGACTTACTTGGTGTTCGTTGTATTATATTGATAGATATAGACTTACTTGGTGTTTGTTGTGTGATACTGTTAGATATAGTCTTACTTGGTGTTCCTTGTATTATATTGATAGATATAGACTTACTTGGTGTTCGTTGTGTGGTATTGATAGATATAGACTTACTTGGTGTTCGTTGTGTGATACTGATAGATATTTTCTTACTTGGTGTTCGTTGTGTGAAACTGATAGATATAGACTTACTTGGTGTTCGTTGAATTATATTGATAGATATAGACTTGTTTGGTGTTCGTTGAATTATATTGATAGATATAGACTTACTTGGTGTTCGTTGTGTGATACTGATAGATGTAGACTTACTTGGTGTTCGTTGAATTATATTGATAGATATAGACTTGCTTGGTGTTCGTTGAATTATATTGATAGATATGGACTTACTTGGTGTTCGTTGTGTGATACTGATAGATATAGACTTACGTGGTGTTTGTTGAATTATATTTATAGATATAGACTTACTTGGTGTTCGTTGTGTGATACTGATAGATATAGACTTACTTGGTGTTAGTTGTGTGATACTGATAGATATAGACTTACTTGGTGTTAGTTGTGTGATACTGATAGATATAGACTTACTTGGTGTTCGTTGAATTATATTGATAGATATAGACTTACTTGGTGTTCTTTGTGTGATATTGCTAGATATAGACTTACTTGGTGTTCGTTGTGTGATACTGATAGATATAGACTTACTTGGTGTTCCTTGTATTATATTGATAGATATAGATTTACTTGGCGTTCGTTGTGTGATATTGATAGATATAGACTTACTTGGTGTTCTTTGTGTGATACTGGTTGATATAGACTTACTTGGTGTTCGTTGTGTGATACTGATAGATATAAACGAGTAACTGTGAAGTAGTTACTTCTAATTAGCCATCCAGAAAAAAAAAGAAACAGTTTCCTTTTGTTACTTTTAATAAATGAAAACAACAGGCAGTACCAAGAGCTGTCTGTTGTTTTCGTTTACTAAAGCTTACAAAAGGATGCGTGGCTTTATTTTCTTCAAATATCATAGGTGTTTTTTCAACATGTACTTTCACTTTTATATTGGACCCTAAATTGCGGTCATGAGGTAGCCAAAAATGCCGGATGTGACATTAAACACCAATAAATAATACATATAGAGACTCAGGAACATATCGTGTCGGAACATTTTACCAGGCGGAGGGAGCCGGTGAAAGCGTAGGCAACCACCGAGTAGCGGCAAGCAACTGTCAGACTATCCAGCTTATTAATTGTGTGCAAACAGAGTTTGAAGCGGTTAGAGGCAAAGGCAAGTGCGCCATAGGCTTGTAGTACACCTTAGTACACAGCCTACCGACCCCGCCTCCTCCCACACACACGCACACCACCGCTCACCCCTCCCCCTAGCTCTTCATTTTCGGCAAACTGCCCGGATGTGCTCCTCGTATTGTCGCCCAGGGCCGCAAAACAGACAGTAGTGGAGAAAGCGTTGGCATAAGGTCTCGACGTAACATTCATGCAATATGTTTGAATTATGTGAATGCTGGAAACTTTCCTCGTGCAAGCAATCATATAGAATTACAAAAAATGTTTACATTATATTACAAACTTGTAATTGTAATATTGACATTCAATTCTGTTTTACTCTTATTGGCAAACTAAACTGAGCCATTTATATATCCCCAGGGATTCAATTTATCTTCTCGTTCGTGAGAAAATCGTTTGACTGCCCGACACGGAAAATGAAGTGTTGCAAGCTAAACATTTAGAAAGAGGTGTTGGGTTTGTGTTTGAAATGGAATTTTATGTAACATTTTGAGACTTGTCGTGCATTAAGAAGGCAAATTAACACTGGCTTTTTGGTTCTTTCTCAGTGAAATAAAATATATCTTTAAAAGCTAAAGCGCAGACTTTGAGACAGTGGTGAAGTGTGGAGAGTATGTGGTGTGACTTTCCCGAATAATTTTCCAGCCAGGACATTTTTATCGGGATTTTATTCGTAGATATCGACGCCCTTTTGTACTTTATTACCAGACGAGATTTTATACTCGGACCAATGTCAAAAAATTTCCACCCCACCCCCCCCCCCCCCCAAAAAAAAAAAACGGTCGATGGGGATGGTGGCAACCTTTACTTATTCCCAGTTCCTTATTCGACATTCGTTATCAACCGATAAGATCGGTTGATAACGAATGTGGAATAAAGAAATGGGAATCAGTAACGGTTGTCAGATCCATACAGTCGCCATATAATGGACAGTCGGGTTGCTGGCTGTTTTTTACAACTGAAAATGTTATAATAGTCCGGCAGCCAATGCACTGTCGCGTGTTTTATCGTCTAAAGTATTTTTTCTCAGCGAATTATGGTTGTCCACAACACGTATTTGAAGAATGACCCTTTGTCAGCCTTGAGGAATTTGTAATATTTCTGTTTTTAAAAATGGCGGTCAAAATGGCGGCCAGTTTTACAAACAGGATTTTAACCTAATTGAAACAAACTAGCACCTTTCTTATCCAACTGATACATATTTTTAATTTTGTGCAAAAGTCAGACTGCCTAAATCCAACATGGCGGACAAAATGGCGACAAAAATCAGAAAAATCTATTTTTTTCCCTAATTTCACCAATTTGTTCCAGATTACTACAGTTAAAACTAGAAGTCCTGTCATGAAATGCGCACAAACAGCACGTTGATATGCGCGTTAATGTACGCGTTATGGCCCAAGTAAAGCTATCAAATTCTGTCCATATGGCCTGTGCACAAGCAATGTTTCAGCCAATGGACCTCCGGGTAACCCGGAGGTCCATTGGCAGAAACATTGCATGTGTTTGCTATGAGTAACCAAGATAACCTGCCGTGCTTTGGATGCCATTCGATATGGCAATTGCGCGCAATTCCAACGCACAATTAAGCCTAGATAAGCGCACTATTCGTGACAGGACTTCTAGTTTTAACTGTAGTGCAATGATGATCGTAGTGACCAGTGTTTGTGATGGACAATCGCATGACAGTAATGTTTAGGCATTTCAGTACAATTGCATAAGCTATATCGGTTCAGGTATGAAGTTCGGAATTGGGACTAATATATCAATATATATATGATAGCACTGATATTAAAAATATTAAAAACAGAGAGTCCTGGTATATGATGTGACAAGAAAGATGAGGTTGACTACTGTGTTGTTTAAAAAATTGGTAAGTATCCAATATTATAACAAAAAAGGGTGGCCAAATGTAATGGCCAACGTGGTATTTTCTAAAAAAAAATAGGCAATGGTTAGTCTTCATTTTCAGCAGACTCGCCAGTAGCCCCGCTCGTCTGTACGTTACAGCACTCATTTGTTGTCTGGCAAGTACAGAAAAACAGAGCATGCTAACCTTGAGGCAACACAACTGCACCTTGATGTCTTGTATGGTTGTTTGCTGGGACATGAGCATCGAATCAGTTTTAAGATATTGCCAAGTGCAAGCGATACATTGTCATGCAGATTAAATGGGAGAAGTGACTTCGCCCTCCCTCTCGTCTCTAACAAACCCATAATTTGTACGTTTCATTTTGGGTGGGTCCGGATGCACTGCATGTTTCCAAATGCATGCTTACTTGTGGCTTCGTTTTGACGTTCTATGGAAACGACTCAGAAACTTGGAGGGATGGTAAATAGTTTAGGGACTTTTGTTGCCCCTGGTCGTCCTACTTTGGATGTCCAACTACTGACTCTTGCAACGGACAATGTCACCACTCTTGTGGAAATTATATCATAAAACCCGGCTGGTAACTACCTCTCAAAACTCAACCATCTTCTCTTGAAGACTGAGAGCCCAGACTTTGAGAGTTTCTGGTTTCATAGTGATACTTATTGTTCCAGATTTACCAGGTCCATAATGCATGAATGTAGGTTCGATGTACATGTCGCTCCAAATTCCATTCCAAATTCCATCTACATATCATTTCATGATTCCCTTTCATGAAATGTTCGAGCATGACTTGGGCAGAGCTTGCATCTCACGTAAATAGTAACGGTAAAAAAGTGGGTTTGGCTGTCGGACTCTAACTACCGATAATGATACAATCAGTGGTAATGTTAGAAAATTGTTCTATAAAAGCTGATAATGTTATAATTAACTGATAATGTTACATTTTTCCCACAGCTTTCTGATAGGGTAATAAAAATCAACCGCTAATATCGTTTTACCATTAATCCTTCTACCTACGGCATATCATTTCTCATGCAGCATATTCAATGCATCCTTATACTGGAAAATAAATCAACTTGCGACCAAAAATCTTTCATTTGACAACATTGGCCTACTGTGGCCTCAACTTGTTTTTGAAAGTGATGCAAGCAGTGAAGGGTGTCACTGTGTGAGAAAGCATTCCTGTAGTTTCTGAACCATGAAATAATCAGATGGGTATAAAATATCGAGCAAATGAACATTCTAATTACCAAAAACAGCATAGTGTTCATAACATTGCTCAATTTCCCATTTTGTAACGTCCATCTGCTCCGTTCACGAAATGTGCACCAACAGGTGGCTGCATCAGGAGGCTCACAATAGAGGGGGTGGAAGGGGGGGGATTTTCAGTGGACTACACGGCCAGTCTACCTCTGGTCTTGGGAATGTTTCTCTTCCGACGCAAACATCCTATCAAAACAGAGTCAGGTACGTCACTCGAGTAGTGAACCTAGCTAAGTATACAGTTTAGCTTGACGGCCGGAGGTCGAGTGGTGTACCTAGCTAAGTATACAGTTTAGCTAGACGTCCGGAGGTCGTGTGGTGTACCCAGCTGAGTATACAGTTTCGCTAGACGGTCGAAGGTCGAGTGGTGTGAGTGATTCATTATACATTTGCTAGGCGGTTGGAACAGAAATAAACTCCCTCATTGGGGTTCGAACCCATGCGTTCAATTTTCATTGGAGAATTTCAAAGACGATGTTTCTGTCTGGCGCCTATCGGAAAATGAGTTGTCGGTTTTGGACTACCTACTTCCGGTTAGTATTTGCGGCGTTGTAACAATTACGAATCCGTTTGATAGCATAATTTCAAATTTCATCAAAATAGAAAACCGCGGGATACTCATCCACCAACCCACCACAGGCGTGGTGGGTTGGTGGAAGGTATCCCGGGGCGTCCTTTCCCTCGAAAAAATGTGCATAACAATCAACATGACAACAACATCGGCTTACGAATTACGCACCACATAATTCGATGACATGGCCGTTGACAACTTTGCCGGTGTGAAGAGGTTATGTGACTTAGTTTCGCAGCTGTTGGGCGTTTTCTTTAGTATGATCGCAGCTTTGACAACGCAGTTCAATAACACCACAATGTAAACCAACGCACGTTACGAAACAAAGAATTCCGTATACCAACCGGAAGTAATGTATAAAGAAAAATAGTTCTAGGAATCTAGGGGAGATGACTTATTTATAGATAGAGCCAACAGCACTGAGACAGCTTTGTTCATACGTTATTTACAGATATAAGACAATAAAACTATTGATCAATTCGAATTATTACCTTTGTACACGACCTTGTTTTTATTTTGGTATTCATGTACCCATATGAGTGCATCATATTAATACACACACTCCCATACTGATACAGACAGATAACAGTATTTACGTACATATCGTGAAAAGGAAGTACAATCCAGTCAATTTATGGAACAAGTCCGCAACGAATTATACACATCGTCAGACTTATGTACAGTACATTGTGGGTGTATGAGATAAAACGTACTCGATCAAGATTGTCCATAAAAAGGATCGTCTACTTCCAAAGGCGAATATATGTGTTGGTGTAGTAACCTGAAGATTTATATAAATTTCATCTTTTTAAAAATGAGGTGAAAACTGGGGGGGGGGGGGGGGGGGGTGTACTGGCTATTGAACAGAGCGTGAGTGCGTGTGTATTTTGTGTGATGGATATATGGGTGTTCCTGTTTATGCGTGAGGCGTGCGAATGTGGGCGAACGTGGGAGTTTCCTGACATTTGCTAACACGAGAGAGCGTTTGCATATTTCGAAGTGTGGCATTGTGTTGTGGAGGAATGTGGAATGTTAGTGTTTGAACATCCATCTGTAAATTGTCCCACGACAGCAACGTCTTACAACCAGGACGGCCAACGTCTTACAACCAGGACGGTCAACGTCTTACAACCAGGACGGTCAACGTCTTACAACCAGGACGGTCAACGTATTACAACCAGGACGGCCAACGTCTTACAACCAGGACGGTCAACGTCTTACAACCAACATCTTACAACCAGGACGGTCAACGTATTACAACCAGGACGGCCAACGTCTTACAACCAGGACGGTCATCGCCTTACAACCAGGACGGTCAAAGTCTTACAACCAGGACGGACATCGCCTTACAACCAGGATGGTCAACGTCTCACAATCAGGACGGTCAACGTCTTACAACCAGGACGGCCAACGACTTAAAACCAGGACGTCATCGCCTTACCACCAGGACGGTCAACATCTTACAACCAGGACGGTCATCGCTTTATATCCTGGACGGTCACCTCTTTACAACCAGGACGGTCAACGTCTTACAACCAGGACGGTGATCGCTTTACACTCAGGACGGTCAACGTCTTACAACCAGGACGATCAACGACTTACAACCAGAACGTCATCGCCTTACGATAGGGTGGTCAACGTCTTACAACCAGGACGGTCATCGCTTTACATCCAGGACGGTCATCTCTTTGCAACCAGGGCGGTCAACGTCTTACAACCAGGACGGTGATCGCTTTACAATCAGGACGGTCAACGTCTTACAGCCAGGACGGTCAACGTCTTACAACCAGGACGTTCAACGCCTTACGACCAGGACGGCCAACGTCTTACAACCAGGACAGTCATAGCTTTACATCCAGGACGGTCATCTCTTTACAACCAGGACGGTCAACGTCTTACAACCAGGACGGTGATCGCTTTACAACCAGGACGGTCAATGTCTTACAGCCAGGACGGTCAACGTCTTACAGCCAGGACGGTCAACGTCTTACAGCCAGGACGGTCAACGTCTTACAACCAGGACGGTCAATGTCTTACAGCCAGGACGGTCAACGTCTTACAACCAGGACGGTCAACGTCTTACAACCAGGACGGTCAACGTCTTACAGCCAGGACGGTCAACGTCTTACAACCAGGACGGTCAACGTCTTACAACCAGGACGGTCAACGTCTTACAGCCAGGACGGTCAACGTCTTACAGCCAGGACGGTCAACGTCTTACAACCAGGACGGTCAACGTCTTACAGCCAGGACGGTCAACGTCTTACAACCAGGACGTTCAACGCCTTACGACCAGGACGGCCAACATCTTACAACCAGGACGGTCATAGCTTTACATCCAGGGCGGTCAACGTCTTACAACCAGGACGGTGATCGCTTTACAATCAGGACGGTCAACGTCTTACAGCCAGGACGGTTAACGTCTTACAGCCAGGACGGCCAACGTCTTACGACCAGGACGGCCAACGTCTTACAACCAGGACAGTCATAGCTTTACATCCAGGACGGTCATCTCTTTACAACCAGGGCGGTCAACGTCTTACAACCAGGACGGTGATCGCTTTACAATCAGGACGGTCAACGTCTTACAACCAGGACGGTCAACGTCTTACAGCCAGGACGGTCAACGTCTTACAACCAGGACGGTGATCGCTTTACAATCAGGACGGTCAATGTCTTACAGCCAGGACGGTCAACGTCTTACAGCCAGGACGGTCAACGTCTTACAACCAGGACGGTGATCGCTTTACAATCAGGACGGTCAACGTCTTACAACCAGGACGGTCAACGTCTTACAACCAGGACGGTGATCGCTTTACAATCAGGACGGTCAACGTCTTACAGCCAGGACGGTCAACGTCTTACAACCAGGACGTTCAACGCCTTACGACCAGGACGGCCAACGTCTTACAACCAGGACAGTCATAGCTTTACATCCAGGACGGTCATCTCTTTACAACCAGGACGGTCAACGTCTTACAACCAGGACGGTGATCGCTTTACAACCAGGATGGTCAACGTCTTACAACCAGGACGATCAACGTCTTACAACCAGGACGATCAACGTCTTACAACCAGGACGGTGATCGCTTTACAACCAGGACGGTCAATGTCTTACAGCCAGGACGGTCAACGTCTTACAGCCAGGACGGTCAACGTCTTACAACCAGGACGTTCAACGCCTTACGACCAGGACGGCCAACGTCTTACAACCAGGACAGTCATAGCTTTACATCCAGGACGATCATCTCTTTACAACCAGGACGGTCAACGTCTTACAACCAGGACGGTGATCGCTTTACAATCAGGACGGTCAACGTCTTACAACCAGGACGGTCAACGTCTTACAACCAGGACGGTCAACGTCTTACAACCAGGACGGTGATCGCTTTACAATCAGGACGGTCAACGTCTTACAACCAGGACGATCAACGTCTTACAACCAGGACGGTGATCGCTTTACAACCAGGACGGTCAATGTCTTACAGCCAGGACGGTCAACGTCTTACAACCAGGACGGTCAATGTCTTACAGCCAGGACGGTCAACGTCTTACAACCAGGACGTTCAACGCCTTACGACCAGGACGGCCAACGTCTTACAACCAGGACAGTCATAGCTTTACATCCAGGACGGTCATCTCTTTACAACCAGGACGGTCAACGTCTTACAACCAGGACGGTGATCGCTTTACAATCAGGACGGTCAACGTCTTACAGCCAGGACGGTCAACGTCTTACAACCAGGACGTTCAACGCCTTACGACCAGGACGGCCAACGTCTTACAACCAGGACAGTCATAGCTTTACATCCAGGGCGGTCATCTCTTTACAACCAGGACGGTCAACGTCTTACAACCAGGACGGTGATCGCTTTACAATCAGGACGGTCAACGTCTTACAACCAGGACGGTCAACGTCTTACAACCAGGACGGTCAACGTCTTACAACCAGGACGGTGATCGCTTTACAATCAGGACGGTCAACGTCTTACAACCAGGACGATCAACGTCTTACAACCAGGACGGTGATCGCTTTACAACCAGGACGGTCAACGTCTTTCAACCAGGACGGTGATCGCTTTACAACCAGGACGGTCAATGTCTTACAGCCAGGACGGTCAACGTCTTACAGCCAGGACGGTCAACGTCTTACAACCAGGACGGTCAATGTCTTACAGCCAGGACGGTCAACGTCTTACAACCAGGACGTTCAACGCCTTACGACCAGGACGGCCAACGTCTTACAACCAGGACAGTCATAGCTTTACATCCAGGACGGTCATCTCTTTACAACCAGGACGGTCAACGTCTTACAACCAGGACGGTGATCGCTTTACAATCAGGACGGTCAACGTCTTACAGCCAGGACGGTCAACGTCTTACAACCAGGACGTTCAACGCCTTACGACCAGGACGGCCAACGTCTTACAACCAGGACAGTCATAGCTTTACATCCAGGACGGTCATCTCTTTACAACCAGGACGGTCAACGTCTTACAACCAGGACGGTGATCGCTTTACAATCAGGACGGTCAACGTCTTACAACCAGGACGGTCAACGTCTTACAACCAGGACGGTCAACGTCTTACAACCAGGACGGTGATCGCTTTACAATCAGGACGGTCAACGTCTTACAACCAGGACGATCAACGTCTTACAACCAGGACGGTGATCGCTTTACAACCAGGACGGTCAATGTCTTACAACCAGGACGGTCAACGTCTTACGACCAGGACCGTCAACGTCTTACAACCAGGACGGTCTTCGCTTTACATCCAGGACGGTCATCTCTTTACAACCAGGACGGCCAACGTCTTACAACCAGGACGGTGATCGCTTTACAACCAGGATGGTCAACGTCTTACAACCAGGACGGTCAAAATGAAACGTCAAAACACTCGAATAGCGTATTTATTTGAGTGGTTGATTCACGTAACTTTTTGGTAGCTACATGGAAATGTGAAGCTCGTTGACGCCCAATGCAACAAATATGTTTTGTATCTTTTGGTAGCTACATGGAAATGTGAAGCTCGTTGACTCCCAATGCAACGAATATGTTTTGTATCTTTTTGGTAGCTACATGGAAATGTGAAGCTCGTTGACTCCCAATGCAACGAATATGTTTTGTATCTTTTTGGTAGCTACATGGAAATGTGAAGCTCGTTGACTCCCAATGCAACGAATATGTTTTGACTGGTAATGATAGACACATTCTCGTATGTATAATTTGAAGACCTCAATCATGTTTGTGAGGAACTTAAAAAAGCTGGTTCCTGATTACTCGTCGAATAACTTCAATTAATAATTTTCATATAATTTATTTATTTATAGGGGTTTTAACGACACTTTCAACAGGGAGGGCCACATCATGTAGGACAGTTTTACCCGGAGACAACCACCGAACAACGAGGAGCAACTGTCAGACTCCACAAATACTAACTCCAAACAAGCAGGGTTAGGATGGGTTTGAAGCCAAGTGTACCATCGATGTACAAAGCACGAGCGGCACTGTGCAAAATTTGACTAGAACGTTCGTTTCGTTCGCGTGGTGGTTACGCAAATTTCAATCTACGCGAACGGATGACCGGTTAGCCAAAGGTTGCATCTTGAATGGTAAAGTGTGAGTTACTTCACTGATAGGGTGCTAAATTTTTTTTAAGCTTCAAGATTTGTTCACACATTTTGTATCGTGACAATCGTTACAATTGTAACAATGCAAATCGGTGGAGATGAAGAAATTTTATTTCCAAGAGAATAAAAGAACATCCACAGAATATGAAGCGTTTAACTTTAACTATGGGTATCTGCAGTTCAGAATAAAACCCAACTATGGCCTTCTACCACTCGACCAGCCTTTCTTGTGTCTTGATAGATTTTTAGACTTTTGCCTTCAGAGGCTGTATATATTTCAATTCCACGCAATATATGAATACCTGTTAATGATAAACAAGCAGTTTCCCAATAATTTATACATAATCATCTCCAAACACGTGAACGGTCAGTCGGTTAGAGTCATTTTTAAAATTTAGCACACTGAGTCGAGCGGCACCACCGTGCCCCTACATGGGCAATCTGGATTAAATATCTTGCCCAACGACACAACGTACTTACGGCTGGCCAGGCTCGAACCGGCGACCAACATTTACGGTAGAAATAGTGGCAACTGGTTGTCAACACTTCTTATATGTATTTAACGGTACAGTACGTGGAGGGTGGATTGTAACTAAATCACCCGCGGAGTGGAGTCATCACCCAAGCTGTAACTTTCAAATTTTGTACATATCGACAAAAACCACAAGCAATGTTTCAGCCAATGGACCTCCGGGTTTAACCCGGAGGTCCATTGGCTGAAACTTTGCTTGTGCTGGTTATGTTTTGCAACAAATTTGCAATTATTGCTTGGGTGGAATCTCCACTCTGCAGGTGATTTAGTGATAATACACACTCCACGTACTGTATATTCAAGCTTTGTGCGGTTGTGCAGGATGTTTACAAGTACTTTGAGGTTATTTCAAGGATCTCAGAGTGGAAAGATGTATAAAACCAGTAAACAATTTTATACATGCATTCCAGTTACTAACTACACATAACGCATATTCTTGGAAAACTCCCCGAGAGAGCTTCCGAAGGAGCAGTTTTATGTTCTTGTATTAATCAGTGGATAAAGAAATGCAATTCAAGCAGGAATGTCAGAAAAATATCGCTGCTGGTAAATATACAGAGAGTAATCACTTGACTGGATTGGGTACGTGAAATAATTCATGAGAGGTGAGGGAAGTTGTACAAACGCGAGTGCGCGAATGCGCTCGCCTCGAATGAATTATTTCACGTATCCAGTCCAGTCAAGCGATTACTCTGTTTATTACTTTTCTTTATCAAAGATAATTATACTATTTAACCCTTTACCTAACGTAACGGCCAAAACCGGCCAGAGCTATTCTCAAAACTCGCCAATTAATTTTCATTATTTTTCCATTTTTTGTCTCTAAAACATAGGTTATGACCCCTCATTGGAACGAGCTCGTTCCAATGAGGGGTCATAACCTATGTTTTTGAGACAAAAATTGAAAATAATAGTTATTCAAGAATTTTTTTTGCAAGTTTCGTCTGCTTTTCATGTTAGGTAAAGGGTTAAAAAAAGCAAAAAAAAAAAACAAAAAACAAAACAATGAAGTCCCCATTACACCCACGGCAAAGCGTGTTCGTTTGCGCTCAAGGATACATGACACAATTGTTGATTGCATAATTCACTTGTGAAGTTGTCATTTATAATCAAACCCGGAAATCCCAGTAAATCACATTTTGGAAAGTAATAATACAACTAAAACAAGAAAATCTATGACATGTATCGTACTACTAAATGCATTCATGCAAAATTATTCTAAAAATGTGAATGTAAATCCGCCATTTTCGGGTGTCACACTTGTACTCAACAAATATTATCATCACACAGTCCAATGTCTGTCAAACTGGAGATAAACTGCATCAGTATCTTTGTCATCAGCAACTCACAATACAACCCAATGGTTGCATTTTAGCATGCGTGCTTCATACGCTAAAGTAGTTACCGGACGGACATGCGTGAGTCAAGTGTTCCCGAGAACCTCAAATAAATACCACATTCGAGCCATCTGTTTTTGACGATATTTGTTGGTGTAATGTTTTTAGGGTATTGGACTCCTGATTGTGAGGATGTGTTGAAATGAGCTCAATCCGTGTGTATAAAATCTAGAAGAAACAAAAGAAAAAGGCTAATCTTAGAACCCGGATGTATATTGCCGCTAACCAGTGGCGGCGCCAGAAATTTTTTTGTGGGGGGGGGGGGGGGGCAACTAGGGGGGCAGACTCCCATGAAGGGGGGCAAATACGTAAAGGATCATATCATTACTTTGTTATGAGATAGTCCAAACTTGGACCCAAAGTCCGTAATATAATTTTTTGTGGACGTACCAAACCAAAAAATTATATTACGGACTTTGGGTCCAAGTTTCGACTAAATGTAATGGTAATTAGCGGTCCTCCTTTCAAAAAATCCTGGATCCGCGTCTGGTGGATCTGTGCGTGAGAGAGAGAGTGAGAGGGAGAGAGAGAGAGAGAGAGAGAGAGAGAGAGAGAGAGAGAGAGAGAGAGAGAGAGAGAGAGAGAGAGAGAGAGGGGTGGAGAAGGGAGAGGGGAAGGAGAGGGAGTGGGAGAGAGAGAGAGAGAGAGAGAGAGGGAGGGAGGGAGGAAAGAGAGGGAGACTTATAAGTATCTGCATCCGAGGCTTTAAATCTCTACTACCTGGATGTGTTTATCAGCTAGCCTGAGGCTTTGGGCTAAGTGTGTATGGGAATAAAACAGAGAGGGGTGTGTGTGTGTGAGAGAGAGAGTGACTGAATGTGTTTGTGTGTGAGCTTGGATGGAAATGCATGCGAGATGGTTGGGGGAGACAACTGGGGGGGGGGGGCAAAGCCTTCGTTTGGGAGGGCAAATGCCCCCATGCCCCCCCCCCCCCGTAGCGCCGCCACTGCCGCTAACAATGCTTTTGTTTCCTGTGTCTTTACTCTTAAAGTGTTTTATCTGTAATCCATGAAGAGAACATGTATATATATATATATATATAAATATAAAAAATATTTAAAATCGGGTTCTACCGAGAGTTACGACTTTCTAGAATACTTTTCAGAATTTGTCCAACAGTAATTTTTCACCCTTTGCTTTCTACTTTTATCCCGTTTTTTTTTCTTTTCGGGTAATATTACACACCCGTGCAGTCAGAATTTGGTTTACGAGAACTTCCATCGCCACATTTCATTTCTTTCATCGTCTGTGTGTATTTTGTCTTGTTGTGTCTGTACCCGGACGAAGGTCTTCATCAGACCCAAAGCTAGATGAAAACTGTTTTTTCCTGTGCTGTTTGAGCTTTATTTAAACGACTTTCTTTCGCTTCAGATCCAGCACACTTGAAACAGATTTGTTTTATCAGAATATTGACCTTTTATATATATATAAATATATATATAATAAATTTGAAGTATGTCGATATATTATGGGCTTTAAAAAAACAGTGGACATTTATTGCCCACCGCTTTTGTCTCAAGAGAAGTTTCTAAGTAATGAAGTTTATAAGTTTCAACCATACAACAGGACGAGGTTGACTCTGCTCTTCCAATGACTTATAAGCTCATATAGGCTCGTTGAAAACTGGCATAAAGTGAATGCCACACATTTTAACTTTCAGGAGAAACGCCATTCTACAGTTAAAACTAGAAGTCCTGCCATGAAATGCGCACAAATAGCACATTGATATGCACGTAAATGTACACGCCATGGCCCAAGTAAGGCCATCAAATTCTGTTCATATGGCCTGTGCACAAGCAATGTTTCAGCCAGTGGACCTCCGGGTAACCCGGAGGTCCATTGGCAGAAACATTGCATGTGTTTGCTATGAGTAACCATGAGAACCTGCCGTGCTTTGGATGCCATTCGATATGGCAATTGCGCACAATTCCAACGCGCAATTAAGCCTAGATAAGCGCACAGTTCGTGACAGGACTTCTAGTTTTAACTGTAGCTAATGGGTTAAGAGAAGATCTCAACCAGAATCAGAATGAGCCAACTGTTACCGTCCACATTTTTCTGTCCTGTCATTTGAACTCTCTCAACTTTGATGTCATTTTGAGGTTATCACTACGTAATTTAAGATACTTTCATTCAGCTTCAATAGGAAAATTTCAGGATTTTGCGAGGACACTAGCACAATTCCCTAATTCCGTATCATAATTGAACAAAATTTCACTTGATAAATGCGAATTTGTTCTGCAAACATCACTTTAGAAATAAAATGGCGATAAATCAGATATTCAGACAGAAAAAAGTGTGTGGTAACAGGTTGAAAACCTAACATCGGTACTGATTTGGTGGTATCTTTGAGAGATTAAGGTGGCTTTTTTAGGTTTTTTATCCTGTTCTGTAGCATACCCTTAACATAAAAACACGCATAAACGGCTCTATCAGTTGAACAAAAAATTTGTGAGATTTTTGAGTAAATTGCCATCCCACTTTTTTTAAAAAAGGAAAAATGTTCATGTTGAGAGAATATATTTCATGTCTGTCATACCTTTTCTAGCCTGTGTGAAGGAATAATTACTTTCGCCACGGTCTAGTTGATTAAATAGTTAATGCTTTGAGTGAGAATAACAACAAAAATGACAGAATGAAAATATATTATAATATTCATTGTATTAAAATATTATCGCTTTACGCTTTTCTTTTCATCAAAACAATCAACGTTTAGGAAATAAAACAAAGACTTGTCGTTTTTTTTTACCATGATCGAAGCATTGGATCAGATCACGGATCGACATATAACTGGATTGCTGGAACATGGAACGCTCATTGGACAAATTTAGAAAACTCTGCCCACTGCCGATAGCTTGTGGGGGGGGGGGGGGGGGGGCGGAGGTTGATATAAATAAACAATGCTCAACGACAAACATATTCTTAAAGACTTTCAAGTTCCCGACGCAACGCAATCTCAGTCGTTGTTTAACTATTTACCCAACGTAACGGCCAAAACCGGCCAGCGTTATTCACAAAAAATACTATCCAATTTTCATTATTTTTTTATTTTTTTATCACAAAAACATAGCTTATGACCCCTCATTGGAACGAGCTCAAAGAGCTCGTTCCAATGAGGGGTCATAAACTATGTTTTTGTGATAAAAAATGAAAAAAATTAGTTATTCAAGTATTTTATTTGCAAGTGTCGTCTTATTTTCGAGTCCGATAAAGGGTTAAAAAGTATACTTTGATGTATGTGTAAAAGGAATATGTAGCTATATTCTGCACATACTTGGTGGCACCGCACCTTCAATATTTACAACGTATTTTAAATATTATTGACAAAAAAAACAAGTGCCGAGATTGGAAAGTTGATACAATGTGACTAGTTTCCCTGCAAGGTAATTACATAACTTCAGTGACATCATAAACTGGGGTGATTTACCGCGTTGACTGACTCCACCCACATATGGGGGTGGGGGTGGCTACGTTTTCCGCTGATGATCCAGCAGCCTGGCTGTCTAGAGATCAGTGGGCTGGATCGCCTCTGTTAAAGTGTTAGTTTATCAGTAACGTCAGGGCCATTGTGTATAATAACCCCTTTCTTTTTTAAACCTACGCAAAATGGAGTTACCCTAATACGGACATGAAGCCAAAAATCAGATTTGTTATCCGTATAGAAGTCGTTTATTTGTGGCATAAAAGCTTTAACCCTATGAGCACTGGTTTCAAAATATCTACTTTTTTTATTAGGGTTTAGCGACACATTATCAGCCAGGGTCATATCATGTCAGTGACAGTTTTACGGGTGGAGGAAGCCGGAGAACCCGGAGAGAACCACCGAGCAACGACGAGCAGCTGCCAGCTACCCAACATCGGAACCCTGAACTCTGCACCGCGGCACAGGCAGGGTTAGATTGGTTGAAGACATGCGCACCTTCGACGTGCAGTACGCTTTAGTACAAAGCGTCATCGTGCTCCCACGTAGGCAATCGGGGTTAAATGCCTTGCCCAAGGACACAACGCAGGAGCGCGAATCAGTCGCTGAAATGGTCACCCATCCAACTACCAACCGCGCTCGACGTTGCTTAACTCCGGTGATCTGACGAGAACCCGTTACCACGACGCCACCGTGCCCCCGAAATATCTACTTTCAAGACGTAAATTGTTCCCCTAACGAATTGGATTTGATTGTAGGAATTCAGCCATATTTTAACAGAACTCATCGATGAGTATCTATACTCTCTGCCTCCTCTAATGTCGCAATTCTTTGGGTATGTAGATCATAAAGTGCACGTGTGCAGCCTTACAATTATATGTGAGCTGAGGGAAAAATAATGAAGTGATTAAGGTTTGCCGACCGATCCTAATTTTCATGCTCCACCCCAATCTTCTTATGAGATCTTTGCCAAAAAAAGTTATATCCATTTAAAACGATATCTCAAGTGACCTGGAGTGAAATATATGTTTACCGCAAATATAGGTAATACACTTTAACCCTTCATCTGATCCGAACAGCAGACCGTACTTGATGAAGAATTTCACAAATAAGTATACATTTTCTCTTTTTGTCGGCATGGAGCTCGCTCCAATGGGGTTGGTATAATAACCTATGTTTTTTTAAACAAAAAAAAAATGAAAAAATTATAAAACTTGAATGACGATTTCCGTAGATATCATTGGCCGGTTTCGGCGGGGGTTTAGCCGTTAAGTTGGATAAAGAGTTAAACGACTGTACGAGAAAGTAAAATAAATAATAAAAAAAAATAATCCAGACCAACGGCCCTATTTTTCTATTGCATATATAACCTGAACTAAATCAGAGGCATAAAAACTTGCATTCATAAAGATATGCCAAACGTATAGCGCGGTAGCGCCACGTGATTTTTATTTATTTCATTTATTTATTAATTTATTGTCAACAGCCATATAGTCATCTCGTGTTGAAGAGTTTGACAGATGGAGAAAGCCATTACCAAAAAAAAACAGTTTACCCAGTGTTTTAATTCTTGTTTGGATACGACACAATGCTTACACCGAGTTCTAAGCGAATGGGACGTTTTTTAATTCCACACCTTATGCTTTTAGTTTCATAAAATATACGCTTTTTCTGCAAAAACCGAAGCGAACAATATTTTTTTTTCTATTGTCCTTGAACAATACGGATAACGTGCGTAGACTATTTATGTAGCTTTTTTTACGTTTAGGTTTTGTTTGGCAATAATTTGTGTTTTTAATATTTTGTTAGTAAACTGTAGGTGTGCAATAAATAGAGAACAGCATACACGTTCGAACTGTCATTTTTTACTGCACTAGATCGATTTCGGCGGAGGGATAATATTGAGCAAGAAGCCAAAGGCTTCGAGTTCGATACTATTCCTCCGCCTAAATCGATTAATATTTTATCGTAAACTTTAGGCGTGCAATAAATACAGAACAGCTTACGCGTTCGAACTGTCATTTTTTACCGCGCGAGATCGATTTCAGCGGAGGGATAATATCGAATAAGAAGCCGAGGGCTTCAAGTTAAATATTATCCTTCCGCCTAATCGATTAATATTTGTTTTAGTAAACTGTAGGCGTTCAATAAATACAGAACAGCACGCGTGTTCGAACTGTCATTTTTTAAGCACACTCGATCGATTTTGGCGGAGGGATAATATTAAACTCGAAGCCTTCGGCTTCTCGTTCAATATTATCCTTCCGCCCAGGTCGACCTCGGGCGATAAAATATGGCAGTTTGAACGCGAATGTCGTTCTGCCTGTTTATTTCATTCTCACCACAGTGACACTCTTCTGGAGATGAGAAATAAATTAATAATGGCAGGCGCAATGATTGATAATTGTAGTCACACAAGTGCACAAAGGTATGCTACAACAAAATATTGTCAATATTCGTGGTGGGAAAAAACGAAACTGAACTTGACAGTACGACAGATTAAATAACAACCTCGTTTATATGAACAAGAAACCTTTCATCAGAATCTATCGACCCCTTTCACTTTTGTGAAAAAAAGTTATGAGAACAATTTTGCAATTGATTTTTCGCAAAGACCTCCAAGCTGTACATATACTACTCAAAGTTTGCTAAGCACCAAGTATATCCAACTACCTGTTTTATGTTTTAAATATTGTAATGTATATATACTTTTTTTTATTTAATTATATCTTTAATGATTTAAGTACAGAAATTAAGACTTTATTTGTGTTTGACATTATCTTTTAGCTTTTGAATACGATAACCATGGAAAATGGATATTATTGGTAAAAGAGGAAATTTTTCAATTTGCCAGAAAGTTGACGGAGCGAACTGGTATGGGTTCAAAATCGTGTATGAGACCCATTACTGTTAATTTCAGCTTGACAACGCCATCTCATGCTCCCAATCAGGTTCCCGGAGGTCCATTGTGGGATGTTGTTTCATTCTTGGATCAGCATGGCACCAAGCCCCTAGACACTACTTGGTTGGACTGGGCGGCCTGAAATTGCAAGCTGCAATTCATTCCAGACATGTTCGATTGGATTGACGTCGGGGGATCTTGCTGGCCAGTCCATACGCTCAATCCCCGCCCGCTATCGGTACTCCGTGACAGTATGGGCAGCGTGAGGACGGGCATTATCGTCCATCAGAATGAATCTATTACCCATTGCACCTGCATACAATCTTACATGGACACACAGGATCTCATCAATATACCACTGTGCAGTCAATGTACCATGTTCAAGGACACAAAGTTCTGTACGTCTATCCCTGTTGATGCCGCCCCACACCATGATTGACCCCCGCCAGAGCGGTCATGCTCAGCAATGTTGGCTGCATGGAATCGCTCTCGTGCTCTTCCCCATACCCAAGAACGCCTGTTTGTGTGGTCTAGGCAGTACCTTGACTCATCTGTAAAAAGGACAGGTCTCTGATCTTCTCTAGTCCATCCAACGTGGGCCATGGCCCATTCATATCGTGCCTGGTGGTGGTTCTGGGACAGCGGAATGCGAATACATTGTTTTCGCGTTCGGAGACCACATTCGTGCAACATTGCCCGGATAGTCTGCGTCGAAACATTTACCCCGGATGCATTCTGAAGGTCACTGCGAAGCTGGGTTCCTATGGGCCTAAATTATCAAAAACTGGTCTTCAGCTGCAGATGTTGCCCTGTCTCTACCACCACCATGCCGTCTTACTGGTGTGCCATACAGCTGAAAGCCAGGCTCTGGTGATCACCGTATGGTGCACACCAAGGACTTTACCAACCTGACGATGGGTAGCCCCTTGCTCCATCATTCCTACAGCCCGCCACATTTCTGCTTCATAAAAATGTCTTCTTACATTTGCATTTGCCATATTCAATCATTAAATCACAAGGGTTTGTGTTGAAATGAAGATTGGATACCCTACACATGTCATGTACACGTAGACAGTACACGAAAACATCATGAAAATCAAGGGGTACATGCTTTCCATGGCTGTCACGAAAAGTTTGCCTGTCAAGAGAACTAATGAAAACACTGGGGAGCATTTCAATATATTCCTCAATCATATCCATCAAAAATATCGCAAATATGTCACAAGCAAATTTCACAATGATGTGTCAAATATTTGGTGCTTAGCAAACTTTGAGTAGTAGATATATAAGGAGACAGACAGACAGACAGACAGACAGACAGACAGACAGACAGACAGACAGACAGACAGACAGACAGACAGACAGACAGACAGACAGACAGACAGACAGACAGACAGACAGACAGACATGAGGGCGGACACTGGCAGGAAGGCAAGAGGTCTCGGGCGGGCGGGCGGGCGGGCGGGCGAGCGGGCGGGCATCGGGCGGGCGGGCGGACGGGCGGACGGGCGGGCTTCGTCAGGGGGGCGGTCGGTCGGGCGGGCGGGCGGGCTGGCGGGCGGTCGGGTTACGGGCGGGCGCACGTGGACGGCTGGGGCAGTCGTGGGTGAGCGGGCGGATTTTTTGTAAAGCCTCTTGTTGTGGAAATAAATCCTAATGCCCGTTTCAATAAATACCAAAAACTGTTCATTAACCGGCGTTCCTATTTCGTCCCCTGAGTACCAATAGTCACATAGAACACAGTGGAACTAAATCGACGATTCTTTGCTTTAACCAGCGAATCAAACTGTAATTGCGGTGCACAAAGTCTAGAAAATTTCAGTGAAAATTTGCTTCTTTATAAAAAACAGTCCGTTAACGATTTCCGTTCCGCACATATGTATGGAACAAATTTTCATTTTCCACATGGTTTAGTGTTGCTGTACATGTAGATAAAGACTTTATAGAACAGGTGTGTAATAAAATATTTACCTCTTTCAACAGTCAACACAATGCGCATAGCATTTTTCTTAAAAGAAAATTCGGTGATCGGTTAGTTAGCTAAAAACGTCATGGACAGCCAATTTATAGTAACGTAGAATCAGTCCCAATTTAACCCAACACCCCCACGGGATTAAATAGGTTCTGCACGTCTCTTCCCTTCAAATACGAATTGAATTCGTCCAATCCCAATAATCGAAATAATGCGACAATTCCATTTGGGAGTCAAGTGTTGAAATTATTAACAAATGTCCGACAGAACTTTAAATTTTACAGGAAAAAATAGAATTTAAAAAATCAGCCAGAACTCTTCATTTCCAGCTTACAGCAAAAATGGGTTTATGTAGCGGCTACTCTGCACTCTCCTTCTCCTCCTGCTCCTCATATCTGCGCCACTGATCTGACAAACAAACGCATAATCCTTCACCCAACGTAACGGCAAAAATCTACAAAAATCGCCATTCAAATTTTATTATTTTTGTAAATGTTTCTCTCAAAACATAGCGTATCACCCCTCATTGGAACTAGCTCGTTTAGTCATAAGATATGTCTTTGAGGCAAAAAACTGAACATTTGTATCAAGTGTTCTCTGCTCTACGGATTTATTTATATATTTATTTATTTATTGGTGTATATGGTCACTTATTTCAGCACAATGGCTAATAGTGACCGCAACATGGTTATAAAGTCAAGCTTAGTCAGTCCTTTACACACACGTTACCTATTTTAGTGGACTTCCACCCCAAGCACTGGCCATTGGGTGTTATTTTACCAGTAAAACATAGCATATTTACCACAGTAAACAAGCACTTCTTCGCTTCTCGGGGTTCCCACGGTGGTATGGGAAGGAGACTCTACGGATTAGGTCAATGCTTAAATTTATTGCCTCCCGGTCCCTCCCTCTAGTTGGAAATTCACTACCCTACACCCCCCCCCCCCCCCCCCCCCCACAATCGGACACCTCTAGCCACGTGCCTGTCGGAAAAAATATCAACTATCGGTTTTTTTTTTATCTCATTACGTTTTGAGCGTTACTTTCAACGTGCGTGTACACATATATCATAAGAACAGTGGGAGACGCGAATTTTTATGATGCATTTTTGTCTTTCAAATCGGACAACGCAAATTCAAAAACATTACAACAAAAACCGTTAAACAAGCGGTTGTTAAGTGGCCTGTGTCGGAAAACGTACACTTACGGATTAATTTGTATTGTCGTTTTAAACTACATCTCTCCGGCTTTCATTCACATAACACATCCTAGACAAGGTAATAGCAGGTTCAGTCTCACCACATCGATTTTACGTTAATCATACTGTGATTCATTTAATAATTTTCAGCAGCACGAAACTCACAGTTCGATTAAACTTAAGTACTTTATTCAAAGTATGTCTGGATGAGACGACATATGTACGCACGAGACAAACTTAACATTTGTTTCACGTTCAACAGCTAATTCCTCCATTACACCACCTCATGATAGCATAACCATGGTCGGAGCATCAGCTTCTAAGCGTTATTATTTACCTGTTAATTCGGTCAAATGGGTTCACAGGGCAGATTTTGTCTGTAAGGCGATTATGTCCTCAAAACGTGAGTCGATTTGTCCGCAGGTTGACCCAGTGGCGGCGCCAGAAATTTTTTTGTGGGGGGGGGGGGGGGGGCAACTAGGGGGGCAGACTCCCATGAAGGGGGGCAAATACGTAAAGGATCATATCATTACTTTGTTATGAGGTAGTCCAAACTTGGACCCAAAGTCCGTATTATACTGTTTTGGTTTGGTACGCCCTGTGGACGTACCAAACCAAAAAATTATATTACTGACTTTGGGTTCAAGTTTCGACTAAATGTAATGGTAATTAGCGGTCCTCCTTTCAAAAAATCCTGGATCCGCGTCTGGTGGGTCTGTGCGTGAGAGAGAGAGAGAGAGAGAGAGGGGAGAGAGAGAGAGAGAGAGAGAGAGAGTGAGTGACTCATAATGCCGTCTGTCATAATGCGAAATCCATGAATTTTTTTAGACAAGGGATATGGATAGACATGCCTTTGTTGGCTCATAACTTAATTATAACTTATAAGTATCTGCATCCGAGTCTTTAAATCTCTACTGCCTGGATGTGTTCATCAGCTAGCCTGAGGCTTTGGGCTAAGTGTGTATGGGAAATTATTGGGAATAAAAAAAGAGAGGGGTGTGTGTGTGTGTGAGAGAAAGTGACTGAATGTGTTTGTGTGTGAGGGTGGACGGAAATGCATGCGAGATGTTTGGGGGGGGGCAAAACCTTCGTTTGGGGGGGGGGTGCAAATGCGCCTCCCCCCCCCCCCCCCCCCCCCCCCCCCCGTAGCGCCGCCACTGGGTTGACCTGCGTAAATCATTCTCGGGTGGAATCGTCTTGGTTAGGTTCCCTCGGTTTGTTCTTTTCATTTGACCTCGAGTGGGTTAAATGGGCGACATACTCAGCTGTTTGCCAGAACGACCTAATCACTCAGTTTGAAAAGTGAATACGCCTTCTTTACTGGTTGAGTGCAAGAAGCCACTATCAGGACTTTCAAGAAAATTGTGCCACAAAAAAAATAACATTTTCCTTGCTCGTTTTTTTTATTCATTCAAACTCAAATAATATTTTGTTTATATAAATGTGTTTCATCTCAAATTATTGAAGAGTTCCTATGGGCACTCTTCAATACTTTGTAATAAAACACATTTGGTTGAACAAATTCAGATCACCAAAAAATGGAGCCCTCTACCATTTAAACACTAAATAAACTCCTAAAAGCAATCCTTGTCCCGGAATACATAAATGTTTGCGTTAAGTAAAAATAGTAGTGGACAACCAGACGACATAAGGAACAAAAATTCTGAAGCGAGGCTTGGTAATATTTAATCCAACAGTTCGGCAGACTTATTGGATTAAATTATTACGGAACCTCCGAACTAACCAGGATGGTTTCGAACATTTCGCCACTGACAGTATTGATGAAAATGATACGGAACCTCCTAACAGACCAGAATGGTTTCGCGCATTTCGCCGCTTGACAATATTGATGCAAATGATACCTTCCAGGGCGTTAGTGTTAAAAGGGTTAACAAGCGTATCAAAACGGCATCCTCCAATATGTACCCTCCAATAGTACATCACCACGTCATAGGTATTTTCCAATACCGAGATGAGCCGAAGAGTCACAAGATGATTTACTCTCAAAAACACTTACTCTTTTGCTCATTTGAAGAAATAACCAAGAGTCGCAATACAGTACGTGGAGAGTGGATTGTAACTAAATCACCCGCGGAGTGGAGTTACCACCCAAGCTAAAACTTTCAAATTTTGTACATATCTACAAAAACGCAAGCAATGTTTCAGCTAATGGACCTCCGGGTTTAACCCGGAGGTCCATTGGCTGAAACTTTACTGGCGCTGGTTATGCTTTGTAACAAATTTGCAATTGTTGCCCGGGTGGAATCTCCACTCTGCGGGTGATTTAGTGATAATACACTCTCCACGTACTGTACTTATAGAAAAGCAACAGTTCTCATTATTCGTTATCATATGGAGGTGCATGGGAGTGAGAGAGGGACACACAGAGAGATTGAGAGTTGGGAAGATGACGGAAGAGATAGATATATAGAGAGAGAGAGAGAGAGGGGGGGGGGGGGGGACGGAGAGGGATGGTAATGTGGGCTCATGACTTGAATGTAGCCACTTACGACGCGTAAACTCCGTTTGTATTCCCATCATTAAGATCTCATTATTGAGAATTATTGGGAAAACCTTTTACATGTACATTGATATAAATACATAAATGAAACTTCATATTTAATAAATATTCGGTAAATTTGTTAAATATGGGGTCAAAAGTTTTCATTTTCCCCAACCCCCCCCCCCCCCCTCCCCTTCAAAAAAAAAAACAAAACACAAAACAAAAACAAAATGCAGATTCATTTTGTTTTAAATTATAAGATCTTGTCTTTAAACAGACGCTGATGTATTAACCCTTTACCCAACGCAGAAGATTTCAAGATTTATTATTTTAAATACCATTTTTTAATTTATTTTCAAAACATTTCAACAAAAACCATATCATATGACCCCTCTTTGGAACGCGCTCGGCGAGCTCGTTCCAAAGAGGGGGTCACATGATATGGTTTTGGTGAAATTTTTCGAAAAATATTATTTTTTCAGCTATTCGGGCGATTCGTTGGGTAAAGGGTTAAAAACAAAGCATTTATTAAGTTCAAATTCCAATTTTCAATTGGGCTCTGGTGGTATTTTCTATATGTAACTTACATTATATTAATTGGAAGAAACCACATTCATTCATTTGGGTTTGACCAATTAATATTTTTATCGTGCCGCCTTAAACACTAAAATTTTGATTGATCAGACCCACAAATTTAGAAATACAGCTTTAGTAGTACATGTATGTCAGACTTCATAGCGGATCTTGTGGCGCCATACCGTAATACACTGTAGACGACACGTGGACTATGACGATAGGCTGTCTTGTGGTGTATCAACCATGGAGAAATGGGGTATTAATGAGCATGCGTACACTCTAAAATCAGTTGGGTTAACAATCAACCCAAATCGACTGGGTTGAGTGAATATGAACCCAATTGGGTTCATATTCACTCAACCCAGTCGATTTGGGTTGATTTTTAACCCAACTGATTTTAGAGTGTAGTACTGACGTCTCAACGATGAGGGAATATACCTTTAATGCGCATGCGCCGCACGTGCTGTTGGAATGTGCGTATTTTTTGTTTGTCCATTTTGTTTGATGGGTGTCGCCATCTTGGTTTCTTTTGGTGACACTTGCTGGTATGAGGCAAGAACACCTCTAATATAGTGAGGGTATTTTCGATACATTGAGAGTATATCTGATTTACGAATAGTTGTGGACAAACACTAACATATTTCAGACGCCAAACTGGATGACACTTGTTCACTGTGGAGAACAAAAGGTAGTGGGTCTGTATTCTGAGGGTGTGTTCGATTGAGAGTGTTAAACAAAACAACTGCCTCAAGATGCTCGCCATTTTGAGTTGATAATGGTAGCACGTAGTTCTATAGGGATTCCAAAAGGTAAGGGTCGTTGTACGAGAGTATGTCATATCACCTGAAATGATTCGACAATGCATAAATGTACCGAAAGCTACGCAAAACCCGGTGTTAACATTTTGCTAGACTTAACACCCGCCTGCCGTCGACACCACACATCTCATGCAATTCTAATCGAAAGACTGGAACAAAGAATAGGTCTCACAGGTTTGACTCGTATGCATCGTATCTCTCAGGTCGCACCAAAAAAGCATAGCCACAAAGCAAATTATCAGAACAAGTGACACTTCGTTTGGGCATCCCCAAGGGTTAGTGGTGGACTTTTACTCTACGCTATTTATGTTCTCCCCCGTTGGTGAACTTATCGGGAGCCATGGCCCTCAATTTCCATTTCTAACTTATTTATGTTCTCCCCATTGGTGAACTTATCGGGAGCCATGGCCCTTAATTTCCATTTTGACCTTATTTATGTTTTCCCCGTTGGTGAACTTATCCGGAGTCATGACCCTTAATTTTCAATTCTACATTTTTTAAGTTCTCCCCATTGGTGAATTTATCCGGAGCCATGGCCCTTTATTTTCATTTCTACGTGTTTTATGTTCTCCCCATTGGTGAATTTATCCGGAGCCATGGCCCTTTATTTTCATTTCTACGTATTTTATGTTCTCCCAGTTGGTGAACTTATCCGGAGCCATGACCCTACCTTTTTTATTTCTACGTTTTTTTATGTTATCCCTGTTGGTGAACTTATCGGGAGCCATGGCCCTTAATTTCCATTTTGACCTTATTTATGTTTTCCCCGTTAGTGAACTTATCCGGAACCATGGCCCTTAATTTTTAGTTCTACATTATTTTTGTTCTCCCCGTTGGTGAACTTATATCCTGTGTCATGGCCCTTCATTTTCATTTTAACACTGATGACACGCAGCTGTATATTAATTTCAATCATGACATAGAATACGATGCACGTTATGAAATTGAATGCTGCATTTAAGACATCAAAACATGGTAACTATCTCTATTTGAGAGAACGGAAGTGATATACATAGGTCCATGGCATCAAGTAAAGACAATATCCAAATTGTCCCTAAATAGTCAAAATTCAATGATTACATTCAGCAGTTTGCCCATAAATGTCGGTTGTTTCATTGACATACCGCTGATGTATTTTTACTCACAAAGATATACCGAATTCTTTCGTGCTCAATTTGTAGATATTTCAGTCAATAAATATTAAATTCGCATTGAAAACACCGAGGTATTAACACCATTAGAGCAATTACGCGATGTAGTGAAAAAAATACGGCTAAGGTGAGTCTTCATATCTAATGGTAATATCATGAAACATTCGGCTGAATGAAGTCTCAATTGAGCAACATTTCTAGCGTCGATTACAAAATTAGCCTTTATGGTACCTTTTATGTTCTGGAATATATCAGTTGGTCGGAAAAGCGAACCATAGGTTCGCTTTTCCGTTCAACTGAAATATTCCAACATTAGCGAATCTAAACATACGCAATGGACTATTTAATAGTTAGAATGTTCGCTGGCCATAACAGAGTCGAATTGCTTTAATTCTCTGTCGAATTAAACTGGTGGCCTGAAAGCGCGGATCCAGTGGCGGAATACTTACACCAGTCCACCAAGATTTCAAAACTGAAACATTAAAAAATACAAACGAAACTACCATATGATATACAAGGTTCTGTGGTTTCGCTTTTCCCACAGTTGTGCTTTTGAGATACAGACCGTAAATTAGCCCAACCGGGATATTAACATCTCGCAAAAAGATGTTTCCATTATCACTGGAGAGGATTGACAGATTTGCATTGTCCTCGTTTTGTATGCCAAACGGTACTGACTGGAGATATTCGTTTGATCTGATTAGAGTATCAAGCTGTCCGAACTGTGGATGTGTAACGTTTAGTGCTTACCGCCACCCACTACAATATATTTCTCTGAATATGTGGTGAGAACATGTCCGTCACGTTTTTCTTTCTCGTTTTGTCTTCCTGGGAACTTAGATGTTAACATCAATTGTTGAAGAGCTTTCAAAGACTGTTTTCCGAGGATCAATATCAGATGTTATTAGTTCGATCGGAGGAGGAAACAAATAAAATCGTTTCTACCGTTCCCATTTCCCAATATATTTTTGCTTGTACCGTTCTTGCCTAACTCACGTTAAGAAAAAATGGTCAAGCGCATAATTCTGACATCCCACCTTATCGCAGGTTCAACGAGTTATCAATTTTATAATTAATTTGGGCGATGTGCACGCCATGATGTCGGTCTGTGAAATAGGAAGCGTGGTTGCCACAAATGACTGCATTGGTAGTTCACCAGCATTTATTTTGATATATATTGCTGTACAAGCAATGCATTTACTGTGGCAATGAAGTTCCTTGGTTTCATATTGACGCTTATCAATGTCCGTGTCATAAATTGATATATACCCATATAAATATCAGAAAATCGAATTATACGGGAATAGAACCTGTCATTCCCGCTGTGGTTTTTATTGATAAAATGATTTTTTAAATTATACTTCGCTGTCTGTTGAAGATTGGTGAAAAAACAAGTGAAAAAAAATCGACGAATTGAAATAATTCTACGACCTTTGAGATTGGATTGGAAAACACGACGTCTGGTATGATTATAAGGCAATATACATGTACGTGTTTCAAGACCACCTGAGAGTTTACTAGAAGTTAAAAAACGCGATGTGGAGTCTCCATCCAGTTAATCAATATATATTATGATCATTCATGTTTATGTACAAAATATTGTATTAGAGTCGAGCTCTTATTTCTAATGTTACCACATACATTGACGAATCGAAATGAGTCGAAATGTAGTCTTAGAAACAAGAGGGAGATTGTGATACACCATTTTGGAGATAAACATTATGTGATGATAGATTTATCTTGCACTCCCCAGCTGTAATAAGTTGATTTACACTTTCCCTAACGTAACGAATCCGCCGCATCCTCTCTGTTAATTTACAAATTGAGCAGTAGATAAAAAACATCAATTTTGTACCAATTTCAACAAAATTATATTATGTACACACTCATTGGAACGACCTCGACGAGGTCGTTCCAATGAGGGTTCACATGATATGGCTTCGTTGAACTTTCTGGAAAATAATGCCTTTTTCGACTGATAAATATGCTTGTAGTTTCGGTGGAAACCAGGCATGTCAAAGTACGGCCTGTACCAACATAACCGGTACTGAGACGGAACAGAACCTGTGCCGCTGAAACCAGTACCGGGACAAGTCAACAAATGGGTGAAATTCGCATTTAAACTAACCCAGACCCCTAGATCGCGAAGACAAACATGACATCGTATCAATTATTCTGCGGCGACATCAAAGTAATCATAAAGCACGAAAATCGTGCTTTATGATTAATTTGATGTCGCCATGGAATAATTTCTTTGAACTTGCCGATGACGGCGCTTTCATTGTGTTTGATGAAAAGTCAAAATGGTCGGCCTTATCGAGTTTGTGGTGCAGACAGAACATGCATCTTTAGAGTGTTTTTGATGAGTTCATTCACAAGTTGAAAGTATGTCGTGCAAGTGAGCCATACACGATTATCAGCCCGTTCACCCTCGTTCAATTAGGAATTTCCTCATAAAATAATTTTGCCCCGGTACCGGCAGGAGAGAAGCCTCAGTACCGGTACTGGTTGGAGTCTGGGGGAACTGGCGGTTCAGGTACCGGTTGACATGCCTGGTTGGAACTGTTCGAGGCTGCCTTGAACTGTTGCGATCCTCGGATAAACTTATCGCGCTCATACATGTTCAACATTCTGAAAACACCATGTGCCTTAACAGTATAATTGCGTGTTGCTACATCTTGAATTCTCCGAATAATTCAAAATCACACAAGCAATGTGGTTCCATAATTTAATAAATATACTTTTGAGAAGTGTTTTTTTTTTCTCTCTCTCTTTCTTTTCGATTAAGCCCCTGTCACATTTTTGCGATTTTTTGTACGGACGTCCAAGAAGAGCCACGAATTCCAATTTCCGCTATTGACCACGATTTTTTTTAAGAAAGTGCCCTGAATTGGCTTCTCTTGCAATCTTACACGACCTTCACACGACCCTGTACGGTTCATCAGCGCTGTGGTAATTTTTGGGGTATAATAATCTTAATACACTAATACTTATATATACCACCCAATACCAAATAGTTACAAGCTTATCAAGTGGGTTATTTCCTCCAACGGACGGGTGCTTTCAACTCACCAAATGATATGTTCAGCAACCAGATAACAACAACTGGTTTTCCTCTTCCAATCCTGTATAAATACCATTCTCTTGGTGACGTCAAAGATTCTCTTTACTCTTCTGACCAGTTTACCATTCCAATTGCTGATTCCATATTGGAGGAGTAATAATAGGGGCAAATTATGCTACATTCCCCCCAGTTTTCTAAATAAAACCCCCTCCAAATGGCCCCAGGGAACATGAATAAATCCCTACCGTTAAAGGGCAAAGGCGTTAGGGAGACAAACTCCCTATATTTAACTTAATCAAAAAAGGATCAGCAATGGAATTCTCAGAAAAAAGGGCTCCAAAGGCATCCCAAGAGATGGATACTCTCACATTTTACTACACAAGAATTGAAGATAGAAACCCATAAAACTATACAAAATATTACAACTTTTTGTACCCATCCCCTCCCTCTCCTACTTTTTAACTACAGCCATAAATCAACAAAATTAAGGCACAAAAATTACAAAATTCAACAAAAATTAAAATATATCACACATGGCATCAGAAATAAAACCATTTCAACTTATCAATTTTGTCCTTTAAAATCCAGTTACTGGTCTTGCATTTCATCACTTAACCATGTTTTAATATTTTTATTTATTTTTTTTGTTATATTGTTGGGAATTTCCCAAATGAAATGAATTATGCTACACATCTGCAGTAGAAAGTTTCTAAGGTTTTCGAAACCGATTCAGTACGAATCTTGACGAGTAAGATGATGGAAGACCTACGAATAATTGTATCACGATCTAATATGACGTACTACGACGTAACACGTGGTTCTTCTTGTTACATATGTGGATGTTGTCTCATCGACAATCAGAACAGAATGATTTCAGATCGTTGATTGCCGGGCTTTATATCCTTTCAGTCTGGAAACATGGTGAAAACGTGTTAGTTCTTGTAAGTTCCTACTGAATCCTATCGGATCTTACTGGAATCGTATCAAAATCGTCCATAATCTTGAAACTTCGTAGAAATTCTTGGAGTGGCCGTAATAGATCTTACTGGTATCGTGACAAATCGTCGAAAATTTTACTTTAATCTTGAGAAAATCGTACGGAGTCTTGGCGGAGTCGCTCAAAACTCGTAGGGCCGTCGTAGTAGTTATTAATAGATCTTACAAGTTGTTAGGTAATCTTGACGCAACCGTACTGGCCAAGCGCACACAAACACTCACGAAGACGCAAGAATACCAAAGAATACCCCGTACGGTTTAGTACGTTCTAGTACGATAGCGGTACGACCCACTGTGGAATTGAATAATCGCACGATGGAATACGAAAATTTTAAACAGATTAAAACTTGCGTACGCGTATGTCGATCAACTAAGAATACCCAAGAAACGAGTAGGAAGCAGTATGGATATCAGTACGGATATCTACGATTGTGTAGGAAGCAGTACGGATCTCAGTACGGATATCTACGATTGATTGGGAAGCAGTACGGATATCAGTACGGATATCTACGATTGATTAGGAAGCAGTATGGATATCAGTACGGATATCTACGACTGATTAGGAAGCAGTACGGATCTCAGTACGGATATCTACGATTGTGTAGGAAGCAGTACGGATCTCAGTACGGATATCTACGACTGATTGGGAAGCAGTACGGATCTCAGTACGGATATCTATGATTGATTAGGAAGCAGTATGGATCTCAGTACGGATATCTACGATTGATTGGGAAGCAGTACGGATATCAGTACGGATATCTACGATTGATTAGGAAGCAGTATGGATATCAGTACGGATATCTACGATTGATTAGGAAGCAGTATGGATATCAGTAACGGATATCTACGATTGATTAGGAAGTAGTATGGATCTCAGTACGGATATCTACGATTGATTAGGAAGCAGTATGGATCTCAGTACGGATATCTACGATTGATTGGGAAGCAGTATGGATATCAGTACGGATATCTACGATTGATTGGGAAGCAGTATGGATATCAGTACGGATATCTACGATTGATTGGGAAGCAGTATGGATCTCAGTACGGATATCTACGATTGATTGGGAAGCAGTATGGATATCAGTACGGATATCTACGATTGATTGGGAAGCAGTATGGATATCAGTACGGATATCTACGATTGATTAGGAAGCAGTATGGATCTCAGTACGGATATCTACGATTGATTGGGAAGCAGTATGGATATCAGTACGGATATCTACGATTGATTGGGAAGCAGTACGGATATCAGTACGGATATCTACGATTGATTGGGAAGCAGTATGGATATCAGTACGGATATCTACGATTGATTGGGAAGCAGTACGGATCTCAGTACGGATATCTACGACTGATTGGGAAGCTGTACGGATATCAGTACGGATATCTACGATTGATTGGGAAGCAGTATGGATATCAATACGGATATCTACGACTGATTGGGAAGCAGTACGGATCTCAGTACGGATATCTACGATTGATTGGGAAGCAGTACGGATCTCAGTACGGATATCTACGACTGATTGGGAAGCAGTACGGATATCAGTACGGATATCTACGATTGATTGGGAAGCAGTATGGATATCAATACGGATATCTACGACTGATTGGGAAGCAGTACGGATCTCAGTACGGATATCTGCGACTGATTGGGAAGCAGTACGGATATCAGTACGGATATCTACGATTGATTGGGAAGCAGTACGGATCTCAGTACGGATATCTATGATTGATTGGGAAGCAGTACGGATCTCAGTACGGATATCTACGACTGATTGGGAAGCAGTACGGATATCAGTACGGATATCTACGATTGATTGGGAAGCAGTACGGATCTCAGTACGGATATCTATGATTGATTGGGAAGCAGTACGGATCTCAGTACGGATATCTACGATTGATTAGGAAGCAGTATGGATCTCAGTACGGATATCTACGATTGATTGGGAAGCAGTACGGATCTCAGTACGGATATCTACGATTGATTAGGAAGCAGTATGGATGTCAGTACGGATATCTACGATTGATTGGGAAGCAGTACGGATCTCAGTACGGATATCTATGATTGATTAGGAAGCAGTATGGATCTCAGTACGGATATCTACGATTGATTGGGAAGCAGTACGGATCTCAGTACGGATATCTATGATTGATTAGGGAGCAGTATGGACCTCAGTACGGATATCTACGATTGATTAGGAAAAAGTATGGATCTCAGTACGGATAGCCACGATTGATTAGGAAGCAGTATGGATCTCAGTACGGATAGCCACGATTGTGTAGGAAGCAGTACGGATCTCAGTACGGATAGCCCGGATTGATTAGGAAGCAGTACGGATCTCAGTACGGATAGCCACGATTGATTAGGAAGCAGTACAGATCTCAGTACGGATATCTACGATTGATTAGGAAGCAGTATGGATCTCAGTACGGATAGCCACGATTGATTAGGAAGCAGTATGGATCTCAGTACGGATATCTACGATTGATTAGGAAGCAGTATGGATCTCAGTACGGATAGCCACGATTGATTAGGAAGCAGTACGGATCTCAGTACGGATATCTACGATTGTCCACGATTTTCATCATTTCATGTCGTAGTAGATCGTGTCAAAATCGCTAAGATGTGACAGGAGCTTTAGAAAACGTATTCGAAACCTCCCAATACTCTATAAACTGTAACTTCAATAAATAGTAACCAAGGACGCGGTTGTATTAACCATTTACCTAACATGGAAAGCAGACGACACTTGCACAAAATTTCGGAGGTCAAGTCAGGAGAAGTTGGAAATTCCGTCTGTCTGGATTTTAGAGCTTCTTTGGTGATGCTGATGTCGCCTTTACTTTCCAAAATTCCAACTCGGTTTCAAATCGGTAGAAATCTATTACTATTTACAACTACGGTGTACGTAATATCGAGCTTCATTAGTATATATGATGTCAGTCGGTACGAGATTTCTATAGTACGTTTACTTATTGTAATAAAACAATCCTCTAAATACACTTCAAGAAAATCATATCAATGTAAAACCCCTACCCTGAGTTAATTCCATCTTTCACTGTTACAAAATGATGAATCATCGAAAATTGATCATTCCTGCATAATATCTGATTTAATGTCAGGACAGTGTGAACTGTGTTCAAAGTTCCAAGCTTGAGCATTAATTTTGTTTAGCACATATTTAATTTCCAAAAGAATACCAAATAATAACAACCTGATAATTCTATCATAAAAGTGCTGGCATTTTAGTTACTAGACTCAATTTTATGGTCCCTTTCATGGCTTCATTTTCAAAATCGTTCTCGGTAGATTATTTCCAACTACGGGGAGGGACTGGGAGGGGGTTCCCCCCCCTCCCGGTCTCTCCCCAGTTGGAAATTCACTACCCTACCTCCGCCCCCAATCGGCCACCTTTAGCCACTTCCCTGATGACCTACTTGCACGACAATCAATTCACCTACGTACGTCGTGTTTAACATCTACTCACTCGACTGTCTATTTATCTATCCTAGTCGCGTCAATCAGGGGCGATGAAGGGAATATCGGTGCTAGAGCTGTAGGTTTTTAAATTTCTTGTTCGGTTTCGGTTTTGGTTTTTCAGGTGGAATAAAACCTCGGTTCGGTTCGGTTTTCGGTTTGTTCATGAGGCCAAATAAAATTCAATAAAACTCATTCTTATGTCCGGTGTCATAACTGGATGGCAGTGAAATTGAGTGAAACTCAATGAATGCCCGAAATAAGCTATAATACATGAAGAATCAGGAAGGACAATATTATAATTACCTAAGTATACAGAACTTTTATTGTGCTTGGCCATTTTTCGAGGTCTGACACCTACATGCAACTTGAGGAAAGCTACAAACACAACTAAACTGAAATGTCGGAAATTCGCAGAATGTAGCCTTCCCAGAGTAGTAAGAGCACCCAGACACTGCCATTGGCAGTGTCTGGGTACTCTCACTACCCTGGGATGGCTGCATTCTGTGAATTTCTGCAGCAAGAGAGTATTTAATAAAAAACGAAAAAAATTAGATTACGGGATGTCGACGGTTTCGGTTTCGGTTTTTAAAAAAAACTAAAAACCTCGGTTCGGTTCGGTTTCTGTTTACCAACAGCTCTAATCGGTGCCCTGAACAGTCAGGGGTAAGGGGCACTCATGATGCGGAATAATCCCGACGAGACAAGAGTGGGCCAATTTCGTAGGAAGAGTTCATCGGGACATCCCCTGGAAAATTTGCATTCATGAAGTGCCAAATAATGAGATTTCCTTGGTTTTCCGCCAATTGCTCAATTGGTCAACAACAACTTTCTGGGTTTTCATGTACAGTACGTGGAGAGTGGATTGTAACTAAATCACCCGCGGAGTGGAGTTATCACCCAAGCTATAACTTTCAAATTCTGTACATATCGACAAAATACATAAGCAATGTTTCAGCCAATGGACCTCCGGGTTTAACCCGGAGGTCAATTGGCTGGAACTTTGCTTGTGCTGGTTATGCTTTGCAACAAATTTGCAATTATTGCCTGGGTGGAATCTCCACTCTGCGAGTGATTTGGTGATAATACACTCTCCACGTGCTGTATAGACTATGTGAAAACTACACAAGCATGTATTCTCGCTGTTCTAGTGCCGGACCCTTTCTTAAGAGGCGCGGGGCCCATCCACCATGGACCCGCTCATGGACTCCCCAACAGCACCGTGCCCGAGATTACTAACACGCTTCACCCATCCTCTCGACGGCTCTGGGGCCAATGATTTACTAACATGGCAGTCCATTCAGTAGAGTAATGTTCTTATTACAATCGTAACACGACAGTCAATTCATCTACCCGAGTCGTGCCTAGAACATGAGTTTTTATCGTTCTTGCTTTTGGCAAGCACACCCCGACACGCACTGGTCAACAGGCTTTGTAACACGAGAAAGCGATCGCACTCGTTCCCATCTTGTCAACTGAGATACATCCGCAAGTTCGCGAGATGTTCACTCCAAGTAAAGAAATTTGGTTGGTTAATTCAATCGGGGATTGAGAGAAACCGAGGAAAGAAACACGAGTGGCTGTAAAGAGAATTAGGAACAGGTAAATAGGAGCAGAAGCACTGTTTTTTACAAAGTTGAGTGGTCTTCCCAGGCGTGTAGCTGGGGGAGGTGCGAATGATGCGAACACACCTTCGCGGAAAAGTGGAGTTCCTCTTAAAGGACTATCTCCCATTTTTCTTTCACATTTTGATCAAATAGGGCGACCTCATTTACCACGATACATCGTACGCACTGTGGCTTAGCCACAGAGGGTACTATGTATCAGGATAAGATGATTTAAAACATAACTGAGCTGGTTTCTATGTAGTTTCAGTAAAACGCCTGAGCAACTAGGTCTTTCGCATACACAAGCTGTGGTCTTGGTGTTGCAGGTCCTCTATGTTACATCGAACTTAACGTTAAAACTAGAAGTCCTGTCATGAAATGCGCACCAATAGCATGTTGATATGCGCGTTAATGTACGCGTTATAGCCCAAGTAAAGCTATCAAATTCTGTACATATGGCCTGTGCACAAGCAACGTTTCAGCCAATGGACCTCCGGGTCACCCGGAGGTCCATTGGCAGAAACATTGCATGTGTTTGCTATGAGTAACCAAGAGAACGTGCCGTGCTTTG
The DNA here is from genome assembly GCA_031216915.1 of Pictodentalium vernedei. Classification (NCBI taxonomy): domain Eukaryota; kingdom Metazoa; phylum Mollusca; class Scaphopoda; order Dentaliida; family Dentaliidae; genus Pictodentalium; species Pictodentalium vernedei. The sequence continues at coordinate 12,172,753 of CM062296.1, read as the reverse complement.
GATGCCATTCGATATGGCAATTGCGCGCAATTCCAACGCGCAATTAAGCCTAGATAAGCGCACTATTCGTGACAGGACTTCTAGTTTTAACTGTATCACTGCTTAATACATTTATTACACGCTTATTCTATGAAATGCCCCTCTACAGCAACACTAAACCATGCAGAAAATGAAAATCCGTTCCACACACAGGTGCGAAACGAAAATCGTTGACAGACAATTTTCAAATAGAAGCGAAATTTCACTGGAAGATTCTGCAAATCATGCATCGAAATAACAATTTCAATCGCTGGCGAAAGCTGAAAATCGTCCCCTGAGTTCTAATGTGTTCTGTGTGCCACTAGGCATGCCAGTAAGCGCGCCAGTAGGCACACCTGTAGGCACGTAGAACACATTGGAACTCAGGGTAGGAAATAGTAACAAGGGTTCCCATCGTAAATTTGGTTAGCGATAAAATGTGCTCTTTTTGGTGATAGCTGACTGAGTGTCCTTCTAATAAATGTTGTTTTTTTACAGACGTGAAGGCGTGTAATAAACACAGAACGTTACGCGCGTGTGAATGGGTTAATCGATATGACATTGGTGTAATCGCGGAAGGGTTAAACTTGAGGGCTGCGATCTCTCGTTTTATCCTTCCGTGCTGACACTCATGCCAAATCGATTAATCCATTCACTCGCGTGAGTCTTTCTGTGAAAAATCTGGAAATAAAATATTTCTATTAACTCTATCTATTTTGTATTTAATGTTTCACATACATTCTAATATAATAGTCCAACAGTGCTTATATTTTTTATCTAACAATTATATAGATTTTTGGTCCGAAAACCACGAGAAACGGTACGTATCACACAATGTGTTCCGATTCTGTATCAAAAAGACGACTCATTCTGATTCCGTATCATGTAGACAACTCGTTTCCGGTAACGCGACGGGCTATCATAACAGGCACATGAATACATTCTATGTGCGTTTCAGTGATCCACTCAGCTGATCGTTTACAGTACAAAACAAAGGTACTTACTGCTAGCGATAGAATTATTAATAGCCAATGACCCCCCGTCCCACCCCCACCCCAACACACCTACATAAATAGAAACTGCACAATTCAATATTACACCTACCCGGTTCCCGGGGATGTGCCGACGTCGCACACTCGTAAATTCAAGCGGATCATCATAGTGACTAATTTGACAAACAACTTTGAAAATTGAGGAGACCATGTTACTTATTGTTTGTTAGACTGCACAACAATATAGTTCCATAAAATATGGGTTGTTTTCTTTTAACTTTTTCTAGCCCAACATTATGTCGTCAAACTGTATTAATAATTTAAGATTTAATCTGTTTATGTGGCAGAATTGTAAGATAAATGAATTACCATGATGCATGCATGTCCTGTGATTTGCATCAGATTCTGTGTAGTGTCCAGAAATGGGATCACAACTCGCCGGCAATGCCGGCTCGTTGAGATCCCATTCTGGACACCATCTCGTATCTAATACAAATCACAGGCCATGCATATTATCATGATAATCTGTATATATCCTAAATTTCATTATTTCCTGGATGCTACCACACAGCTTCATTTGATGCTCATTTATCAACATTTTTCATCGTTTCACAACCACAACCACCACATCCTCACCCCCAACCCCCAACCCCCATCTCCAATAAAATTCCCCTTTCGCGCCTCATTGGCTGAAACATTGCTTGTGGACAGGCCATATGTGCAGAATTCGATAGCTTTACTTGGGCCATAACGCGTGCTATTTGTGCGCATTTCACGACAGGACTTCTAGTTTTAACTGTACTCTGGAAATGGACCCAATAAGTCTAAACCGTCACCATTCTCCTATATATCGGTTCCTGTGAACTAGAAACACTCTGATTTCAACTTAATAACCTTCTAGACCAAAGCAACCACACAACACCACGGGAATCCAAGGTTGTTGTCTCTTCAATGACATCAGTTACCACAACACCACGCACTGAACATATGAACTAACACTACACATCACCATAATGACGGGGCTCTCCAGCGTATTTACATATTATTTAACGCCACAACTGGGGTTTGTTCGAGGTGTAACAAATAGAGCTTCATTTGGGTACGATATAGTACTCATGATCCGATCGATTGTTCAGTTTTGTGACGATACAGTTTAAACTAGAAGTCCTGTCACGAACTGTGCGCTTATCTAGGCTTAATTTCGCGTAGGAATTGCGCGCAATTGCCATATCGAATGGCATCCAAAGGACGGCGCGTTCTCCTGGTTACTCATAGCAAACACAAACAATGTTTCTGCCAATGGACCTCCGGGTTACCCGGAGGTCCATTGACTGAAACATTGCTTGTGCACAGGCCATATGTACAGAATTTGATAGCCTTACTATGGTCATAACTCTCTGATTAACGCGAAGATCGACGTGCTATTTGTGCGCATTTCATGACAGGACTTCTAGTTTTAACTGTACGAGTAACTTAGTATGTATATTTTGCATTCTACTAAGGGCCCGTAAATTGGACTAAAACAGCGAAGCCAGAGTGTCTGTAATACGGTAAGCGCCTTGACTACTTAGTCTTATGTAGGCATTTATCCCAGTTACGTCGCCAGGGTTCTATAATATAGGGTGCTCAGGATTTTTTTTTCTGAGCGAGCAGACATGAAAATCAGAAGGCCGTGGGGGTTGTTTCAGAACCTCCCCAAAAGTCAAAACTCGGGCCCTCCGGTCGATAATCCCTCCTCCCACTTCGTGTAACGACCTAGGGGGTTAGTTAGGACTGAGCCTCATTGAGATAATTTTGCAAAATTCAGTGCTCTAAGAGCGATTGCGAGGCATTTGTAGCATGTGTAGCTGAAAATTTGGAGACCAGTTTGGGGCTCTATGTTTGGTGAACTTTGCATTGAACCAATGTTTATTTTTGAGGGGCAACGCCCCCATCCCCACCCAGACTGCACCAGGGCTGCCCCAATGATTTCTCCGCAAGAAAAATACCACCATTCGATGATAATACACACCAAATAGATGAAAATCGTCGGCAATAAATTATTTCTGAACCTCTGTTTGAATACAAAATAGATTTGGCCACATTGGTCTAAATTACATTATTTAACAATACTTCACTCGGGGTTGATAGGTTAATGCACTAAACAGGAAGAATGCACTGCATGGCACGGAGATAGGATTTGTGTAGTTGTCCACGGGTGTCGCTTACTTTGTCGATATTTGTTGAATTGTGCGGTCTCGACTCGATTGTCACGTTAATCCAACACACACAGGTTAATTATTATTTCACAATCAATAAAACCCATATTTACTTCAATTAATGGCAATGTTGTGTTCATGTATGCACACACGTTAAATGAAATGTAGACGGAACAATGTGTTGGTCAGAACATGCATCATTCTACATCTCTTAGAGGCAGCTTTAATAACCTGGTATATCCTGTGATCATCGGTGTCACTGCTGAGAGCATACAGTTGCAATGCTGTCGACCTGGAGGGTGGCACACTCTAAAATCAATTCAGTTAAAAATTAAACCAAATCAGCTGGATTGACTGAATATGAAGCCAATCGGGTTGATATTGACTCAACCCAGCAGATTTGAGTTGTTTTTTAACCCACCTGATTTGAGTGGCGGAGCTACGATTCTCAAATAAGGATGCCCTGAACAATATTCAGGGTGCACGGCATGACGTGCCGGAGGCATGTCCTGAGGTCTGAAGTGGCGTGCGTGTGGTGGGTCAGGGAGAGGGTGATCCTCCTCAGAGTGAAGGCCCTCCTCCAGGAAAAGTTTTACAAAACTAATGCTCTGAGGATGAATCTGCGGTAAAAAATAGTTCCAAATGCCAGATACGGTGTCAGCGACCGTGTCAACAAATATCTGCATGCCATTATTATCTCTCAATCTTCCCCATAAATGACTCACATACAGTTAAAACTAGAAGTCCTGTCAAGAAATGCGCACAAATAGCACGTTGATATGCGCGTTAATGTACGCGTTATGGCCCAAGTAAAGCTATCAAATTCTGTACATATGGCCTGTGCACAAGCAATGTTTCAGCCAATGGACCTCCGGGTAACCCGGAGGTCCATTGGCAGAAACATTGCATGTGTTTGCTATGAGTAACCAGGAGAACCTTTCGTGCTTTGGGTGCCATTCGATATGGCAATTGCGCGCAATTCCAACGCGTAATTAATCCTAGATAAGCGCACAGTTGGTGACAGGACTTCTAGTTTTAAGTGTATCAAATGTGAAGACGACCCGTTCAACACACAATATATCGTATGGAAAGCAAAACGAGTATGGGTGGATGGTAGGACATACGGAGAAACCACTTACCTATGATCTGTTTTCAAACGATGACAGCAGCCCATATTTACCTCGGTGTAGTGTGTGTACTTTATTTCTGAATGAACTACAGTACGTGGAGAGTGGATTATAACTAAATCACCCTCGGAGTGGAGTTATCACCCAAGCTATAACTTTTAAATTTTGAACACATTGATAAAAAACACAGCCAATGTTTCAGCCAATGGACCTCCTGGTTTAACCCGGAGGTCCATTGGCTGAAACTTTGACTGCGCTGGTTATGCTTTGCAACAAATTTGCAATTATTGCTTGGGTGGAATCTCCACTCTGCGGGTGATTTAGTGATAAAACACTCTCCACGTACTTTATAATGAACGTTCACCAACACCATACACTGTATCAGTGTTTTTGCCTAAATCTGGGTATAGGATTTGATAGATGGGTGAAAATAGTTGAAATGGGGTTTGAATTTGGGGGCATTGAGGTTAGGGTACCCCTCCTAGCTAGCCCCCTCCCCTACCTCCGCCACAGGCTGATATTATACTGAACCTGACGTGAATGGTGAATGGCGTGTTTATACGTATGCCTGCTTTACGGGAACGACTTGGTTTATTCCACTGGTATAAGCAGGGTTTTCCAATGCTAGTCACACTTGCCATGTGTTAGGTTACAGGTGGCTGTGTAAATGTGCATTTAACTTAAGAATTAAAGCTTTTATAAGAACACAGTGCAAATTAAAAACAAAAAGAAAAAAGCTATATAAACATTGTAAAATATCATGGTTTCTAAATTAAACCCGACATACTAGGGCTCTGTCCTGAAATGCAGAAACAGTTTCGACCGAATAAGATTTTTAACCAGGGATATTTTTCATCTTTCGCAAGACTAATTGAGAAACAGACCACAAGGGTATTAAAATGCATCCAGATATCAGACGACGTTGGAAAAAATGTGAAAGCTGGCAACCTATATTTGGAACACAAATTGCAGAATCTGTAATTTATGTCCAAAAATATTTGGAGGCCTAACATTCCGACATGTTTGAAGATTTTCGGACAAACCGTTTGGTGTGTGTTTGGGGGAAGATTCTTCAGTGATCCACCGGAACAATCACTCATGCTGCCCAGAAAAGCTCATAACTTTGAAAATATCAGCTTCAAATTGAATGCGGAGATTCCTCTGCTGCAATATTATAGATGTTCCTTATGGTTCTTTCAGCGGCATTGGAGTACTTATCTCTCTAGAAATTCCATTTTGTGTGATTTTGTGAATGAATGAATGAATAACTTTATTTGCAAAACACATTATAGTACAGGTATATGGTCATATAATTGTACACCATTAAATATATTTTTTATTTTATACCGAGGATTTGAATAAGATGTCAAACTAAATACTTGTTTTCTGCAGGAGGATGACTTAGCCAACTGGCTTTATTATTGTCACCCACCTTAATAAAGAAGAAAAAAAAGTGTGAGAGAGGAAAGTAGCAGGAAGTGAGAAGTGAGAAACAAAGAGAGAAGGGGGGGGGGGGGGGGATAACAAAAAAGAAGAGGTCCTATAACTGAACCTTGCGGAACCCCACATGTTATGTTTTGGGACGTCGATGTGCAGTCTTTGTACTGGACATACTGCTTTCTTCCAGACAAATAACTTCTAAACCATGAGTTGGGCATTCCTCTTATACCATTGCATTCCAGTTTACTTAAAAGTATAAGAATGATCTATAGTATCAAAAGCTTTATAGAAATCAAGGAAAACGGACAATGTTCGATCGCTAGTAGGTTTGTCGTTGCTTAATGCAACATTGTGGATAAGTTTTATTATTGGGTGTAGTGTGGAGTGTTTTTTCTGAATTCAAACTGAAACTGATATAGAATGTCATGTTCCGATAAGAAATTGGATAAACGGTTGTACATAATCTTTTCCAGAACTTTGGAGAATGCCGGAAGTAAACTAATGGGCCTGTAATTATTAAAAATTCTGGCGTCTCCAACTTTGTGAAAAAGAACGACATTTGCTATCTTCAGTTCGTCAGGTATTATCCCAGACGAGAATGAAAGGTTTGTTATATGTGTTAGGGGTTCATCTATTTTTGTTATAGTTTCTTTGAGCAGTTTTGTGGACATATTAATATAGTCTCTTCTTGTTTTACTATGGAAAGGTTTAACTGTAAGGATTACTTCCTGTATATTTGTAGGGTAAATGAAAAAGGACGTCGCATGATTATTATGATTGTTATTAGTGTTGTTGGAGTTGTTGTTATTGTTGTTGTTCGTTTTATTATAGTTATTGTTGTTGTTGTTGTTGTTGTGGATCTCGTTGCTGTTTATCAAATTGTTGTTGTTACTCTTTAGAAAGTCCATGAAGTTTCTGTTTGAAGGAGGTATCTGTTCACTCGTGACTTTGCCGGTGCTGGCAAACAATGAATTTAATTTATTTGCAATTGACATATTATAATATTAGAACGTTTCTTTTCATGTTCTATCGGTCGATAGTACCTGAGTTTGTGTGATTTCTGAAATAAAACCTGAAGCAGCTCTTCGCTGCTTCAGGTTTTATTTCAGAAATCACATAAACTCAGGTACTATCGACCGATAGAACATGAAGAGAAACGTTCTAGTTATTTTGTTATGCCGAACAAAAAATGACTTTCATTGATAAGCGTTAAATGCAACATGTCATCAATCTTGTAATAACAATGTAGTAGAATCCAAAAACATGACGTCATTTCGAACGAATGACGTCTCTTCGAAAATGACTTTTCACAAGTGCCGTCGCTTTGGAAGTTTCTATATCACCAAAAGCCAGTGGTTACAACTGCATCACGCTGTTCATTTATAATTCATTGTTAATGCTTGTGTGAAAAGTGATATAAATTAATGGAATATAAAATTATGTTTCTCGGACGACAACAGTTGATAGAATTAAGCGGAGTGAAACAATTTATTTTCAACTTGAGTCGGAGGCTCAGTGAGGTCGAGGAGTACTACACTTGTGGAAATATAATTGATTGAAGTCATAATTGAGACTCAGGATTCACTGAAGTGGCGAACAACACGTGAGTGAGTTTTTAATATTTCTGATTCTTTTGAATTAATTGTTTGCAGTTAAAATTGAAAACACACCCACCGAAGATGATATATTTGTTGGTAAGTTTGTGTCTACCGGTGTTGAAAAAAGTTAAACGGACACGGAGCCAGCGTTTGGTGTTGAGAAATTCCAATCGAAGCTGATCAATGGAAGTGGAGCATACATTTTCTTCGTTCTCTTGTCTCCATGGACAAACGTTCCGATAGTACCCGTGTTTGGCCCCAAACTCCAGTACCATGACTTTTAGAAGGTGTCAAATTAACCAATCATGGCTGATGTTACAAACGTGAGGCATAACAATATCGGTTAACTGATTATTACCGTCAATAAAGAATGATGGTGGACTAAGTACACGTTTTGAACTTTTAATAGTACGTTTAATCATATCTCAAGGTTTTTTTTTTGTATCATACATGTTCTGTGTTAAAACTGAGTTATAATAGTTGGCCTTACAAGTCCGTTTTGGCTTGTTAAACTCTCGGCAGTAAGTTTTGTAGGTTCTGATATTGAAATCTGTTGGCGACCTGACTTTTTTCATGTAGAGTTTGTGTTTCTGAAAGGAGGATTCTAGGAGACCTGCCCTCATCCAAGGTCCTCTCCTAATTTTTTTCTTGCTAGTGTTAATAGTTCGCAGAGGAAAGGCTTCCTCAAATGCGTTTTGGTAAATTTCCTGGAAGTTTGAATATGCATCAATTGGCGATGTAGCATTGGTTACGCTTGAGAAATCGGAAGCTGAAAGCAATCTTTTAAAATAATTAACATTCACTGTTTTAAAGGACCTTTTGGGCTTGGATGACGATATGGAGTGGGTTCTCTTATTTTCATCTACTAAAAAAGTTGCAAAGTGATCACTTACGTCTGTGATTATGATACCTGATTGCAATACTTTTCCAGAAGTATTACATAAAATGTGATCTATCAGAGTGGCTGACTAATCTGTAACTCTGGTTGGCTTGGTAATAACTGTTCACGTATTGGTTAGTTTTTTGGTGATTGTAAAAGTTAAGTTGTTCAAGATTAGTCTCCCATCAGATAAGTGGATTTATGTTCGTTGTTCACCTTACCTAATAACTCGGACAGGTTGTTCAAAAATGAATCTATGTCTGCTTTAGGAGCTGTATTTGGACGGTATATTACACCAACTAGGATTTTTTATTCAAGTTGAGTTCTATGAAAATAGATTCAAAGACATGAGGAAAGAAAATTGGTAAATCATTACGAATATTGAACTGTAAAGTTTCTTTGATAAATAAGCCTACACCGCCTCTTCCATCGTCATTACCAAGCCGTGTTCGCAGAAGTAAAGGGTGATATCCCTCTAGCTCATAGGTGATGTTTTCCTGAGCAGTAAACGTTTCTGTCAGACGTATTTTGTCAAAGTGATTAGAGTTGTTTTGTAGATTATGCAAAAGATCCTTTAGAGGCTCCCAGTTTGCATTTAAACTCCAACAGTTCAAGTTAAAGACTGAGAACTTTATGCTTAAGTGGTGTCATTTTCCCGAAGTCTTGTGGTGTATAGTAATTGCAAGTGTGTGTATTTACGGTAAAGGGTGAATCAGACACGTCTTCTGAGTCACTCGCAGTATGTTCATTAAGGAGCTTCGGAAAATTGTGGGGGCGCGGTGTCGTTACGGTAACCGGTTCTTGTTAGATCACCGAAGTTAAGCAACGTCGAGCCCGGTTAGTCCTTGGATGGGTGACCGTCTGAGCGATTGATTCGGCCTCCCGCGTTGTGTCCTTGGACAAGGCACTTCACCCCGATTGTCCACATGGGGGCACGATGACGCCGTGTACTAAGGCGTACTGCACGTCAATGATACGCATGTCTTCATCCAATCTAACCCGGCCTGTGCTGCAGTGCGGAGATACGATGTTGGGGAGCTGGCAGCTGCTCGTCGTTGCTCGGTGGTTCTCTCCGGGTACTCCGGCTTCCTCCACCCATAAAACTGTCACGGTCATGATTAGCCATTGTGCATAAGTATATGACCTTAAACACCAATAAATAAATAAATAAATTCGGAAAATTGTACATATCCTGCTCTGGATTTCATCTAGTGTGGTTTCGTTAGCCATGGTTAAATGTGATTAAAAAATCTTCCACAATGTGCTAGAAAACAGTTTTGATGGGTGTTAAGATTGTGATATTTATTATCGTGAAGTATGCATTGAGAGTAAGGTATATTTTTAGTTGTGAGTTAGAAAATAATGTAAAAAAGAAAAGACATGAAAAAACTGTGAGCTTCTCATCTCCGTCCATAGCCCACTTAATTGGATATCTCTTAATTGTATATCCCTGCTAATTGAATATAATTTTCAAACACAAAACCATTTACCATAACTTCAGTACAAAGTTGATCTGTTAATTGCATATGGGTTGCAGAGTAAACTCCTGTTAATTGTATATAAATTTTTGAAATATGTCCAAAAAAATACTGTGAAACGCACCAAATTCCTCTGTCCAGGGTGAGATAGCAGGGAGAGACAGATGTATCCAACCCCACCCACGTGACGTTATACATTTATAACGTTATTATGACGCGATGCATAGTATTTGGCTACCAACTAATTCATATTGACGTCATCAGAATGCCGTGTGTTCAAAGTTTGATGCTCTGAAACTCTTTAAACCCCAAGATGCCACCGTTCCTAATTGATTTCGTGGTATATACCTTTGGTATATACATAACTTTTGCATACTCTTTCCGATGGTGTCATTAGTTTTTCGAAACAACGAATACCAAATGACTTGATTATATCAGCACGTGACCGCCGATTACCTCTGGCTGGCGTAACCGCTGTAAGGTGGGGGGAGAAAAATAATCCCTGATGAGTACGGGTGTGGGATGGGAAAATCTCACCCTCGGGACAAGATATTTGGTCCAGACACTCGGCAAGCCTCGTGTCTGGCCCAAATATCTTGCCCTCGGGTGAGATTTTCCCATCCCACACCCGTACCCATCAGGGATTATAATAATCCCGTAAAAGGGGCGTCTAGAGAGATTAAGAATACACATTGTGGTGGGTTTTCAACTTTATTGAATGGTATCATTGACATCATTTTTAACAATCACAGAAGATAATAAAATGTGGTTAATGAATCATCTCCAAAAATTAAGAGGATTCTACTGTTCTATTTGAAAATAGAATACATTGCATGTGTTTGCTATGACTAACCAGGAGAACCTGCCGTGCTTTGGATGCCATTCGATATGGCAATTGCGCGCAATTCCAACGCACAATTAAGCCTAGATAAGCGCACTATTCGTGACAGGACTTCTAGTTTTAACTGTATGTTCCCTTTGGGACGGTATATTATTTCCCATATGGCACATAGAAGATTCTAGCACTCAGGCGATGAAATGTCGATCAGATCGTCACAAGACATTCGCTAGTACCCTTTCTACTATTTCAAACTGTAGAATCTCACTCGTCCAAAATTAATAGCGGAAAATTAAAAATGATGACCCTGTCCGAGGTATAGATTGAGGGATAGTCTACCCGAGGAACACGTTGACCCCCTAGGTTACCGACTCGCGAGACAATGGTCTCAAAGAAAGACCATTCGTAATGTCTACACTGAACCAGCGCATCATTATTTTTGTACGATCCTTAATGTCTACCTCGAGCCAGGCCGTTATTATTTTTTTTTTATACCGCATGATTTGTGTTTATAATGATAATATGAAGACAGTGGTTCCAGAGGGACTATACGTAATGTCTACTTCGAGCAAGGTTATCATTATTTTTATTATATCGCATGAGTTGTGTTTATAATGGTAATATGAAGACAATGGTTCCGGGGGGACTATCCGTAATCTCCACCACGAGCCAGGTTATAATTATTTTTATTGTACCGCGTTAGTTGTGTTTTTTATGGTAATATGAAGACAAGGGTTCCGGTGGGACTATCCGTAATCTCCACCACGAGCCAGGTTATCATTATTTTTATTGTACCGCATTAGTTGTGTTTTGTATGGTAATATGAAGACAATGGTTCTGGAGGGACTATCGGTAATGTCTACCTCGGGCCAGGTTATCATTATATGAATTATACCGCATGGGTTGTGCTTATTATCGTAATATGAAAACAATGGTTCTGGGTGGGGGTGGACTATCCGTAATATTTACCCCAGGCTAGGTTATCATTATATGTATTATACCGCATGAGTTGTGCTTATTATCGTAATATGAAAACAATGGTTCTGGGTGGGGGTGGGGGGTGGGGTCTATCCATAATGTCTACCCAGGCTAGGTTATCATCATTTCTGTTATATTTTTATTATACCGCATGAGTTGTGTTTATAATGATAATATGAAGACAATAGATCTGGAGGGGGGGGGGGGGGGGGGAGGCTATCTGCAATGTCTGCTCGGGCCATGTTATCATTATTTTTATTATTCCGAATGAGTGTGTGTTTATAATGGTAATATGAAGACAGTGGTTCCGGGCGGGACTATCTGTAATGTTTATCATTATTTTGTTAAAATCGCCGATTTGTGTTTATAATGGTAATATGAAGGCACTACATTTGGAGCGGAGGAGGGGGGGGGGGGTGGCTCTCTGCAATGTCTACCTCGGGCCAGGTTATCATTATTTTTATTATTCCGAATGAGTGTGTGTTTATAATGGTAACATGAAGACAATGGTTCTGGGTGGTGGAGAGACTATCCGTAATGTCTACCTCCGGCCATGTTATCATTATTTGTATTATACTGCATGAGTTGTTTTTATAATGGTAATATGAAGATATTGGTTCCGTCTACCTCGAGCCAGGTTATCATTATTTTAATAATACCACATGAGTATGTGTTTATAATGGTAATGTGGAGGTAATGGTTCCGTAGGTGGAGGACTAATGGTAATATGAAGACAATTATTCTGGGTGGAGGGGGGGGGGGGGACTACCCGTCATGTCTTTCTCGGGCCAGGTTATCAATATTTTTGTTATATCCCATGAGTTGCGTTTATAATGTTAATATGAAGACAATGGTTCTGGGTGGGGGGACTATCCGTAATGTCTAGCTCACGCGAGGTTATCATTTTGTTATTACACCGCCTGAATGTGTGTTTATAGCGGTAATATGAAGACAATGGTTCCGAGGAGAGGGGGAGGGGCAAAGTGTTGGTCAGAACATCCACAATTCTACTTTACTTTGAAGCAGCTTTAATAACCAGGCGTGTCTAGTGATCAACGATCTCACTGCTGAGAGTAGACGGTTGCACAGCTGCCGACATGGAGGGTTGTACACTCTAAAATCCGTTGGTTCACAAAATTAACCTAAATCGACTGGGTTCAGTGAATATGCTCTCAATTCGGTTCATATTCACTCACCCCATTATATTTGGGTTGATTTTTAACCCAGCTGATATCAGTGGCGGAGCTAGGATTCTCGAATAAGGGTGCCCTGCGCATTATTCAAGGGCAGGGCATGACTCGAAAAGTCGAGCGGGTGGTGGGTCACGAAGGGAGTGTCTCTCTTTCTAGGGTGGGAGCCTACCCCTAGGAACATTTCGGAAAATCTAGTGCTCTGAAGATGAATTTTGGGTAAAAGTTGCTTCCAACTGGAGGTAATTATCTGTGCCGGGAAGACAAGGAAATTGTTGTTTAGACAGACATGATAATGCCTGTATCGTGTTCTCACGAGGATCAGAGTCTCAAGAAGATCTTATACTGACCAAATGATTGGTGATTGTTTGAAGTTTCATACATAAGCAAAGCTTTAGAATTACAGCCACACGTTTTCCAGGCTCCAAAATGTTAGGTATGGTTTTGTGACTGTGTCATCAAATACCTGTATGTCAGTATTGTCTCTCAATCTTCCTCATAAGTGACTTGCATATCAAATTTGAAGAAGATCCGTTTTTTACTCAAGTTATCGTATGGAAACCAAAGGAAGTATGGGTGGAAAGTAGGACAGGCGGACGAACCATTTGCATGTGATCAGTTTTCAAACCATGACAACAGCCCTTATTTACTTCGGAGTAGTGTTTGTGCTTTATTTCCGAACTAACTATAATGAACGTTGTTCATCTGCATCAAACACTGCCTAAATCTGGTTGTATCATGTGATAGGTGGGTGAACATAGTTGAAATAGGGTTTAAATTTGAGTTGGGTGGGGTGGGGGCATTGCGATTGGGAGAGGACAGCCAACCCTACCCACTAGCACATCCCATAGCTTCGCCACTTACTGATCTTAGAGTGAAGTCTCTGGCGAGTGGCGACTCTATCTGTATGCATGCTTTGAGGGAACCACTTGGTTTATTTCTCTGGTAATTTTGTAAATGTGCATTTAACGTAAGAACTGTAGCGTTTATGGAAACAAAGTATAAATTAATAACAATAAGAATGAACTTATAAACATTGTACAATACCACGGTTTCTAAATTAAAATTGACATACGAATATACTGTCCTGAAATGGAGAAACATTTTCAATAATTGTTTAACCAGGGATATGTTATATCATTCACATTAACCCTTTACCTAACCTGAAAAGCAGACGACACTTGCAAAAATATTTCTTGAATAACTAATGTTTTGTCTCAAAAACATAGGTTATGACCCCTCGTTGGAACGAGCTCGACGAGCTCGTTCCAACGAGGGGTCATAACCTATGTTTTTGAGACAAAAAATGAAAAAAATAATGAAAATTAATTGGCGATTTTTGAGAATATCGCTGGCCGGTTTTGGTCGTTACGTTAGGTAAAGGGTTATCTTGTTAAATAATAGACTAATTCAGAAACAGACCAAAATTGCTTTAAAATGAGCCCAAGTATTAGACGAGATTAGGAACATTTGGGGGATACCATCCTATGTTTGGGACATAAACTGCAAAATGAGCAGTTCATGTCCCAAAATATTTCGATGCCTGCATATTCCGACATGTCTGCATATTTTCAGACAAATCTTTTGGTGTGCGTGTTTGGGGGACGATTCGTCGGTAACCCTTGTATCTTCATCCTTGAGTTTCACCGGAGCAATAACCCATACTGCCGAGAAGAGATCATAACGTTCAGAATACCAGCTCAAATTGAATGTGGAGATTCCTTTGCTGCAATATTATAGTTGTTCCTTATGGTTCTTTCTGTGGCATTGAAGTTCTTATTTCTCTAGAAATTCCATTTTTGCAGATATCTTCAGTCCCTTCTTTACCGTGTTATTGTGAATCTTATACTTGGGGGTTAGTTGGCAAATTGCCATATATCTTTTTAAATGCTAATGCTTCATTTTAGTCAGTTATATTTGTAAAAAATATATATATTGTGTCGGTGTGTCCTGTTACCACTACACTGCAAAAAATATAGGTTCTCTTTAGAACCAAAACTGGTTCTAATCTTGTCCCTGAGATGGGACCATTTCTGTTTAAACAGTATTTATTTCAAATCAAATAAATTTATAAAGATTAACATTAAATATTAACATAATTAAACATAATTTGAGGGGGTTTCAGCCGTAAGTTTAGAGCTTATACGAGGCTGTCTCAAATCATTATTAAGCAAAGGAGATATGGACAGTTGGCATATCGAACCAGTTTTGGTTCCAAAACTGGTTCGATATGCCAACTGTTCATATCTCCTTTGTTTCAAAATGTTTGGCGACTGCGTTGAATAAGCACCAAGTTTCAGTTCATGTAATATTCTGTTAAAATTGAATGCTAATCTTGGTAAATTCATTTGATTTGAAATAAATACTGTTTAAACAGAGCTGGTTCCATATAAGGGACAAGATTAGAACCAGTTTTGGTTCTAAAGAGAACCTATATTTTTTGCAGTGTGGTATCTTAGAGACAATTTGTTTTTTTTTCTCAGAGTTGATCAGACATTATGTGAAATTGATGCATGTCAATTTCTTTTCGAAAAGAAAATCAAGATGGGCGACTGGCAGCCATTTTGTTGGAAATTCCGTGTAATTCTAATGAGATCGGAGTAGATGTCAGTTACAAAAACTAGCCCAGTCTAACTGTTTCAGGTCTGTCTGCCACTACTCGTAGTACGTTTTCATATAATGACAAGCCTTACAGGTTTAAAAAAAAAACTCTACCCAGCATTACTGACGTGCAACTTTATTTTTTTTTATAGCGTTTTCGTTTTTATATCACAACCTGTTTCTCTGAGATGTTTTGGTTCTGTGCTTTCAATCTTTCTACATTCCCCGTGGGAACGCCGGGAAGTACGCAGCACTTGTTTACTGTGGTAAACCAGTTCCGCTTTACTAGTAAAATAGGACCCAGTCACCAATGCTTGGGGTGAAAGTCCTCTAAAATGGGCAACATGTAGATCAACGATTGACTAAACTTGACTTCATCTCCATGTTTTGTCATGATTAGCCATGGTGCATAAATATGTGACGTTAACCACCAACAAACAAACAAACAAACATCTTTCTACATTCATCTGACGAAGTCCATAATTTGGTGACACCCCCATCCACGGGGGACTTTTGTCCGATTGCAGGCGATCGGCGTTGCACTTATTATTATCGACTCACGGGTTGATATGAATTGTAATTGAATTCAACATTTCAACAAGTGGAACTTAAAATAAGCATGCCTCTATCCGACGGCCTCAAAATTATATTACCATATACAAAACACCATTAGTATTGACACACATATCAATAGAACATCATTTGGATACATCGTTTTATTTATTCTTACACTCTGTAATTAGTTGGATTACAAATTAACAGGATTAAGTGAATATGAACCCAATTGACTTCAGACTGTAATAGCATTGAGCGTATTTGGAATAATTAAAATTCTCTTTGAGCAATTTATGAATGCATGGTCCACTAATACTGCCAAACATTTCGACCGCATAGATTTCTACATTGACAAGAATGAAAGAAAATATCACAGTGAACAGCTTTCAAAATCCAAAGTGCATGTAAACTCAAAAAAAGAATTGATCGATTGAGTGTGTGAGTGAATGTGGTTTCACATAACATTCGCAAATACAGAATGAACCTTTCTCTCTTTGTGCATGTGCTACATGTGGACGACTATTATAATCCCTGATGGGTACGGGTATGGGATGGGAAATCTCACCCGAGGGCAAGATATTTGGACCAGACATGAAGCTTGCCGAGTGTCTGGCCCAAATATCTTGTCCCGAGGGTGAGATTTTCCCATCCCACACCCGCACCCATCAGGGATTATTTTTCTCCCCCACCATACAGCGGTAATGTTGGCCAGAGGTAATCGGCGGTCACGTGCTGATATAATCAACTCATTTGGTATTCGTTGTTTTGAAAAACTAATGACACCATCGGAAAGAGCATGCAAAAGTTATGTATATACCAGAGGTATATACCACGAAATCAATTAGGAACGGCGGCATCTTGGCGTTTAAAGAGTTTTAGAGCATCAAACTTTGATCACACGGCATTCTGATGACGTCAATATGAATTAGTTGGTAGCAAAAAACTGATACGATATGCATAACGTCATAATAACGTTATAAATGTATAACGTCACGTGGGTGGGGTGGGATACATCTGTCTCTCCCCGCTATCTCACCCTGGACAGACGTATGTTATACATGCAGTGGGGGAAGAAAATGCCGTCATTTGAGTGGGGTAAGTTTGAAAAGCATTGCAGATCGTCGTCTGAGTGCTAGAATGTTCTATGTCCCACAGGTGACATAGGACATTCTAGCACTCATGCGACGAGATGGTGCATTGTGCCACACCAGGGATGATATAGAATAAAACTAAAATACACATATGTGTCTACAGACATGAACACCCGATATCCCTCCTTAATTCACCGATAACAATCCTCCACTAATACTCATCTGATAACTGGCCTTCAATAACGATTACCCAATAATGACCCTCCACTAATAATGATCCACCCACAATGGTCCTCCATTAATGATTACCCAATAGCAATCCTCTGATAATCTCCATCCAATATTGATCTGCCAATAATGATCATCCCCTGATGTTCCTCTGAAGATGACTATCTGATAATGACCCTACAATGATGATCCTTTGATAATGATTATCTCATAATGATCCTCCAATAATAATTATCCAACAATGATACTCCAATTATGATCATTTGATAATGATCATCCCATGGTGATCATCCAATAACGAGCATCCATTTAACCAACACCTGATAATGATCCTCCACTAATGCTTATCCAATCATGATCCTCCAGTAATGATGCAATAATGATAACAATGACGATTCTTTGATCATTGGATAGGAATCAGTCAATAACAATTCCATGCTAATGGTCCTCCTGTGACGATCATCTGATAATGATCTCCATGAATGAGCAGCTGCTAGGGGTCCTCCTACAATGAACTTCCAGTAATAATGTGCCCATAATAATCATTCACCAATGATCTTCAGGTAATGAGCAGCCATTCATAGTCTTCTGATACAGCTGATAATGATCATCGGCAATGACCCTATAATAATGCTTATCCCTAATGATCCTCTGATAATAATAACCCACTAATGATCCCCTTTAAGGATCACCCACTCATGATATTCCGATGATGCACACTCGATAATGATATTCTGATGGTGATCATCCACTAATGATTCGCCAATAGTGGCCACCAGGTAATGATCCTCTGACAATGATCCTATGGTAATGATCCTCTGAAAATTAACATTTGCTAAGGAGTGTCAGATAATGAGCATCTGCTAAGGATCAATGAACCGATAATGATGAACTGAAAATGATAAACCAATAATTATGAACCGAAAATGATGAACCGAAAATGATGAGCCAATGATGTTGAACCAAAAATGATCAGCCGCTAATGAACCTTTGATAATGGTCATCCACTAATGATATTCCATCAATGAACATTTGAAAACACTCTTGCAACAACGATCTTTTGATAATGACCATCTGATAATGACCACCCGATAATCATCCAATAATGATCCTAGTAAAATGATTCCCCACGGGAACCCCGGGAAGTGAAACAGTGCCTGTTCATTGTGGTAATAGGACCCAGTCACCAATGCCTGGGAGGTGCAAACCCTCTCTAAAATGGGCAACATGGCTTATTAACGCTCAACCCTGGTCTTGAGTTGATGGTCATGTTGTGGTCATGATTAGCCATTGTGCAAAAATATGTGACTGTAAACACCAATAAATAATTAAATAAATAATAAGTAAAATGATCCTCCAACAAAATAATATAATATAGACCGCTACTAATGATTGTCTGGTAATGATCATCCAATAACTACAGTTACAACTAGAAGTCCTGTCATGAAATGCGCACAAATAGCACGTTGATTTGCGCGTTAATGTGCGCGTTATGGCCCAATTAAAGCTATCATATTCTGTACATATGGCCTGTGTACAGGCAATGTTTCAGCCAATGGACCTCCGGGTAACCCGGAGGTCCATTGGCAGAAACATTGCATGTGTTTGCTATGAGTAACCAGGAGTACCTGTCGTGCTTTGGATGCCATTCGATATGGCAATTGTGCGCAATTCCAACGTGCAATTAAGCCTAGATAAGCTCAATATTCGTGACAGGACTTCTAGTTTTAATTGTATTACCTGACAGAAATTCTCTGCTAAAGACCCTCTGATAACAATCATTTGGTAATAATCCTCCAATGATGATCATCCAATAATCTCCATCTGATAACGATACCCGACAACGATCACCTGATAATGAATAGACAATGATCCTCAAGTAAAAATCATCGACAAATGTATTGCCAATAATGGTCATCATCTAAGGATCCTCTGATAAAGCACATTATCTAATGATCCTCTGATAATGATCCTCCAATAAAAATTATCTGATAATGATTGTTCGATAATGATTGTCCGATAATGATCATCCGATTATGAGCCTCCAATAATGCTCGTCCGATAACGATCCTCCGATAATGATCCCACAATGATGCTCGTCTGATAATGATCATCTGATTATGATCCTCCAATAATGATCTTCCTATAATGATCCTCATATAATGATCATATGATTATGATTCTCCAAAAATGATCCTCATATAATAATCCTCATATAATGATCCTCCTATAATGATCCTCCTATAATGATCATCTGATTATGATCCTCCAATAATGATCCTCATATAATGATCATCTGATTATGATTGTCCAATAATGATCCTCCTATAATGATCCTCCTATAAAGGTCATCTGATTATGATCCTCCAATAATGATCCTCATATAATGAGCCTCATATAATGATCCTCCTATAATGAACCTCCTATAATGATCATCTGATTATGATCCTCCAATAATGATCCTCATATAATGATCCTCATATAATGATCCTCCTATAATGATCCTCCTATAATGATCCTCATATAATGATCCTCCTATAATGATCCTCATATAATAATCATCTGATTATGATTCTCCAATAATGATCCTCCTATAATGATCCTCCTATAATGATCATCTGATTATGATCCTCCAATAATGATCCTCATATAATGATCCTCATATAATGATTCTCCTATAATGATCCTCCTATAATGATCATCTGATTATGATTTTCCAATAATGATCCCCCTATAATGATCCTCATATAATGATCATCTGAATATGATCCTCCTATAATGATCCTCATATAATGATCATCTGAATATGATCCTCCTATAATGATCCTCATATAATGAATATCTGATTATGTTCCTCTGGTTATGATCCTCCTATAGTGATCCATTGATAATGATTCTTCAATAATGATAAACCAATAATGGTGATCCGATAATAATAACCTGATAATGACTCAGTGATAAATATCATCTGATAATGGTCCTCCAAAAATAGTCGTCTGATAATGATCCTCTGATAGTGATTACCAAATTTAGACCATCTGATAATGGCTTTCCTTCCTATAATGATCCTCCTATGGAACATCACTATTTCAAATAAATTTTGTAAATGCAAGTTTGTGTTCATGTGAAACATATTTTGATGCTTGGACTTCTGTGTCTATAATTATACAAACCAATGTTAGTAAGACTGATAAAACACTGATAGGAGGCATACCAGGCAAAAACACACAACGATGTGTGGTGGATAAACAAACAGGCAGTCTTGGGTCCTTCTGCGTATTATGAACGGACAGCCTCGCGTTTGTATAGAGTCAAGGCAGGGAATACACCCTCTGTGTGTGGGCATGTAGTGGATGGGACTGAAGTAATTAGAATGATTTGAGTAGTTGTGTGATCCTAGTTGGGTGTGCAGACTGGTCCATTCAATCGTTTGGGTAGAGGGTTCAAGACGTAACTGGGGATATATCGAATAAGGTTTGCATCAGGAACGCTGATAAAGTCGAGGCTCATAAGAGCAGACACTAGATGAGTGGCAGTAAAAGGATCTGAGGTGGTGAGAATGGGAGATTTCAACCTCCCCGAAAAATTGCAATGACACTAATTTAGCAGCCACTATAGGGCAGACGAGGCAAGATAGAAGAGTAGTAAAAAGGTCTTAGACTGTCGTTTTCACCTTTTCTGGTATACCTCTAGAAGGATAAAAGTACTAGAAGTGAGAGGAAATAATGTTTTTTGATAAAAATAATAGAAGTAACAGGAAAT